>SMDT01000145.1:0-206725 GCA_005392925.1 Aquilaria sinensis | reverse complement strand
GACAAGGTTCCGAGGGAGCCTTTCTGGTCTTTCACGGAGGACATGAATTTGTTCTCCGAGGACTGCCAGCAAATGGCTCCCCAAATGGCAAGGGGCGTACTCACCCAGGCTTCCTTCAAAGCGGTTGCCGAAGAGTGCGCCAACAAAGAGACCCTCGCCTCAAAAATTTCCGAGCATGTTGCCCAGGTACTTCTTCAGGCCCTTTTTATTTTTTCTCCCCATTTTTCTAAGTATTTGGTTTCCTTATGCAGATTTGACTAAGTATCTTTTCCTTTTTTGTAGCTCCTGGGGTATAGTGGATACCTTCAGGCTTGGGTAGCAAAGCAATCTTCGGTCCGAACTTGGGCCGAAGATCATTTGGAGAAGGCCAAGGTCTTCTGCGCCAACCCTGTTGTCAAAAATGCAGAGTTGAGCCGGATAGCCAAGGAGGAGGTTGCCAAACTTCGGGAGGAATTCTTGAAGGGCCAGGAAGAGCTCTTGAATGATTTTTCCCAGAAGATGTCCGACCTCGGCGCGAAGGTAGTGAGTCTAACTTCGGCCAACGAGGCCTATTAAAAGGGAAAAGAGGAAGACTCTGCTCTCTTGGCGAAGGCGCTCGCTGATAACGCCGAGCTTCAAGCCGAGGTCGAGGCTCTGAAGAAGGAGCCAAAGAAGAAGAAGAAAGTGAAGGCGCTGGAGAATGAGGTTGCTGATCTTCAAAACGAAGTAGAAGACTTGTCCCTTGAGAAAGACAAGGCCATCCAGGCGACCAAGGTTGCCTTCCAGGACGGCTTCTGTCTGGCTCGTCATCAAGTTATGAAGAAATACCCAGATCTCGACCTTTCCTTTCTGGCTGCCCTGGACATTCCCGAGGGGCCTCGGTGGACTAGGTCAAAAATCGAGCTCCTCAACCTGCCATTTGCCCCTTCTTCGGCACCGAAGGCGGTGTCTAAAGACACGAGCTGGAGCCTCCCATGACACCGGGATCCCTTAGATGTTCTAGGACCTTTGCCTTCTTCTTTTTCTTTTGTAATTTTTCTTCTTGTAACCTTCTGCTTGTAATAAGGCCTTCTTCACCGAAATTTTTCCTTCCTTTAGAATTTGGTTAAGTCTTCAAGTAGTAATTTTTATTTCCCAGCTATCTCAACCACTTTCAGTTAAGGGACTTTGGAAAATACGTTTTGCTTGCTTTGTTAGCCGTCTTCGGAAAAACGTTCACTTTCGACGAATTCCCTTAAGCAAAAGTTTGGCCTACTTGTGATGGACTTACTTTTTGGGAAATGACCCAATCAACTTTAGAAGGAATACGTGACTTTCGCAAGCTTCTTGCTTAAGCTTTGTTCGGCGAGAATTCTTTGGTGGAAGAAAATTTCTGTACTTAGAAACTTTTTCTAACTTGTACAATTTCTTACCAAAATTCTAAGTATAGAATTTCTTCAAGGCGTCCGAGTGCCATGTATTTTTCAATTCTCCACCTTCGGTGTCGCCAAGCTTATAGACTCCATTTCGGACTTCATCAAGGACCAAGTAAGGCCCTTCCCAGTTTGCCCGAAGTACCCCATGGGACGGCCTTTGGGGTTCGAACTCGGCCTTTCGGAGAACGAGGTCTCCTTTCCTTATTCCTTTTGGCCTAACGCATAGGTTCGCGGCTGTGGCCACTCTTTGCTGAAAGGCCTTCCTTCTGAGTTCAGCCACTTCTCTGTGTTCGTCAATCAGGTCGAGCTTAGTTCTCAATCAGAGGTCGTTCCCTCCTTTGTTGGACACTTGTATTCTGACCGATGGCTGTACTACTTCGATAGGGATAATGGCCTCTGTGCCGAAGACGAGCGAAAAAGGTGTCTCACCCGTGGCCCTTCGGGGTGTTGTTCGGTAACTCCATAGCACACTAGGAAGTTCTCCTGGCCACTTTCCCTTTGCTTCCCCCAACCTTTTTTTCAGACCCTCTTTTATGGTTCTGTTGGATACCTCTACTTGTCCGTTGCTCTGGGGATGAGCTACCGGGGTGAAGTGCATTTTTATTCCGAGGTTGGTGATGAATTCTTGGAATCCCTTGTCCGTAAATTGGGAACCATTATCGGCCACTATCACCCTCGGTATGCCAAATCTGCATATAATGTTCTTCCAGATGAATTTTTGTATATCCTTTGCCGAAATGGTTGCTAGGGGTTCTGCCTTGACCCATTTAGTGAAGTAATCCACTGCCACTACGCAGAACTTCACTCCTCCAGGTGCTGTCGGGAGTGGCCCGATGAGGTCTATGCCCCAAACTGCAAAGGGATAGGGGTAGTCTACCGAGGTTATTAATTCTGAGGGCAGCCTTTGGACGCTGGCGTGTCTTTGGCAATTGTCACATTTTTGGACAAACTGCCTTGCATCCTTTCTTAGGGTGGGCCAGAAGTACCCTTGGCGGAGTATTACTCCCGCCAAGGCGTCAGTTCCGATGTGGGAACCACAAGCCCCCTCGTGGACTTCTTCAAGAACCATCCTAGCGTCCTCTTCACTGACACACCTTTGTAGTGGACTCGCATACCCCTGCCGGTATAATTCTTCCCCAATTAGGAAATATCGTCCGGAACGTCTTCGCACTTTTGCCGCTTCGTGAGGATCATCGGGAAGCTCTGCGGTTGTAAGATACCTCTTTATAGGATTTTTCCACCCTTTTTTTGAGGTTGCTATGCTCAGCGTCGCTATGCTCGGGTGGCTCAACACTTCGGTGAACCTTTTTGATTTGGCCAAGCTGTCCGCTTCGGTATTGTCTCGGCGAGGTACATTTTCAATATGTACTGCGTCGAACTCCTGGATGAGCTTTGATATGAACTCGTGATATTTTGCCAAAGTCGGATCCTTCGCGCTATAGTCCCCTGCCATCTGCCGCACCACTAGCTGGGAATCGCTGTGGGCTTTTAGGTTTCTTACACCAATCTTTCTAGCCAGGCGTAACCCTGCTATGAGAGCTTCGTATTCTGCCACATTGTTGGTGACGTTAAACTCAAATTTGATGGCTTTCATGACTTCCAAACCTTCGGGACCGCGAATAATTACCCCAGCTCCCTGGTGTTCGGAGCCGGAGGCCCCATCTACAAACAGAGTCCATTCTGGCTCACTTTTGCCGAGGTCCGATTGATCACCTTTGGCAACGGGTACTTCAGCAATGAAGTCCGCTAGAGCTTGGGCTTTTATTGCTTTCCTTGGCTCATAAGTGATATCATACTCGCCGAGCTCTATGCACCACTTGGAAAGCCTTCCCGAATGGTCTACTCTCTTCATGACATCCCGAAGAGGTAGGTTACTTCGGATAATAATGGGGTGAGCTTGAAAGTACGGACGTAGTCTTCTGCTTGCCAGCACCAGGGCATAGATAGCTTTTTGTAGTAGGGGATACCTGACTTCGGCGCCATGCAGGGACTTGCTCACATAGTATACTGGCCATTGTTCCGCCCCCTCTTCCTTCATGAGAACCGAACTCAGTGCTTTTTCCGTAACGGCGAGGTATAGTACAAGGGGTTCTCCCTCTCGTGGTTGCCGAAGAGTGGGTAGACGAGCTAGATAGACTTTGAGCTCTTCCCAGGCCTTTTGGCAATCCTCGTTCCAAGGATGGTCATCGTTTCCGAGGTCGCCACCATTTTTTGCTGCCTTGGTGAGGACCTTAAAGAATGCTCGGCAGCGATCCCCATACCTGGAAATGAATCTGCTAAGGGACGTTATTCTCCCAGTGAGCCTTTGCACATCCTTTGTTGTAACAGGAGTTCGGAATTCAAGTAGCGCTTTGACTTTTTCCGGGTTGGCATCGATACCTCTTTCCGATACCATAAATCCGAGGAACTTGCCTGAGCTTACGCCGAAGACGCATTTTTCGGGATTGAGGTGAATTCCGAAGGCTCTCAGTTGGTGGAAAGTTTCCTCCAAATCTACAATATGACTGCGAGGCAATTTGCTCTTAACTATCATGTCATCAACATAGACTTCCATGTTCCTCCCTATTTGGTCGTTGAAGACCTTGTTCATTAGCCTCTGGTAGGTGGCTCCTGCATTTTTAAGCCCGAAGGGCATTCTGACGTAGCAATATGTACCGACTTCGGTGATGAAGGCGGTTTTTTCCTCATCTTCGGGGTCCATCCTGATTTGATGATACCCACTGAAGGCGTCGAGGAAGCTCAGGAGTCCATATTCAGTGGTCGAGTCTACCAACTGATCTATTGGTGGGAGAGGATACGAATCCTTAGGGCAAGCATCATTTACGTTTCGGAAGTCGATGCACATTCGGAGCTTGTCGCTCCCTTCTTTTGTGGCGATAACCACATTGCTTAGCCATTCGGGGTATTTGACCTCCCTGATTACGCCCGCATCTATCAAGTGCTGGACTTCGGTTTTGACGAAGTTGTTCTTGTGTGCTGAGAGGCTTTGCTTTTTTTGGCGAACAGGCTTTGCCTCTGGGCTTACTTTAAGGCTATGCTGTATTATGCGAGGGTCTACCCCAGGCATGTCTTTCGGCGAGTAGGCAAACAGATCTTTATTCATTAGTAGGAAAGATACAAGTTTTTCCTTGTCACCTTCGGCCAATTTTTTCCCTATTCGGGTATTCCGGCCTGGGACAAGCTCTATGTCTTCCGTTTCTATTTTCTCAGAATCTTCTGTTCCTTCTCCTTTTGACTCTTCTGTGAGTACGACCTTTGTTTCCGTAGTCTGCGCGCAGTTTGTCACCGGGGCTTTCCTCGCCTTGACAAACACCTTCCTCACCTCCCCCTGGTCGATGAAGATCTCAGCATCTCCATCCTTGGTGGCGAAGGTGACAGTTAGGTACTTTACATCCGGGCGGATGTGGAGGTTCCCTTGCGTTTGCCTCCCAAGAATGGCGTTATATGACAAAGGGACATCTATGACGATGAACCTTGTCATTATAGAGGCAAACAGCTCGTCTTTGTTGTTTATTGAAGTTCCCCTTAGCATCAAGGGAATATCAATCCAGCCAAGGACGGGGAGTTCGGACGGTCCCACTCCAAAAGTAGGAGAAGTGACGGACTTGAGGTCGCTCCTTGATATACCCAAACTCGGTAGTAGGTGTGAGAATAAGACGTCCGCATTTGAACCATCATCAAGCAGTACTCTCTTGACGTCCCAGCTTCCTATCCTTGCCATAACCAGCAGTGGATCATCATGAGGAAATATGACAGTGGACCCATCTTTCCGAACAAGCTTTTTTGATGGGTTCTCATATTCCATCACCGAAATGTCCCTGGCTTTTTTTTTCCTTTCTGCCGACGGCAGTCCTGTTGTGATCATTTGTATCACTCCTACCAGGGGTGGCGGACGCCTTTTTGGACTTCCGTTCTGGCGTCTGTCGGAGTCATACTCCTCGTCATCTCCTTTCCCCTCTTCTTCTCTTCTTCCCTTTGGGGAGGGCATCCGCAGGTAACGTCGGAGTTGACCTTGCTTTATTAGGGATTCTATGTATTTCCTTAGTTGGAAGCAGTCCTCGGTATCGTGCCCGTGGTCCCGATGGAATTGGCAGAACTTCTTCATGTTCTTTTTGTTGTCCGAGGTCATGGCCTTCGGTCGTTGGATCTGAGTTCCTTGCCTTTCCATCGCCATAAGGATGTTCGTCCTTGTGGTGTTCAGGGGAGTGAAAGCCAATGGCTTCCTTCCCTTAAGCTTCCGAGGTCGT
Source organism: Aquilaria sinensis (assembly GCA_005392925.1). Lineage (NCBI taxonomy): Eukaryota > Viridiplantae > Streptophyta > Magnoliopsida > Malvales > Thymelaeaceae > Aquilaria > Aquilaria sinensis. The sequence goes on along the minus strand of SMDT01000145.1, from coordinate 201,084 downwards.
CCCCCTGATTCGGTTGGGTAGCGAGTTTGCTGGCTCGGCCCCTCGGTGCGAATGTGATCAGGTTTTGGGCCTCCCATTCTCAGTTCTTCAGCAGTCATGTGCTGCTCGGCCCTTCGGTAAAATTCACCGAGTGTGTCGGGGGGATCCTTGGAGAATTCATAGAACAACTGGGAGTCTCTCCGAAGTCCTCGTGTCATGGCCAGGATACGTATTTCTGGCCTGAAGTCTGGAACACTTAAGGCTTCCCGGTTGAACCTTTTGACATAGTCGCGAATGGTTTCTCCATTTTTCTGCGCTATGTCAAACATTTGGACTGGCATCTTCGCCGTTGGCCGGCTTCCGATGAATTGCTGCGTGAAGGCAGTAGACAACTCTTGGAACTCCATGATGGTTCCAGGAGCCAGTGAGTTGTACCATGCCGTTGCTGGTCCAGCAAGGGTGACCTCAAAACATTTGCACAAGGTGGCGTCATCAGCACCGTGCAATACCATGCTGCGTTTGTATTTGGTCAGATGAGCCTGGGGGTCAGTCCGGCCATCGTAGGTCTCCAACCGAGGTACCCGAAAGTCACTCGGCATGGGTGCTTTGACCACCGCTCGGGTGAATGGTGATTCGTCTCCATTGAAGGTTTCTGACAACCTAGCCCAGACGGGCTTCCGAGCTACCTGTCTCTCCACTCTTTCTAGCCTCTTTAGGATTTTTTCCATGAGGAGTGTGGCACTGGGCTCTTCTTCCTGCTGTCTAGAGGCCTCCGGGAACGGAGACTGACGTCTCCTTTTTGGGGAGTGACTTCGGCGCCGAGGAGATGGCGACTTTTCTTCAGGTGAAGAACTCCTTCGGCGGGGAGTTCTGGGTCGTTTTGGCCCCGTTTCTCCCGTAGGTCGCGCCCTGAGGGGTATATTTTCCGTCGAGGACTCATCACGTTGATCCCCGCTTCCCGAACTCCGGTGAGTTGATCTGGGACTCTTCTCCCGGTGAGGTGCTGGTGAAGAGGGCCCTCGACCCGGAGTTGGCTGTGGCCATCTTCGGTCTAACTGCTGCATCATTTCAGCCACGACGGAGCGTTGGAACTCACGCAGGAAGCCCATGGTAATAGTCAGAGGACGTTCATCCTCAGGCAAGGACGTCCCTGCTGCAGTTTGTTCGGTTGCCGGTTGAACCCCTGGCGCGGACGGGGACTTCGGAAGTCCCTTGTCCTTGGAACGCCGAGTTTCAACGACGGCGACCTGGGGGTGGGTTCCCACAGACGGCGCCAAATGATGCCCTGCAGCATCTTCGTTGTGTGACATGGTGAGACCGGGAGGGACTTCCAGTGAGGGAGAACGTCTGAAGTGGAGATTTCCCAGGAGAATCTGCCTGAAACACTCAGAAAATAGGGGTTAGGAGGTCCCCGGAGTCTTTTTCCGGGGAGGAGCCTCCGACGCCCAAGTCAGTGTTTTGGAGGTGGAGAGAAAGTATTGGGGGCCAAAGGTTCTTGCCTGTTTCACGTTTTTTCGGGAGAGGAGAGATCCCCCTCGCTGAGGCCATTTCCTTAGTATATAAAGGAGGGTGTGGTCCGTTCAGATTGCGACACGTGTTCGGTCGGATGTAATCTGTACTTTTGGGCGTGGGGGCCTCTAGCCGCCTGTAGGCTCCTCGGGCCATGGGCTAGGGCAGGAATAGCCCTACATGACAAGACGTAGGCGGCGTCGGCGTGTCAGAGCGCATATGAGGGCGGCGTGTAGCATGTGAGGGCGACATGTCAGAGACTCCTTAATTGCTTCTGCCGTACTCCCGAGGTCCCTTCGGTTGAGGTCACCCTTCGAAATAAGGACCCTTCTCCCGAAGTCGTCTCAGTAGTTCGGGGGTTTCCTTAGCACTGAAGCTCCTCGTTCGGGGGGATTTTCTTGGTCCTTCCTCCCCCGAAGCTGGCGCGGGCTGCCCCAAGGTGGTGGGTCCTTCTCCCCCGAAGACTGGCTCTTTCCCAGCTTTTCCTTAGGGTGGCGCTCGATTTCCCTATGTGGTTCCCAAGGTTCACAGGTTTACAAGTAGCATTCGGCCACTATGGGGATGCTGGTGGGCCATGAACAATCCTCAAGTTCTCATGCCCACAACCCCACCTAAGGCTCCAGTCAGCACTCCCGATTATATCCCAGGTTGGTACTGGTAATCTCCTTACGGGTGGTTTTGAAGGTGCTTGGGTCAAGTGAAATGCTCTAACTCTAGGCTTCAACTAACTCAACCAATTGACTAGGCTTCTAGCCCTTGACTCTCTCTACTCTAGTAAACACAACAACTACCAAAGTCGAGTGTAGACTTGGCACTCTTGACTTACTAAGTATGATAAAACTAGGTGGGGTTATCTGGCTGAAGTTTAGAGGTTTAAAGGGTGATAGCACTTCAGCTATCACCTTGTGACCTTTCCTCATCCTTGTCCATAAACTACAAGGCATTGCCTTGCCTACTAGCAAGCTGCGATTGCCAGCCTAACTAGTGATAAATCACCAGCTGAACCTCTCCCTTAGTATGTTATTATTAGTGTTGTGCGCAAAAGCCAGTCATGAGATGATTGTATTTTTTTGCACATTGAGTCATGATATTTTATTAAGGCATTAATCCAGCAATTATGTTTGTTGTTTTGTTTCTGCGTAACTTAACAAACATAATTGTAACCCTAGAATAATGATATTCTCAAACGTCCCTAGTCTAGTATTATTGTGGAGTGGGTTGCAAAAATACATAACGACTAGCATATGTGGAGACTAATATGAGATATGTAGTCTACATATGGGTACAAGTTGGAGAACTTGTGTACTGGACCGACCCACCATGAGAACACTACATGGATCGTTATATGAGTGTCATAAGTGATTCTCATAATGATCATGGTATATGTAGTCCTTTGACCTAAGATCATCAAGGTTCCCTACATGTGAGTCACATACTTTGATACTTTCCTTTGTTGCTCGTAACTGAGTGAACTTGAAGGAGGTCATTGGGTATGTCACATATCATGCGGAGGGATTTGTATGATCAAGATGGGATTTGTCCCTCCTATGTAACGGGAGTGATATCTTCGGGCCCCTTGATAGAGTAAGACTTAGAAAAATGCATGGCCATGCTCGATGAGTTGATATGCGATATCAATGTCATCAGTTTAAGTTAGTCTACTCGGTAATCAAGAAACCAAAGATTGGGCTATACGAGAGTGACACATTCCATGTCTCATGCTTAGTCTTGATATCTTGGACAAAGGGACAATGGCATATATCAGTGATGATCATAAAGGTTTAGTCGAATCATCGACAATCTTGTCACTTGGGTAGCAATGATGTGTTGCTAGACACCGCTCATTGCTTATGATCATAAATGTGATTTATGATCATTGCCAACGTGGTAAGAGCCTATTGGGTCGCACACATAGAGCATTTTGGATCATTAGAGTGCATGGGCTAATTATTTGGGTTATGGTTTCACAATAATTTCGTATTAATAATGGGCCCAATAGTTGAGCCATTATTAAGCCCGAAATTAAAGCCTAATTGGATTAGGGCTTTGAAACCCATTAGGCCTAGAAGTTGAGTCTCACTATAAATACAACTTTTAGTGAGAAATTCGCAGCTCTCCTTGCCCTAGCCTCCCAAAAGGACAGCCGCACTCTTCTCTTGCAATTCCTTGGAGGACGCAAGCTAGCACTGTGAGCGCAAGAGAAACGCATCTACCGGGACGTGGTGGAAGCGTGGTGATCCCGAGAGGCTCGTGTGGATACCATAGAGAGCCTGAACACGTCAACTGTTCAGGATTTGTGATTCGACTCTACAGTTGAGTGAGAGATCTCAATCGAAAATTAGGTATGAAAATTTTCGAACACCCGGTTTACCCCGTTTCACTTGGATCCTAGAGGGTTTCGGTTAAATTCCGCTGCGCTGTTTGGCTCCCGAAACCCAACAAAAATAAAACATCAAGTGATCACCACAGTGTTCTTGGTTCCATTTAGGACTTAGTCCTTTACCTACTTGGCTAGTTTCACTAGTCGAGTTTATCTTCTTCCACAAGTCAACTCGGCGACCCTCAACTCCATGTAACCTTGGTATGATAACCTCAAGTCATCAACTATCCCTCAGTGCACAGTAGTCATTCCTATTGCTTGGGTCGTCTAACTACCTTTTGGCAGTCAATCCAAACTCTAGCAATGGCTCTACTTCTACTGGCTGTACCCTATAGCTTATAGCTAGCAGACAAATAAACCTATCCATCCGCTTACCCCCAGATGATTTCTTTACTCCTTTCTTCTACTATGGTCACCATCTATAATCCATAGCTATAAATAAAAATTAAAACTTGCCTACTTACCTTTTCAATATCTGACTAAACCTTTCCATTGATTAGCTACTCTAAAGAACTCATCCATTTAACTAGCCAGTCTTTGCATTACTAACTAGGCCAATCAAAACTAATCTTATGAAAGAAAAAAACCTATGGAACCTTAGGACAAATCCAATCCAAGGCATTTAGGTCTCCACTTATGTGGTTTTACACATTAGCAAGTGCGTCCTATGGTCCCAGGTATTACCCCAATACTTGGTGCATTGTTAGGTTCCTAGTACACTTGGGTTAACCCTTAAACCTACTCAAAACTACTACCCAACAAGGCAAACAAAACATGCTAGTAAACTGATGCCATAACTTACCAACAAAATAACTAGACTACTAGTGAAAGGTTAGAGACTTACCTCGCACTAGCTGTTCACCTGCACATGAGTTCATTACGGCTACCTGTCATGTTCAACTGGTGTTTGCCTACTCTGACCACTTGATTAACCAAGTAAAGCTCAAGCTATTGCTCTAGTGGTACAAGGCCAAATCCTTGTGGCAACTACTATTGGGGAGAACTTTCTAGGCTGGTCGTGACTTAACCAAGTCTAATAATAGCACGAGTTCGATGACCACTTGGACCAATGATTACTGCTTCCTAGGTGTAAGGCTTAGAGCCATGTGCTCTTTACACCCTGGGCATAAGTCCCTATTCCACATGATCCATTCTCGCTTTACAGCCTCTTATCGATTTATGCACTATGGGCATATCACACATGCTCCAATTAGGTTGATTGAGCCAACCTCCACCTTGCTGTCTCATGTCTCAAACTCCTCTAATTCTTCTTCAAGAGGTAATGCATTCTGGTCCATTTTCCAATGGCTAGCATCAATGATTGTCAAATTCTTCTGTATGTGAGTTCAAGGTCTTAATGGTCTTGACCTTAAGCTTTTACTCTCAATGAAATGGTAAGAGAGTGCTCTAGTTTTAGCCTAAACGAGTGTTCATCACTTAGGTCAATGCAATTTCAGCTCATTTTGGTGTTGCCTAACCCATCCAAGTTTATGGGTTCAAATCCTGGAACCTCTAGAGTAACTGACTTAGGCTAGTGGTACTCTCAACCCTAGAGGTTTCCAAATCCTCATAGTCCTATGGATCATGTCACCAACCTCATTCCAAGGTCCAAAAATGATTTCCTAAGATAGTGGTCATATCCCAACAACGAGCACCAAGGTGTTGTCCTACCTTGGAATAAGCCAAACCAACATTCCCAACACTGCCACACTAGACTACTAAGATCCATTGTTAGACCTCTAGTGTCCAAATTACACACCGGCCTAGTTTCACTATTGCAACCTGCAACCAGAGCCAGATGATACCTTACAGATATTGGTTAGTACTAACTACCCTAGCATAAGGACAGTCCACTAGATCTCAGATCATAATCTTCAGTGACCGTGACCGAGTTCTAATACCAAACTGACATAGCCCCTCATGGGTCTACCTAGGAAGCCTATGAGAACTAGTCCCACATTAGTCACAATTGGCTAATTGATTGTGTACACACTAGCTAAAACATTTATGCTTCTAGTTAATTAATCCTACTATGCAATCATGCATGAGTAAATGCTTTGGCTTGAATGATTAAACAAATAATAAAACATAAGTCATTGCCTGGGGCTTTCACAAAAATCCAAGTTTCAAAGTAGTCAAAGCATACAAAGTATATGAGATTTTAACTACACATAACCAATCATATGCAAGCATCCATACAAAAGTAGACTATGCTCATACCTAAGAACAGCTCTAAATTACACTACTCAACATGAACATTAGAGGCAAATAATGTATGAAAACTATACACTGGAATTACACTACTGAGATCAGCAACTAAGATCCCACCCTAGAGCAAACTCTTGGTTGCAAGCTCCATAAGCCCTCAATTGTGCTTCATTAGCCTCTAGCGGCCAAATAAACAATAGTAGTTAGTACCATAATGTAATCAAGAAGCAAACCACAAACTAGAATCATAAAGATTTAAATAAACAATATACTTGCTTCTGAGCTTAGCTCAACAACCCTCAATGGTTGCTAGTACAATGACACCCAATAGCACAACAAAAGCTAAAGGAATAAAAATCAAAGATTCTTAGTGATGGCCGAAGTGTTATCACCCTGGTCACCGAAGGACCTCAGAAAAGAGGGAGTCAGACACCTGAGGTACACGACCTCGGTAGCCCGCTAATACCAACCTCGGGAAATTAGCATATCGCTTCCCTCAGAAGGACAACCGGACTAACTTCAGAAACGGGGAATACCCCGAAGTACCAAGTCTGACTCCCAGAAAATGCCCCTCGCTCCGAAGGGAGACCTAGACCAAGGGGACCTCGGGGGCACGACAGAAGCCATCAAGGAGCCTCTGACATTTCGCCCACATACCCTGTACGCCACCCTCACATGTGCTCTGACATGCCGCCACTACCCATGTCATGTCACACAGGGCTACACTTGTCACAGTTCGTGGCCCGAGGAGCCTGCAGGCGGCTAGGGGCCCCCATGTCTAGAAGTACGGATAACATCCGTCCATACACATGTCACAATCTGAAGAGCTCACCCTCTCATATATACATCAGGATAATGGCCATCAAGGGGGGTTCCTTCCCTTCCGCTCCAGAGAGAACACGGCAGGCAAGAATCTTTTGCCCTTACTACTACCTCTCCTCCTTCTTATGGTGCTGACTTGGGCGTCGGAGGCTCCTTCCCGGAAAAAAACTTCGGGGACCTCCTAACCCCTGTTTTTTGAGCGTTTCAGGCAGGTCTCCATGAGGAACTCCCATTCCGGGCTCTCTCCCGTATCAGAAGTCCTTCCCGGCTTCACTATGCCACCCGCTCGAAGATGCCGCCGACCATTGTGGGCGATCCCCATAGAGCATCTTCTGTCAGGACCCGGCCGCACCTCCAGAAGTCCCATCTACCTCCACCACCACACACGGTGGAGACGATACGGATCTGCATCATTTGCTACCTCCACCACCACACGCGGTGGAAACGATGCGGATCTGCATCATTTGGCACCGTCTATGGGAAGCTACTCCCAGGTCATCGTTGCCGGAACTCGGTGTTTTAAGGACAAAGGACTTCCGAGGTCCCCGTCCGCGCCAGAGGTTCAACCGGCAGCCGTACAACTGTAACAGGGACTTCCCCGCCCGAGGACAAACGTCCTCTGACTATTACCATGGCCTTCCTGCCCGAGTTCCCATGCTCTGTCATGGTTGAAATAACATAGCAGTTAGGCCGAAAATGGCCGCATCCAAATTCAAGCCGAAGGGCCTCCTCATCACTACCTTGTCGGGAGAGGAGTTCCATGTCAACTCACAGGAGTTCGGGGAAGGGGAGATCAATGAGATGAGTCCTCGATGGGAAGCATACCCCTCGAAATGCGATCTACGAGGAAAATAGGGTCAAGATAACCCAGACCTCCCCGTTGAATGAGTTTTGCACCCGAAGAAAAGTCATCATCTCCTTGGCAACAAAATCAGACCCAAAAGGCCGCCTACGCCTTGGTACTTGCAGGCAGAAGGCTGCGACTCTACTTCCAAGGACACGCTACCACTGTCCAGGAGTGACCGCCTCTGCACGACTTCATGAAAAAGAGTAAAGCATTCGGGAAGACTATCAAAGTGGTGCATCGAACTCGGAGAATATTACATCACGTATGAGCCTAGAAGAGCAGTAAAAGCGCAAGCACTGGCAGACTTCATTGCCAGAACCCCAGAAATGGAAAATGCTGAAACTAATAGGGAGACCGAGCGGAGGTAGACCTAGAGTGGGAACTCCATGCCGAAGAAATCCCAAGCACAGAGCAGCAGGGCGTTGGAGTAGCCCCTCGGCGGCCCCAGGGCAGGGAGGCCACCAAAGCCATCAAATTGGGTTACCAGGGTGTTGGAGCCATCCGACCATGGCAACGCTGGGTATAGCAACCTCGGACAAAGGGAGGAAAAAGATCCTACAAAGATCTATCTCGTAACTAAAGAGTCCCGAAAATCCTCATGAAGCGGCGAAAAGTGCGCAGATGTTCTGGACGATATTCCCTAATTAAAAAGGAATTATACCGGAAAAGGTATGAAAGTCCGTTACAGAGATGTATCGGTAAAAAGAGTGCAAGGCAATTTGCCCAGAAAGTGTGAAAAGGGCCGAAGACACACCAGCACCCAAAAGACTGCCTTCGGAATGGGTAGCCCCGGAAGATTACTGTTCCCCCTTTGTAGTATGGGGCATAGACCTCACCGGTCCACTCCCGGCGACACCCGAAGAAGTGAAGTTCTGCATAGTAGCAGTGGACTACTTCATTAAGCGAAACGAGGCAAGACCCCTAGCTACCATTCCGGCAAAGGATATACAAAAGTTCGCCCGGAGAAAACATGATATGCAGATTTGGTAAATCGAAGGTGATAATGGCCGATAATGGTTCCTAGTCTATGGACAACGGACTCCAAGAATTTGCCACCAACTTCGGAGTAAAATTGCACTTCGGCCCACTAGCTCAGCCCCGGGGCAACAAATAAAAGGAGGTGGCCAATAGAATTATAAACGAGGGACTGTAAAAGAGGTTGAGAGAAGCAAGGGGAAAATGGCCAGGAAAACTTTCTACTGTACCTAGGAGTTATCAGACAAGCTCCTCAAGGGGCCACAGGGGAGACACCTTCCTCACCTATTTTCAGTACAGAGGCCATTATCCATTCGAAGTAGCGCGGGCACCAGTCAGAACACGAGTGTTCAACGGAAGAGGAAACGACCTCGGGTTGAGAACTAAGCTCGACCTAGTTGCCAAACACAGAGGAATGGCCGAGCTCGGAAGAAGGCCCTTTCAGCAAAAGGTGGCGATGAGTGCAAAACCTACATGATAGGCCCAAAGAAATAAAGAAAGGAGACCTCATCCTCCGAAAGGCCGAATTTGAACCCCAAAATCGTCCCATGGGGTACCTCAGCCAGACGGAAAAAAGACCTTATTTGGTCCTAGACGAGGTCCAAAATGGAGTATATAAGCTTGGCAACGCCGAAAGGGGAAAACTGAAAAATGCATGACACTTAGATGTCTCAAAGAAATTCTATACTTAGAATTTTAGATGAGAAAGTGTACAAGTAAGAAATCTCTCTAAGTACAGAATTTTTCACCTATTTGAAAGTACTCGCCAAACAAAGCTGAAGCACACTCTCCCGAAGGTCACCTTTTCCTTCCAAAGTTGGTTGGGTTATATGCCCAAAAAAGGTGAGGTCTATCGAACACGGCTGACGAGGGCAAGCTAAAATTTTCCTAAGGAAACTTCGCCAGCAATGAATGTCTACCCAAAGGTTGGCCGATGAAACGAGCAAAGTATACCTCTCCGAAGTCCCCTGCCGAAAGTGGTCGGGACAACGAGGAAACAAAAAATTGCTCAAAAGACTTAACCAAATTATGAAGTAAAATTCATTGAGGAAGGACTCGGTACAAGGAGAAGGTTACAAAAAGAAAAATACAAAGGAAAAACAAGAAGGCAGAGACCCTAGAATATCTAAGGGACCTCGGCGTCATGGGAAGCTCCGGCTCCTGTGTCTTTGACCACCGCCTTCGGTGCAGGAGGAGAGACAGATGGCAGGTTGAGGAGCTTGACTTTCGACCAAGCCCACCGAGGACCCTCGGGAATATCCAGGGCAGCTAAGAAGGAAAGGTCGAGGTTCGAGTATTTCTTCAGAAATTGGTGGCGACCTAAGCAGAAGCCGTCCTGAATGGCAACTTTGCTCGCCTGAACGGCTTTGTCTTTTTCTATGTCCAAGTCGTCCACCTCATTCTAAAGATCCGAAACCTCCTCCCGAAGATCTGCAACCTCCTTTTCCAGCTCCTGTATCTTCTTCTCCTTCTTCGAATTCTTCTTTAGTGAGTCGATCTTGGCTTGAACTTCAGCGTTGTCAGCAAGAGCTTTCATCATAAGAGCAGTTGCTTCTTCTTTCTCTTTCTGAATGGCCTCGTTCACCGAGGTAAACTCAAAACCTTCTCACCAAGGTCAGACATCTTCTTGGAAAAATCCTTCAAGAGCCCCTATTGGCCCTTCAAGAATTCGTCCCGAAGCTGGGCAATCTTCTCCTTGGCTATTCGGCTCAATTCGGTGTTTGTCACCACCGAGTTAGCACAAAAAACCCTGGCCTTTTCTAATTTATCTTCGGCCCAAGCTCAGACCGAAGATTGCTTCACCATCCAGGCTCGAAGGTACCTGTTATACCCCAGGAGCTACAAAAAAAAAGATACTTAGTGAAATTCACACAAGGAAACCCAAAACACTTAGACAAAAAAGTGGGAGGAAAAATGAAGAGGCCTGAAGAACTACCTGGGCAGCATGCTCGGAAACCTTGGCGATAAGGGTATCCTCGGAAGCACACTCCTCACCATCTGGGGAGCCATTTCCTGGCAGTACTCGGAGAACAAGTTCATGTCCTTCGCAAAAGACCAGAACGGCTCCTTAAGGATTTTTTCCTTCGGGCCATGGGAATCCCGAAAAACCCGTCTTCGGGCATGTTCAACCATCCAAGCTGAGGGCACCAGATCCTCTGAAAAATTGAAAAGCGTAAGTCAGACACAGCCTCTTAACTATACATGTTATGAAGATATGAGTATTAAAAAGGGGGTAAGAGACAAACCAGGCGCAACCTCAGCAACGTCGTCATCAGAGTCTTGGACCTCTTCCACGTCGGTAGGAACTTGTTTGCCTTTGTCCCTTCGGCTCTTTTCCAACTCCTCAGCAGAAGGACTTCTTGCCAAAGAGCCCAAAAGATCCACCGACGTGGCGGGACTTAAAGCAGCAGCAACAGTGACCACCCCGGCAGGAGCCTAGGCGGGAGTTTCAGGCTTGGTGAGAGTTTCAGGCTTGATGGAAGTTGCAATGACACCACCGGCCTTCGCTGCATCCTCCGGGGATGGAAGAAGGGTGCCCTTCTTTATCTTCTTGGCCGAAGACGGTCCGCTCCCAGTAGTCTTGCGCCTCTTGGAGACACCTTTCTTCGCTTGTTCTCCTTTCTCGGCCTGACCAAGGAAGAGAGACTTATAGTTGGCAGCAGACTCATCGCCCATCTTTGAAAAAGGGGGAAAACATCAATGTGAGTTCAGACATGCATTTATGCTAAAAACTTTGAAAGGAAACTTACTTTAAAAAAAAGCCTCATAAGTGAGCTCGCTCCGAAGGAGCCTGACTAGCCAGGACTCTTTCCCCTCGATGATAGGAGCTAGCATATCGAGATCCGTCTTATGCTCCTTAACCACCCCCAACTCCCGAAGGGCCTCCTCGGTCATAAGCCTCCAATTGATGGGGAAGGGGTAGAGAGAGCGCGGAGGGACATCGGCATCCCAGTCGGCGACAGCTTGGATGCGTCTATCAAAATCCTCAAACCTCGCCGCCAACTTGGGAGTTAGCAGCTTCTTAGGATCCTTGACATCCGTCTCCAGCTTTCCCCAAGCCCACTTAGTGGGAACATGTGACCAGGCCTCCGTCACCTTTAGGGAGAAGAACTTCCTCTGCCACCCCCGCCAGCTATCCTTGGTAGCGAAGGTGAACATGAATTTTTTGCTCCTAGATCCCCGAGGTAGCATGAAATAAAATCCACCCTTCGGAACCAAATAGAGCTTGTAATACTGCATGAATAGGATAAAATGTGGTTCTACCCCGAAGACCCCGCATATGCAGAGAAAGGCGTTGAAATGGTAGTAAGAGTTGGGAGGAAGCTGATTTATGGCTATGCCATGAAATTGACAAAAGTCGCAAACCATCTTCATGGGAGGATACCGAAGTCCGGCCTTCAGTTGGGCTCAAAAAATGGTAACCTCGTCATCCCGGTTCATAAAACTAAAGTGACCAAGGTGGGGTAACCTCGTGGTGGCGTACGAGGGAAGGAAAAATTTAACGGCCCACTTCTCTAATTTCTTAAAATTAGAGCAACAAGGGTGAGACATAAGAGGTTGCCAACTCTCGGGAATAGGCGAAAACATGGTCGGACAAAAAAGAGACTTCGAAAAGAAGAAAGAGACTTCGGGAAACTGAAAGAGAACAAGAAATGAAGGACCTCTAAAGTCGGAACCCACCAAAAGTCTTGCTGAAGTCAGGGTTTCTGAACGCCGTCGTGAAAAGTGGCCAAAAGAAGCGCCGTCGTTAATACCGCCACAAAAAAGGAGAAAAGGCACAAGAGCAAACAGGAGCAAAGTGAGAGTAAAGAAAAACAAATGAAGAGTATGACACAAGGGGGCTTATCTAGATCAAGGAAGGGCAGCCGGAATGGCGTCATAATGGCTGCGTGAAGGTGAAACGATGCCATAATTGCCACTCACGCATGAAAAAATGTGCTCTTCCCAACCAGCACCTGCCACATGTCGCCCGTCACGAGAAACTAGGATGCATTTTCTAACATCTTGAAAATCTTGGTGCACTGGTCCAGACTGACACACCTAGTTCTAGGACGTGACGGTCCACTAGCCTATGGCAGGAAAAGTAAAGAGGTCGGGTACCTCGGGAACACCAAAGGGCAAATAGGTGACACCTGCCCGAATGAAGCATAACCCCAAATTGGCAAACTACCTCCCTTACAAACGTCACACTCTGAGTCCCGAAAAGCGCTCCCAAAAGGACCACTAGCCGAAGCCTCCACTTCGGCTTTCCGAAGGGGGGCATGTGATGGCCGAAGTGCTATTACCCTGGTCACCGAAGGAACCCAGAAAAGAAGAAGTCAGACACTTGAGGTGCACGACCTCGGTAGCCCGCTAATACTAACCTCGGGAAATTAGCATATCGCCTCCCTCGGAAGGATGACCGGACTAACTTCGGAAATGGGGAATACCGCGAAGTACCAAGTCTGACTCCCAGAAGAGGCCCATCGCTTCGAAGGGAGACCTCGACCAAAGGGACCTCGGGGGCACGACAGAAGCCATCAAGGAGCCTTTGACATTTCACACGCATACCCCGTACGCCACCCTCACATGTGCTCTGACACGCCTCCACTACCCACGTCCTATCACGCAGGGCTACGCCCCGAGGAGCCTGTAGGCAACTAAGGGCCCCGACATCTACAAGTACGGATAACATCCATCCATACACGTGTCACAATCCGAAGAGCTCACCCCCTCATATATACATCAGGAGAATGGCCATCAAGGGGGTTCCCTCCCCTCCGCTCCGGAGAGAACACGGCAGGCAAGAATCTTTTGCCCTTACTACTACCTATTCTCCCTCCTTTGGTGCTGACTTGGGTGTCGGAGGCTCCTCCCAGGAAAAAGAGTCCAGGAACCTCCTAACCCCTGTTTTCTGAGTGTTTTAGGCAGGTCCCCCTGAGAAACTCCCATTCCAGGCTCTCTCCCGTATCAGAAGTCCTTCCCAACTTCACTGTGCCACCCGTTCGAAGATGTTGCCAACCATTGTGGGCGATCCCCACAGAGCATCTTCTGTCGGGACCCGGCTGCACTTCCAGAAGTCCTTGCTACCTCCACCACCACATGCAGTGGAGATGATGCGGATCTACATCATTTGCTACCTCCACCACCACACGCGGTGGAGATGATGCAGATCTGCATCACTAGTAAGAGATCCTTCAACCTGTAAGAAAAATGCTGAGGACACACATATATACAATATATATGAACTCCATAACATGCACTTGCAGTCTTAGGCCTAACAGATATGCATGCATTCGAGTCCCTTGGGACCCTTCCTTTTCCTAGTCTTCTTATGGGCATTAGTCCGTGCCTAGCAAGTTCTGGCCCATAACTCGCTCCTAGTAAGCCTTAACTTACTGATGTAGTAACTTTAATCTTCCAATGATTGTTGTGCAGGTGAACATGATGTGTTAGGCACCTCTTGAGTGCTTGGCTTAGGCCAAGGAATATCAAGGAAAACCAAGGAAAATGAGAGAAAACATAAAGGGGAAATAAGAGAAGCTCTGGAGACTAGTACAGTGACTTATGTGCAAAACTGGAGACTTTCAAGACTTAATTGCACATAGAAAATGTACTATGGGAAAGCTGACAGAAAACAGAGAAAGGGGACTAAATTGTGCACTAAGTTGAGTGGTACAAGTGAAACCACAAGCTTAAGGATGGCATTGTTGGCCATGCAAAATTCTGTGATGGCTAGTCCAAGACTAGACCATTTTTGGGAGACAACAATGATTGCTAGTCACATTCTTGTCTACCACTAAGTGTACTATTCACTAGTTAACTAAACAAACTAACTAGTTTGTGATCTAGTCATGGCCGGTTATGCATGTGTGAATATAACACCTTGGTACTTGTGTTGTTTATTTGCTTGGCATCTTGGGCCAAGAATGGACTAAAGTGTCATTGGAATCAAGGATTTAGTGGTGATTTTGTGGGCTTGTAAGCTTGGAAGACTACTTTGCACCATGCATTTTATTGGAAGGCCAAAGTTAGCATTTTAGCCAACAAAACTTAAAGACATTCGGCCGAAACTACCAAGGCCATTTTACTTAGTTCATTTTTGGGTTTCCATGCTTGGTTTGGCCGAGAGTTCATCCTTGAGTGGTCATCCAAATTTCTCCTCAAAATCAAGCTAATCTTGGAAGCTTTTGAAGAATTCAAGCTTGGGAGACTTGTTTCGGCCTTAGTTCACTTGGAAATCAAGCTTGTTCTTGAAGGTTGAAGGAAGGCCGAGCCAATTGAGCTAGGTTTTTGAGGTAATGTCCATATCTCCTTGAATTCATGGTAGTTCTTCCATGTACAAGGACCCTAAGTGCTCAATTGAAGATGTATTAAGTTAAATGAGCAAGAAATGTTTCGGTATGAAAGTGATGTTGGCCGAATGTGATGAACAAGTGTTCTTGGTGTTCTTCTTGGAATTCATGGAAATTAATCCATGTGTGATGCTTGTTAATGATTATTTCACCGTGTGTTAGGTTGTTGGGTTGAAGCACACCAAGTTTGTGAAAGATAGTGTGTTGGCCGAAAGTGCACTTGAGGTAAATCATGTTCTTCTTGTGTTTACATGGCATTAATGCCATGAGTGATGTTAGTTGATGACTTGATGGTCATATGTTGGTGTAGAATGACGAGGAACATTGATATGTGAAAGTTAGCTTTAAGGCCGAGGGCTTGAAGTGGCATAGATTAGTGCCCATTGCTTGAATACATGGTAATGATGCCATGAAACATTAGTTATTGATGTTTTGATGTGTATGTGTGGAGTTGGTTGATAGAGAACATATGTATGTGAAGGTGTGCACTTTGGCCGAGAACTTGATTTGGTATATCATGATGTACTTCAATGAGTTACATGGTAATTGTGCCATGTTAATTGGATAAATGACACAAATATGTGAAAATGTGTACCTTGGCCGAGAGCTTAGTTTATGATAACATAGTGCATTTCACTTGGTTACTTGGCAATGATGCCATGGATGATGTACATTGATGACTAGAACATCATATGGAATGTTAGAATGATGGGCAGTACATATATGGACATATTGGACACTTTGGCCGAGAGCTAAAGTGTGTGCATTCTAGTGTTCTTCAATTGAGTCATGGTAGTTTAATCCATGGATGTGTATAATGATGCCTATATGTTGTTATGCTAGGCATTGGGATTGAAGAGCACTTGGACATTTGAAACTTGGTTGAGACCGAGAGCTATTTGAGGTAGGGTTCACTGGCACTTGACTTTGCTTGGTAATGTACACCATGATTCAAGTGTCTAGAGTGGCTAAGTGATGGTAAAATGTGCCATATGACCTTAGTTACTTGATGGGCTTATTGGTTATACTTGGTTGTTTTGTTGATTAGCTAATTAACTATGGGTACATGTACTAGAAATGCAAGTAAATGTGGCCTATTTGCTTGGCATTTTGGGAGCTCCAAATGGAATGGTATATTGGTGAGTTTGTGTGCAAGAAATGCACATGGGTACATGTATGGCTTATATGGCCGAGAGCTACAATGTGGAGAGTGGGTGTGTACTTGTGTGCTTTGGTGTTTCTATGTGCATGCTAACCCCCTTTACGAATTATTTGACATAGTTAACCATCTTGTATATGTATATGCCTGTTTTTCTTGTCTTGGTGTTTCGGCCTGAGTAGAGTTTACTAGCTTGTTGCTTGTGTTTGCACTAACTTTGCTTGTTTTACAAGGTATGTGCCAATGAGTGCTTGGCTTAGTAATTTGGTTTCATTACAAGTCTTATTCTTAGTTGGCCGAGACTTACAACTTAAATTTGCAGGCTGTAGAGTGGGAACTGTCTAGGAGAAGCATGGATACCTGGACACTAGCTCTGATTGTGGTTTTCACCTTTATGACCATGAACATGGCCATAGGTTTGGTGTTGCAGTGTGTACTTTTGTATGGGATTCTCAAGGTTTTATTTGACCATTAGGAGTATGGTCTCGGGTAGTATGTACTTGGCATGAACAACTTATGAATGCTTGGCATATGTAGCCATGTTAGACACTAGGTAGACTACCATTTTGATTTGTATATGTGTGTAGTCTTGGATGCCTAGTTTGTGGATGTTTTGTGGATCTTGGATGCCAAGTTATGTATGCTGGATATTATGGCCAAAGTTGCCACTTTTATGTGAATGGTTATGAACCTAGTTATGTGGATCTATTGTGCATAATGGTATGTACTTTAGTAGGCCGAGAGCATTAAGCATCTTTATTGTTGTTTTCAAAACCTAAACCAACCTGGTGGGCTTCTTGGTTGCCATATAGTTAGTACACTTGATGCACACCATGTATGCACTTAAATGGCATTTAAGTGTTGCCTTGCTTGTTATGCAAGTTATTGTTTGAAACCTTGCTTGTTGTGCAAGTTAGGGGTTTTGGGCCTTGCCTTTGCTGCAAGTTATTAATGGATCTTTATTAAAGCCACCTGGGCCACCTCCCAGGCCTCATAACTTAAGAAAATAAGACTTAAAAGTTGCCATTGCTTGCTTGGCCGAACCAGACACTTTGAGATTAAACATTGGGTTTGGGAGTTAAACTGTTAGAATGATAGGCCAGGGCCTGAGTGAGGTGTGACATGATGGATGCACCTCGCTTGATTTCCAAGGAACTCACAAGGTGTACTAAGCCTTCACATAATGCTTCAAGTCCTTAGACTTGCCGTTATCACTTCTATACACGCTTCATCCTCAAATCCTTGCCAAAAGTGCACTAAGTTCTCACATGTACTGTCATGCCCCAAAACCCACCCCAGGAGTTTTGGTATGATGACATGCCACACACTTAACGAAATAAAATTCCCTCAAACATTCAAGGCTAAAAATATTCCAAACAAATTCAAATAACCATAACTTATAGTCCAAACTTATTACTTGACATTTGGCATTGAGTGGCAAAGCAACTATAACTTAAAATTCCATACATGATGCCTCTAACTTAAGAGTGTCTATTACATCTCACTTTAATATTATCTCAAACCTTGAGATACTAGAAATGAAAAAAGAAATAAAAGAAATAAAAGAAAAGTGCCCCTGGAAGAGAGAATATAAGAGAAAGTGTGGAAAAAGGAAAAAAAAAAAGAAAAAAAAAATAAAGAGTTAGATACACAATAGGAGAGGGTTGGGCTATATATATCATTGTGGCAAAAGAAATAGGGTTTAGTTTTCTACTCTTACGCAATTGTGATTCTTTTCAATAAGGAGAAGAAACAAAGATTGAAGATCAATACCAAGTTTAGGATTTTCTTCTTTAAAGGAGTAAGATTGGTGAGTTTTAATTTAGTATTCTTTTGTATATCTATATCAATGGTGTTCATCAACGTTTAAGAAAAGACAATATTTTTATGGTAGAATTTTAATAGGTTTTAGAAATTAGAAGAGATAACTAATTGATCGGGTATACTTTGATAAACTTAAATGAAGTAAGTAATTGAATGTGGAAATTGAAAGTGCTTGGATTGGACTCGGATGGTATTTATTCAAAAAGAAAAATCATTTTTGGCTAGTTGCAGTAGGACTGAACTAAGAACATGAAGATGTTCTTGTTCTGAGCAAAATTGGATTAATCACATCATAGGTCCCTAAGGTTTAGGGGCAGGGACATCTAAATCCTTAGTTTTAAAAAAGTTACAGTTTGGTCACTGATAGACGATAGTTAAGTCTTACTCAGAGAATCGGGTTAATATCCATGTCAGTTCCTTGGGCTTTCAACCTTAGTTTATCGAGTTCTTAGGTTCTTGAAACATTCATTTAGGTTGCTGACAGAGACTAATTTTTGCTTGTTTCTTAAATTAGTTAGATTTTGACATAGACTGTTGCACAATTATTTTACGTGACTAAACAATTGTTTTAGGAGTTGGAAAGTTGGAAATTGAGATACGTGGCCATCCATCATTCTAAACTTAAATTATTATTTTGTTATCCGATTTATTGATTTTTAAAGTATTGAATTCACATTGAATTTTGGTTTTATGAAGCTTTAGTTTTAAAGTATGAATAATTTGATCTTTGGACTTCTTCTCTTAATTTCACCTTTATTATTTGAAAGCTTATTATGAAGTTTTGTCATTTAAATATATTAGAAGTAATTACATATATATTATGTATGTTTCTAAGTATGTAATTTATGTTTTAATGATTATGGGATCAAACATGTTTTACTTATGTTATTATGGCAATATGATTTTCTGATTTTTGTGGACCCTTGGATTCTGAAAGTTCATGGATATGCATATGCATGTTTTCACTATATTTTAGTGGGTGTTAGTTTTGTGCCTGACTACTGGGAAAGTGTAGTTCATGGCCCTTTCTACAGGGAATTATGTAAGTATGATTCACAGTGCAATAATTAGGACTAGTTCTTCTGGGCGCTCCACCGATGGCGATTCTTTGTCAGTCTATGACGTACTACAGGTGTTAAGTGTAGTTATTATGACATGATATACTACAACAATTAAATGTAGTTATTCTGACATGACGTACTATAACGGTTAAATGTTGTTATCACCCCACTTACTATGTTAAGAAATATTATGTTTTGTTATCTGTTTTAAACTACTCTGTTTTGGCTAATGATTTCAAGTATAAATTTCATGTTTATTTTGTTATGTTTTACAATAAAGTTAATTTTATTTGTTTCTGACACTTAAGTGATTTTTTTTGTTTTTTTCTTTTTTTTTTTTTAGTATGACTTTCCTAGAAATGAATATTATGAGATATTTAAATGTTTATTATATTTTCTATTTAATATTGGATTTATACTATTTTTAATAATTTTTTTTTTGCTTGATCTTTATGATATAGATTGTACAAATTGTTTTCATGTTTTATGGATGATGGACATCCCGTCACTTACTAAGCATTCGTGCTTACCCCCCAATTTTCCATTCACTTAGATAGCAAGAAACAAAAGGTTAGTTAGTTGAAGAATGACTACAAGAGGTCAAGGTTTAAGATAATATTAAAGTAACATGTAATGGACACTCTTAAGTTAGGTACATCATGTACAGGATTTTTAGTTGTAGTTGTTCTACCACTCAATGCCAAATGTCAAATAATAAGTTTGGACTATAAGTTATGGTTATTTGAATTAATATTTTTAGCCTTTCATGTTCAAGGGAATTTTATTTCTTTGAGTGTGTAGCATGTCATCATCCCAAAACTCCTGGGGTGGGTTTTGGGCATGACATGTACCTCAAGTAATCTTGGCTAGGCTACAAGTGCGTTAAACCTTCACTCAAGGCATATACCTATCCACCATTACTTGGTTTACCCTTGTGGAGTGGAAATTTCATGGTTGCACTCAAAATTTCTATGTTCCATAGAACCTTCCTAGGCTTATTAGGGTTTTTGTATCGAGTCCCTAAGCCCGAAGGGTGAACTAGGCTGTGCTAAACCCTTCACCCGACTAATGGTGCTCAATTGTGTCCAAATATCCCTTCCATTTGAACACAAATATAGAAAAACCTAGGCCAATTCATGGTTGAGAAAGGAATGGAAATGGTACCCCTTCCTCTTAGCTTCACATCAAACCTTGAAGCACCTCAAACGGACACCAGAGCGAAATGTTATGAAGAAAATACTGCCGCGTGTCAAAACTGGCGGATATGCTTTTGGCACTGTGACACCAAGTAGGGTTGCAACTCCATAGGCTAACCATTCTGGCCTCTATTGGCATGATCTGGGTGCTACAGCGCCAACTGGCGCCGTTGTGCCAGTGCACCATGCCTAGAACTTGGAAATGGTGCCCAAAGCACCTTGGGAGGCCTCCAAAGGCTTCCAAACAAATTAAGGATGCCTTCCCACTTTGCAAAAGTTCAAAATACACTTCTTAGGCCACAATGCACCATTTAAACCAATCTTATGGTGTCTACAAGCACCACACAACCCATCAAAACAATGTTAGTCCATCATGTTCATCTCCATCCACCAACTAACAGTGTTCACAAAACTTCTTGAATTTTACCACAAGTAAGCTATGAATGGCATCAAATGCACATGAATCATAAATCCCTCACCTCACTTAACCTTGAATTAGCTTAATCAATCAACCATATCACAAGCATTCCACAATCGATGGTTCCACTAGGTTTCCTAGGTTCCAAGGAAAATGTAAGGCTTATGGCACCAAATTAACACTAACCCAACAAAACTTAAGCTTAAATCAACTCAAAAAATAAGGAAATTTCAAGGGACAAAGAGTAGCTCACGAGTTCAAGCATGCCTGAGCCTCAAAATGCCCTAAGAAGCTTCAACACATGGAAAAATAAGTGCAAAGCATTCACCCACCCACTTAGGCACCAAGAAAGCTCTTCAATTTCACCAACAAACCATGAATTTGAAGTGAATTGAGTAAAAATGGAGAGAGGAAGAGAGGGCTGTGAAATTGTAAGGGAAAGGATGAGTGAATAATGGCAATAACTCATCCCCTACAACCAATGTAACAACAAAACCCCTTCTACCCCCAACTTTTTAAAAACTTGCAAATTTACCCCCTCCCCAAAAAGTAACTAGGTAATTAAACACTTAGGCAAACTTTGATAACTTGGGCTTTAGAATTTAAGAAAACCATTTTTACTCTCGGGACATGTCTTGATCCTCTGAGGTGTAAAATGACCATTTTGCCCTCTAGAAAACCTAGTGCCATAAACCATTCGGAACCGACTAAACCTTTAATAACTTACTTGATCTTGCTAATTTACCTCTAATTAAGGTATTTAAGCTAGGGATTTAAAAACTTTGTTTGCTCATTGAGTATTCTGCTGGGAGGGCCATAAAATCTCCAAAACCTAGAACATGCCCACATCAAATTACCCAGCCGGTTCCCACAAAACATGTACTAGTGCCTTGCACCAATACTTATACTTAGTACCAACACTTAATGAGCATAATATTAGTTGGTTAAGATGTAATATCTACACTACAATAGTAAACCACAAATACTTACAACACTAATCAGCATGCCCTTTTCATGAAATATAGCATAAAGGTGTGAGTATTCACACTTAATCAAGGTAAGTACAAATAAACATAGTTCATAGTCTGTTGTCTTGCAATCAAAGGAATACATGGTAAACAAAATACACAGCATAAATATAAAGTATAACCAATTATTTACAAGCGTCATCATGTGCAAAAAAAGTCACAAAAGCACACATAACATACACCCACACATGACTTAACTTAATTTCAGCCTCTTTGTGAAATTTACTTAGTTCTTAGATTAATTGTTCTCCAGAACTACATAAGAGTCAACCAAACTATTAGATAGCTCTACTTGCATTTATCATATAAAAGTAGCTAAGTACTAAACAACCTAAAGGCACTAACCTAGCCCCTTTCATAGTTCATTGCTCACTTAGTTTATACTATCACCATGACTCATCTTTTCTTATGAATTCCACATTGCCATGACATGAAATTCAGAAACATAGGCTATTTAACCCTTACCAATATTGTTGAGTAGTTCTTAATGCTCTCGGTTGCACAATTTCTCCTTAAATCTATCTTTCTCCTCAAGTCTGTCTTCTCTTTCAATTCTAAGCACAAATACGCCTATCCCCATCCCATTTTACTAGTTTAGGCCTCAGTTTTTTAAGAACTCTTCTTTTTTCTATTTTCTTTTTTGGAAATCAAATCAAAACAGCTAGAGCAGCCTGATGGTGGCATGCATTCGGTTGCCATGATAAGTGGCTTGAAATGGGTCCTAATGTCACCTTTGCTCCCTTACAAAAATTGTATTGAGCCATTTAGCCTATGTTGACTTCCTTTCTTACACTAAACTTACTTGGTAGTCTCTTAATTTAATCAATTCAACCTTACATCATTTCTGACTTTTGATTAGGTCCTTAAGCCCGAGATAAATGACTTAATTGCCCATTCAAAATTTTTTTTACCTGATAAGGCATTTCCTGCTTCTTTTTCAATTAAGTCCTTAGCTAAACTCATTCCTTCACCTTCAAACAATTCCTCACAATCTTATGCCTCTTCAAAGGTAGGTGCATGACAGTCTCCCCTCCTTACAAAATTAGTCTTCCAAATCTTCAAGTAACTTAGGAAACACATTAAGGTAGTTTTCAGTATCTCTGCCTCTATTTCCTAGGTAGTTTTGATTAGTCCATTGGATCTTAACCATATGAGTAAGCTTGTTTCTTAATTTTCTAATGTCCTTTGCTAATATTTTTATAGGTTTCTCTTCATAGGTAAGATTAGAAGCTATAAGAACACTGTACGATTGGAGGACATGTCTCAAGTCAGGAAAATATTTATTAAACATACTCACATGAAATGTATGATGAATATGTCCTAATTCATGGGGTAAATTTTCTAGTGTCCTTTGTTAATATCTTTATAGGTTTCTCTACTATTGAATGCCTTAATCTTATCTTGAATAATCTTAATCAGTAGTCTCATAGATAAGTTATGGACCTAACTCCAACTTATCTTCAGCATCATGCCAACAATGAGGTGTGATATACTTTCTTCCAAAATAAAGCTGATGGCCGAGGTGCCCATCACTGGTCGAGCTCCCAGACTCGACGGAGTACTGACCTCGACAGAGGGAAACTATCAGCCGAGGTCGGAAGGATAAAATGACCCCCTGGCCTTATGTCGGGAATTCACCTCCTTAGGGAGAGGTAGGACCGACCTCGGCAGAACAATCAGACCCTCTCCAGAAGCAGAAGTATCCCTCGGAGGGACCATCCTCGGGGAGTGTACTACTACAAACGTTAGAGTAACCTCGGGGAGTACGAACAGAGCATTCAAGGAGCCTTTGACACCCCCCCCATAAAGTCGCCCTCCAAGTACGTTCTGACGCGCTACCACTGGAGCACGCCATCACAAGGACACCTTGACATGACACTCTCGGAATGCCTAGGCTTCTAGCCAGGCAACTTTCACTGAGATAAGTGTCCCTTCATTCCCCGAAAAGCCGGGATCACGTCCCAGCGAACACGTGTCATAATCTGGGACGACCACGTGGAAAAAGGCTTATGTATGCCCCTTTTATAAACGCCCGGGAAACATCCCAGGGAGGTAAGAAAAAGTTCTCTCGCCATACACAAAAAGAGAACATAATCTAGTTACCTACAAGTGCTAACTTGGGCGTCGGAGGCTCCTCCCCGGAAATACACTCTGGGGGCCTCTTAACCTGTGTTTTCTGGAGCATTTCAGGTATCCGCCACTGGGGAATCTCCTCTCAAGGCATTCTCCTCCGTCAGAAGTCCTCCTTACTCTTACAATGGCACACGACCAAGCCGCCGCAGGCCACCAATTGGGGAAAAAGTTCTCTCGCCATACACAAAAGAACACATAATCTAGTTTCCTACAAGTGCTGACTTGGGCGTCGGAGGCTCCTCCCCGGAACTACACTCTGGGGACCTCCTAACCTGTGTTTTCTGGAGCATTTCAGGCATCCGGCACTAGGGAATCTCCTCTCTCCTCCGTCAGAAGTCCTCCTTACTCGCACAATGGCACACGACGAAGCCGCCGCAGGCCACCAATTGGCGTCATCTGTGGGAACTCTATCCCATATCGCCATCGTGGAGACTCGGCGCACGAAGGACAAAGGGGTTTCATTACCCCCCCTCGCACCCGAGACTCAGCAGGCGGCCACTCTGCCTGTAGCAGAAACTTCTATGACAAAGGACGATTGTCCTGTAACGGTGACGATGAGCTTTCTACGGGATTTCCAGCATTCTATCGTTGCCGAAATCACTCAGCAGCTCGATCAGAGGTTGCCGCAACCTCCACCAGCTCAGAGGGCTTCACCCCCGGCCATTCATCGGGAAAGGAGCTCGCGATCTACTCATCGGAGTTCAAGGAGTGGAGACTCCCTTGATGCATATTCAACAGACAGTGAACCCGTTGAGGTCCGCCCAGCCAGAAGGGGAGCCCCAAAAGAAACCAGGGCCTCCTGTCAATAGAACGCGTCCCTTTGCTAGAGGTCCCCTTCTCCCCCCCGCTGGAGTCGTTCCCCAAGGCGAAGGAGAAATTCACCACTACTAGCAAACACATGGCGGCAGGAAGGAACCAGCATTGCCGCCCTTATGGAAAGGATCCTGGGAAGGCTGGAAAAGGTTGAGAAACAGATCTCTAGGAAACCAGTCTGGTCCTGGTTGTCCAACTCCTACACAGGAGAGGAGTTACCTTTCGTACGCGAAGTAGTAGAGGCGCCAATGCCCAGTGATTTCAGGGTACCTCGCCTGGAAACGTATGATGGGCGAAGTGACCCCCAGGCGCACCTGACAAAATACAAGCGAAGTATGGTGCTGCACGGCGCAGATGATGCCACACTCTGCAAATGCTTTGAGGTAACACTCTCAGGACCAGCAACAGCGTGGTATAGCTCTTTGCCCCAGGGAAGTTTGATAAGCTTTCAAGAGTTATCTACTGCTTTCACCCAACAGTTTATTGGTAGTAGGCCAACTGCCAAAATGCCAGTGCAAATGTTTGGCATAGCCCAGAGATGAGGGGAGACCATCCGCGATTATGTGGAAGGATTCAATCGAGAAGCACTGAGCGTACCAGACTTTCGGCCAGAAATTCGTATCCTTGCTATGGTCAGGGGACTGCGGAGAGACTCCCAGCTGTTCTATGAGTTCTCCAAGGACCCCCCAGAAACACTTGGGGAGTTTTACAGGAGGGCCGAACAACATATGACGGCCGAAGAACTCCGAATGGGAGGACCTAAAGGCGAACACCCAAGCACTGAAGGCCCTAGTCATCAGCCGCGCCAGCAGAATAAGTCAGAGCGGCCTCGAAGGCAAAGAGGAAAGAGGCCCATAGCATTCACCCCCCTGAACACCACAAGAGCCAGTATTCTGATGGCACAAGAAAGGCAAGGGACCACAGTCCCAAGGCCAAAGGCCATGGCCCCGGAGAATAAAATGAATATGAAAAAATTCTGTCAATTTCACCGAGATCATGGCCATGACACTAAAGCCTGTTTCCAGTTGAAGAAGTACATCGAGTCCCTGATCAAACAGGGTCAACTCCGACGATACTTGCGGATGCCTTCTCCAAAGGGGATAAAGGAAGAGCAGATGATGAAGAGTATGACTCTGATAGACGGTGGGACCAGAGTCCCCGAAAAATTCTGCCACCCTCGGCAGGGGTTATCTAAACCATCACCACTGGGATACCCTCGGCCGAAAGAAAAAAAAAATGAGGGAAGTCTCCGTCATGGAGTACGGGAACTCCCCGCGAAGGCTCACCCGTAGGGATGGGTCTGCAGTAAAGTTCCCTCACGATGATCCCCTCCTTGTCATGGCAAGGATAGGAAACTGGGATGTCAAAAGAGTGCTCCTCGACGACGGCTCAAACACCAACGTCATTTTTTCTCATCTGCTGGGAAAACTAGACATTTCAAAAAGTGATCTTAGCCCAGTCAGTTCCCCCACCTATGGCGTCGACCATCTGAACTTCCGGTCCTCGGGTACATCGACCTACCAGTAATGCTGAAAGGGGTCTCACCCCAAAGCAAAGTAGAGTTAATCGCCTCCAGCAGAACAAGATTTATAGTCATTGGTGTACCATCAGCATACAATGCCATTCTTGGAAGGCAGACTCAGGGTAATTTTCAAATACGACCAGACGTAAGATACCTGACGGTCACCTTCGCCACTGAAGACGGAGATGCCAAAATCTTCATAGATCAGGCCAAGGTTAGAAAAGTCTTCACAAGGGCCAGGCAAAGCCCAGCCAAAATCCAAGTACAGACTTCGACAGAAGAAAAAATGGTCTTGATAAATGAAAAGACAATAGCAAAGGAGACGGAAAGCCTTGAAAAAGTAGAAACGGAAGATGTAGAATTGATCCCCGGCTGAAATACCCGAATCGGGAAAAAACTGGCCGAAGGGGACAAAAAGAGGCTTGTATCCTTTTTATGCATGAACAAAGATCTGTTTGCTTATTCACCAAAGGATATGCCAAGGGTTGATCCTAGCATAATCCACCACAATCTTATAGTACAACCACACGTCAGACCAGTTCGGCAGAAGAAATGGAATCTATCAGCTCACAAAAATTCTTTCGTCAAGGTCGAAGTTAATCGCCTCATGGAGGCTGGGGTAATAAGGGAAGTAAAATACCCCGAATGGCTCAGCAATGTGGTTATAGCCACAAAAGAGGGTAGTGAAAAGCTCCGAATGTGCATCGACTTCCGAAGCTTGAACGATGCATGTCCAAAAGACTCCTATCCATTACCGGCCATAGATCAGCTGGTAGATGCAACTGCCGAGTACAGACTACTTAGCTTCCTCGACGCCTTCAGCGGGTATCATCAGATCCGAATGAACCCCGAGGATGAGGAAAAAACGGCCTTCATCACAGAAATAGGTACCTACTACTATGTTAGAATGCCCTTCGGGCTAAAAAACGCAGGGGCCACCTACCAAAGACTGATGAACAAGGTATTTGATGCACAAATCGGTAGGAACATGGAAGTGTACGTCGATGATATGATAGTCAAGAGCAAAGTGCCTGGTAATAATATCACCAACTTAACCAAAACTTTCCAACGACTTCGGGAGTTCGGCATACGCCTTAATCCCGAAAGTGTGTGTTCGGAGTAAACGCAGGAAAATTTCTTGGGTTTATGGTATCAGAAAGAGGAATAGACGCTAACCCTGAGAAAGTGAAAGCCCTGCTAAATTTCCAAACACCTACGTCTATCAAAGACATACAGAGGCTTACCGGGAGGATCACCTCCCAAAGTAGATTCATCTCCAAGTATGGTGACCGATGTCACCCATTTTTCAAACTGCTCACCAAAGTCTCCAAGGACAGTGGAACCTCCGGAATCCAGGAGCATCCATGGAATACAGAATACCAGAAAGCCTGGGAAGAGCTCAAAAGATATTTGACCCACCTCCCAACACTTCGGCAACCTCGGGAGGGAGAGACTCTCATTCTCTACCTCGCAGTCACTGAAAAGGCGGTAAGTTCCATCTTGGTGAAAGAAGAAGGTGGGAAACAATGGCTAGTGTATTACGTAAGCAAGTCCCTACATGGCGCCGAGACGAGATACCCGTTGCTCCAAAAAGCTATCTACGCGTTAGTACTCGCAGGCAGGAGATTGCGACCCTACTTCCAAGGACACGCCATCATCGTTCAAAGTAACTTGCCCCTATGAGATGTAATGAAAAAAGTGGAGCATTCGGGAAGACTGTTAAAATGGTGCATCGAGCTCAGTGAATACGACATTACTTATGAGCCTAGAAGGGCGATAAAGGCTCAGGCATTAGCAGACTTCATCGCCGAAATCCCGGAGATCAAAAAAACCGAAGCACTCGCGGAAGGTGAAACAAAGACTGATCCAGAATGGAAGCTCTACGTCGATGGAGCGTCAGGTGCAGAACATCAAGGAGCTGGAATAGTCCTTCAGGGCCCCGAAGGCATGGAAACTTCTAAAGCAATCAAATTTGATTTTAATGTTGCCAATAACATTGCCGAATACGAAGCCCTCATAGCTGGACTGAAAATGGCCAGAAAAGGAGGCGTAACAAACCTTATGGCCCACAGTGACTCACAGTTAATAGTTCGATAGACGAAGGGAGAGTACGCAGCAAAAGACCCAATTTTGGCTAAATATCACGACCTTGTTCAGAAACTCATTGAGAATTTTGACTCAGTGTGCATCAAGAACGTGCCCCGAAGGGATAATACCCAAGCTGACGCCTTGGCCAAATCCAGGGAACCTACCGAAGTACTAAAACATCCCAGCACGAAGTCAATGTACATAGAAACCTCGGGGGAGGGATGGCAAGGCTCCCTCAAGAAATATTTAGCAACTTCAGAGCTTCCCAAGGACCCTAAAGAAGCCGCAAAAATATGAAAGCGTGCAGGAAGGTACTTCCTCATTGGGGAGGAACTGTACAGACAAGGGTATGCAAGCCCTCTACAAAAATGTGTAGGCGAGGTGATGTCAGAGTAATACTTGAAGAGGTCCACGAAGGAATGTGTGGTTCCCATATAGGAACAGACGCCCTCGTTGGGGTAATACTCCGTCAAAGATACTTTTGGCCTACTTTAAGGAAGGATGCAAGGCAGTTCGTCCGAAGATGTGACAACTGCCAAACGCACGCCAACATCCAAAAGCTACCCTCAGAAAAAATAAACGCAACGGACTATCCCTGCCCCTTTGCTGTATGGGGCATTGATCTTATCGGACCTCTCCCCAGCGCTCCTAGCGGGGTAAAGTTTTGCATTGTCGCGGTAGACTATTTCAATAAGTGGATAGAGGCAGAGCCGCTGGCATCAATCTCGGCAAAAGACGCTCAAAAGTTCGTATGGAAGAACATTATATGCCGATTTGGCATTCCGAGGGTAATAGTGCCCGATAACGGGACTCAGTTTATGGACAAGGGATTCCGAGAACTCATGCAGGACCTCGGTATCAAAATGCATTTTTCCCCAGTAGCCCATCCTCAGAGTAATGGGCAGGTCGAGGTATCTAACAGAACAGTAAAAGATGGCCTGAAGAAAATGCTAAAAGAGGCAAAAGGGAAATGGCCAGGAGAACTCCAAAGCGTGCTATGGAGCTATCGCACGACTCCCCGAAGAGCCATGGGAAAGACTCCTTTCTCGCTCATATATGGGACTGAGGCCATTATTCCCATTGAAGTCATACAGCCCTCGGTAAGAGTACAGGTGTTCGGTGAAGGAGGAAATGATCTTGGACTAAGGGCAAAACTGGACCTCCTCGAGGAACACCACGAAATGGCCGAGTTAAGAAGAAAGGCCTTCCAGCAGAGAATAGCCCATGTCGCCAATTCACAAGTAAGAAAAAAAGAGATAAAAAAAGGAGACCTCGTTCTCCGAAAGACCGAATTCGAACAGCGAAGGCCATCAGAAGGGGTACTCCAGGCAAAATGGAGTGGACCCTATTTGGTCCTTGACGAGGTTCACCCGGGGGTCTATAAGTTGGGTGATATCGAGGGAGGGGAATTGAAGAATACTTGGCATTCAGACTCTCTGAAAAAATTCTACACTTAGACATTCTTCAAAGAAAGCTTGTAGCTACTCCTCCCCGAAGTCATCATTGAAAATACACGACGAATAAGGCTTCATTGCTGAAAGAATATGCCTTAATGATTCTCCTTTCAAGGCGAAGTTCCTTATTAAGCTCAAAAACCCGTCAGCAGCCTAAGAAGGATCCTTCCGAAAGAGTAGGTGCAGGTGTCCGCCAAAAATACACACCTAGAATCATACTAGTTTCTGACAACTCATATTCAGAAGAAAGAACGGAGAATGGAGGAAAATTCTTCATTAAAAAAAAAAGAAGAATACAAAGAAGGAAGAAAAAGCCTATGACTGAGCCGGGGTGTCTAACATCTCTTCAACATCATTATCTCCGGATGGCTCAGTCGGAGATACATGTCCAACTGGAGGAAGATTGAGAAACTCAACTTTAGACCATGAAGATCTGGGCTCTTTGGGAAAGTCCAGAGCAGATAAGTAAGAAAGGTCCAGACCAGGGTGCCGAGTGAGGACCTGGTGACGAGCCAAGCAGAAGCCGTCTTGATAAGACATCATCGACATTTGCTTGGTACGATCCTTCTCGGCTCTTAGAGCCGCGAGCTCAGCTTTTAGTGCGACAATCTTCCCCTCCATCTTCTTCTTCTTCTTGCTCTTCGTCTCCTTCTTCTTCAACAACGCAACCTCAGCTTGGAGATCGGCATTCAAAGCGAGCGCCTTCGTAAGATCCTCGCCATCTTTGGTGATCTCCCTCCGAAGGGCCTCATTCTCTGAAGAGAGAGTCACGCACTTTGAGCCGAGGTCTTCCACCTTGGTTGAGAAGTCAATAAGAAGTTCCTACCTGCTGGACACAACCTTGGTCTGAAGACTCCCAAGGTCCTCTTTCGCAATTTTGTTCAATTCACCATATTTGAGGACATATTGAGCGAGCAACTCCTTCGTCTTGCGTAAGGAGTCTTCGGACCGAGAACGGGCCTCCGTTTGCTTCGCTGACCAGGCACGGAAGTATCCGTTGTATGCCAAAAGATGCAAAAAAAAAAAAAAGGCCCCGAATGAACATCAGAAGATAGTGACAGCTCAAAAGAACAATTTTCTAAAATATAAGAGAAGAAAGGATCACTTGAGCGGCATGCTCAGTCATCCTCGCCGCGAGGATCTCTTCACTAGGGCACTCGGTGGCGAGGGTCTGGAAAGTGGCGTTAGTCAGAACCCCCGTCGCCATCTATGGAGCCATCAGCGGCTATCCTCAGAGAACAGATCCATGTCCTCTGTAAACGTCCAAAAGGGCTCCCGTGGCACCTTGTCCTGAGGAATCCGCTGATCCCGAAGAGCCCTCCGATGGGAGTGAGTCTCCACCCAGGGAGCAGTGGTTATGTTCTCTGCAAGATCATGCCAAAGTTCTGACAAGACATTATCCCTTAGCCATTCGTCCAAAAAATCGTAGATACGAAAAATACTGACATTTGTAGCAGAATGGCTAAAGAACCAACCTGGTGGAACTTCGGGGACGTGCTATTCAGAACCGACCTCCTGAACTTCCTCAGGGATATTCTTTCCTTCCTCCTTCTGCCCTCTTCAAACTTCTGAGCAGCCCTTGGTTCTGCTGAAATCTCAGTTGCAATGGCAGGACTCAGCGTCTCCCCATGGAGGGCAGGGTCCGAGGGAGGGTTCGCGGAGGTCAGTAGTTGAGCAGAAGACTGATCTTCCATCTCAGCCACGTTCTCGGGAGGAGGAGGAGTGGTAGCCTTGACCTTCTTGAACTTAGAAGAGCCCGCAGTCGTCTTCTTCCTTTTAGCAGGAGCTTTCTTGCGAACTTGCTCCCCCCTCTCAGCCTGACTTTCGTAAAGTGACTTATAAAAGTCGACAGATTGATCGCCCATCTCTACAAAAAGATAAAATATCAGTGTAAGTCCGAAAGGAAAACAGATATCAAACCCTGAAAGATGACTCACTCTCTGAAAAAGCCTCATAAGAAATCTTGCGCCGAAGGAGCCTGACTATCCAGGCTTTTTTCCTCGGAAGAACAAGCACAGGCATACGGGGTTCACTTTTATGACCATTTATCACCCCTAGTTCTCGAAGGACCTCCTCTGACATAAGATCCCACTTAATGGAAAAAGGGGAAGGTGAACGTGAGGGGTCCTCGGAGTCCCAGTCCGCTACTGCCCGAATATGTCTGTCAAAGTTGTTGAACTCGGCAAGCAATACTGGAGTTAGGAGCTTCCGGGGATCGACGACGTCAACCTTCAAAGTCCCCGAAGCCCATCTAATAGGAACATGGCTCCAAGACTCGGGAACCCAAAAAAAAAAAAATTTCCTCTGCCACCCTCGCCAACTATCCTTATTGCCGAAGGTAAACATAAACTTCTTGCTCCCGGACCCTCAGGGAAGAAGGTAGTAAAAACCACCCTTCGGGACCAGGTGAAGTTTGTAGTATTGCATAAAGAAGAGAAAGTGGGGGTTTATGTGGAACACCCCACAAATGCAGAAGAAAGAATTAAAGTAAGAATAAGAATTTGGGGGAAGTTGGTTCACGGCAATACCGTGGAATTTGCAGAATTCGCATATCATGCGATGAAGGGGATATTGAAGACCGGCTTTCAGCTGAGCTTGGTAAACGGTAACCTCCCCCGAAGAAGCTGCGTAACCATAAGATCCCGGGATAGGTAACCTTGGTGTGATATAAGAAGGAAGGTAGTACTTGGCCACCCACTTTGTCATCTTTTCCAAAGTAGTGGAACAGGGGTGAGCCTCAAGAGAAACGAAACTTTCAGGAAGAGGGCGCACAGTCATTAATGGGGTCGGATTTGACATCTTTCAAAAGAGAAAGAGAGATGACTTTGGGAGAAATAGAGGAACAACGACAGAGAGAAACCAAAAAAAGGAACACCCACCAAAGATTTTTGCTAAGATCTGAACTACGAAACACCGCCGCAAGAAGTTGCTGGAGACCGCCCCGCCGTAGGAACCACCGCCGAAAAAATAAAAAAAAGGGGAAAAGACTCTAGAACAGATGAAAGCTAAAACAAGAGAGTAAGGCAAAATGGGATGGGAGGTGCTTATATAGATCGAAGGAGGATAAGCGAAACGTCGTCATAATCATCCTTTGAGGATGTAACCGCCTCATTATTACCCGTTGAAGGCGAAGGGGCGCAGTTAACGTAACCAGCATAACTATAGTGTCCACGTGTCACACAGCGTAAGGAACCAAGGCACGCCCCTCTGACATCGCGAAAACCCAGGCACGGTTATCCATAACTGACACGCCTGGCCAAAGAACGCGATGATTCACAAACTTGCGGCAGAAAAAGAAAAAAGTAATGTGCGTCCCGAGAACATCAAGAAAACTAAAGGAAGGTACACTGGCTCCGAGGAGATGCCTTCTGAAGAAAGGCAACTTTCCGAGAAAAGCATAGCCGAAGTCCCCGCTTCGGCTCTCCAGGAGGGGGCATGTGATGGCCGAGGTGCCCATCACTAGTCGAGCTCCCAGACTCAACGAATACTGACCTTGACAGAGGGAAACTATCAGCCGAGGTCGGAAGGATAAAATGACCCCCTGGCCTTATGTCGCGAATTCGCCCCCTTAGGGAGAGGTAGGACCGACCTCGTCAGAACAATCAGACCCTCTCCAGAAGCAGAAGTATCCCTCGGAGGGACCATCCTCGGGGAGTGTACTACTACAAACGTTAGAGTAACCTCGGGGAGTACGAAATATAGCATTCAAGGAGCCTCTGACACCCCCCCCATAAAGTCGCCCTCCACGTACGTTCTGACACGCTACCACTGGAGCACGCCATCACAAGGACACCTTGACATGACACTCTCAGAATGCCTAGGCTTCTAGCCAAGCGACTTTCACTGAGATAAGTGTCCCTTCATTCCCCGAAAAGCCAGGATCACGTCCCAGCGAGCACGTGTCATAATCTGGGATGACCACGTGGAAAAAGGCTTCTGTACGCCCCTTTTATAAATGCCCGGGAAACATCCCAGGGAGGTAAGAAAAAGTTCTCTCGCCATACACAAAAAGAGCACATAATCTAGTTACCTACAAGTGCTGACTTGGGCGTCGGAGGCTCCTCCCCGGAAATACACTCCGGGGACCTCCTAACCTGTGTTTTCTGGAGCATTTCAGGTATCCGCCACTAGGGAATCTCCTCTCAAGGCGTTCTCCTCCATCAGAAGTCCTCCTTACTTGCACAATGGCACACGATGAAACCGCCGCAGGCCACCAAAAGCCTCATAAGGTACCATCTTAATAAAAGTTTGATAGTTATTATTGTAGAAAATTCTATAAGGGGTAGATGTTGATCCCATTCTCCCTAAAAATCCAGTGCATAGCACATCAACATGTCCTCTAATATTTGGATAGTCCTTTTTGTTTCCTTATCAGTTTAGGGATGATTGGTAGTACTTAATTTTAATTGAGTTCCTAAAGCACTTTGGAAAGACTTCCAGGAATTTGACATAAATCTTGGATCCATATATAAGACTATGTCATCTAGAATGCCATGAAGTCTTGTAATTTTTTTATATACAGCTTTACTAGCCTATCCAAAGAATTTGTAAGATTTATGAGTAAAAAGTGTGTTGACTTAGTTAACCTATCCATTACCCATATTGTGTCATGTTTTCTCTCAATTAAAGGTAGCCTAGTAAGATAGTCTATGAAGATAGACCACCATTTCCTCTATTGAATTGGCAAACATTGAAGTTTACCATCAAGGTTTTTATGCTCTACCACAATTCTTTAGTAGGTTAAGCACTTAGCCACATAGTCAACAATATCTTGCTCAATTTAAAGCTACAAAAAGTGGATTTTCAAATCCCTGTACATCTTAACATCTTCTGGATGTATAGTCAATTTGCTTAAGTATTCTTCATCGAAAATCTAATGTCTTAACTCAACTTTTGAAGGCATATAAAGCATATTTGGAAGTATAGTAATCCTTGCTTCATTGAAAAGCCAACCAGTAATTTACCATGCCTAAGTCTAGAAACTTTCTCTAGGTCACTATCTTCTTGTTGAGCTCTTTCTATCTCTTCCAACAAGCCACTTTGAATGGTTAGAACATAGACTTGACTTAGTTCCAATTCCTTCCACCTTTCAGCCAACATGAGTACACGACTATTTTGAGTCTTAACCTCATCACTCCTTACCTTAAGACCCCCAGTATACTTCCTAATAGGGCTTTATCCATGAGATCACCCTTTCTAAAAGTGTATTTAATTACATAGTCAAAGTCCTTCATATATTCTAACCATCTTTATTGTTTCATGTTCTGTCTAATTCTTTGAATACATTTCCACAAACTTATCAAAATGTGGTTTGAACACTTTCTACAAAAGGTCCATGAAGATTGTAGGAGCATTTGTGAGCTTTCTATAGTCAATGTATAACCTAATGGTTCCATCTTTCTTTTTAACAAACAGCACTGGTGCTCCTCATGGAGACACATTTGGCCTAATCAACAATTTCTTAAAAAACTCATCCAACTGCTTCTTGAGTTATTGCATTTCAAAAGTGGCCATTCTATAAGGAGGTATTGAGATTGGTACAACTCCAAGCACCAATCTTATTTTAAACTCAACCCCTCTAGGTAGAAGGAGTTTGAGAAAATATGAAGGAAACACTTTTAGAAATTCCCTAGCCACTAGTATTTTACCTAGTTCATCTATCACTTTATCATTATTTAAGGCTAGGTACTCTTCCTTGAAAATAATATGCATAGTTTCCACTACTGCCAGACATTGTCTCTTACCTAGCTCCTTTGAGTGAACTAAATAATATTCACAAGAATTGGGAAACAACAGTTTTCTAGCCCTATTGTCAATATGCACTTGGTTTTTAGTAAGCCAATTCATGCCTAAAGTCATATTATAGCCATTTGATTCCAAAATGATCAAATCATATTCAATCTTTATTTTTCCTAGCCTTATTTTGCAACCCTTAACCATATGATGTATGTACATTAGTTTTGTTCCAGCAGTTCTCATCAAGAACATTTTAGGCAAGCTATATATTTCCAAGTTCATATCTCTAACTAGCTTGGTAACGAGTATATAAATATATGCCCTAGTAAGTAAACTTTACCTTTTAGTGCTTCTTGGTGCAGTCTTTCCTGGCCCTGGCCTCTTTTTTCTGGTTCCTCCAGTTTCTCTTTCTTGCCCTAAATCTAGAAGACTCTTCCAGCTTCTTCAGCTCTAGGTTGGTTTTATTGTAGCCTTGGGCTTATATTGATCATCTTAGAAGGCCAGCCTTGTCCTCTATTCTTATGGTCTTTGCCACTAGCCACTTTCCTTGTCCTTTTCTTGCTCTCTTTTTACCCTTAATGATAGCTGAGGTGCCCATCAACGGCCGAGCTCCCAAACTTGGCGGAGTACTGACTTCGGCGAGGGAAACTACTAGTCGAGGTCAGAAGGACACATGATCCTTCTGGCCTAGTATAGGGAATTCGCTCCTTCAGGCAATGACAGAGCCAACCTCGGAAAAAAGGAACAACCCTCTTCGGAAACAGAACTACCCCTCGGGGGAACCATCCTCGGAAAACATATGCCCCAAGACGTTAGAGTAACCTTGGAAGGTACGAACGAAGCATTTAAGGAGCCTCTGACACCTCCCCATAAAGTCGTCTCCCAAATACATTTTGACACGCTATCACTAGGACACGCCATCAGAGGGATGCCTCGATATGACGCCCTCGGAATGACTAGGCTGTCAGACCAGCGACTTTCGCTGAGATACATGTCCCTTCGCTCCCGAAAAAGCAGGGATCACAGCCCGCCGTACATGTGTCATAATCTGGGATGGCCTCTAGAGGGAAATGGCTTCTGCACGCCTCCTGTATAAAATAACCAGAAAGCATTCTAAAAAAGGGGTAAGATAAAAAGTTCTCTTTGAATACACAAAAGGGCAAATAACCTAGTTACTGGAAAATACTGACTTGGGCGTCGGAGGTTCCTCCCCGGGAATTTACACCGGGGACCTCATAACCTGTGTTTTTCTAAAAAAGCGTTTCAGGTACCCTCCATTGGGGAATTTCCTCTCAAAGTATTCTCCTCCATCAGAAGCACTCTCTGCTCTTACAATGACACACGATGAGGCTGTCGTAGGCCATCATTTGGCGCATTCTGTGGGAACCTTGTCCCATGTTGCCATCGTGGAGACTCGACGATCGAAGGATAAAGGGATTCCAAAATCCCCCCTCGCGCCTGAGACTCAACAGGCGACCCCTTTACCTGTGGCAGAAACTTCCATGATGGAGGACGACCATCCAGTAACAGTAACGATGAGCTTCCTACGGGATTTCCAGCGTTCTATCGTTGCCGAAATCACTCAGCAACTTGATCAAAGGTTGCCCCAACCTTCACCCACTCAGAGAGCCTCACCCTCGACCATCCGTCGAGAAAGGAGCTCGCGATCCACTCACCGAAGTTCAGGGAGTGGAGACTCCCTTGACGCGTATTCGACAGATGGTGAGCCCGTTGAGACGCGCCCCGCCAGACGGGGAGCCACAAAAGAGACCAGGTCTTCCTGTCGACGGAGCACATCCCCTTACCAGAGGTCCCCTTCTCCTCCTCGCCGGAGTCGTTCCCAAAGGCGAAGAAGAACTTCGCCACCACCAGCAAACACACGAGGACAGGGAGGAACTAGCACTGCCGCCTTCATGGAAAGGATCCTGGGAAGGCTGGAAAAGGTGGAGAAACAGATCTCCCGAAAACCAGTCTGGTCCCGGTTGTCCGACTCCTACACCAGAGAGGAGTCGCCCTTCGTACGCGAAGTAGTAGAGGCGCCTATGCCCAGTGATTTCAGGGTTCCTCATCTGGAAATGTATGATGGACGGAGTGACCCCCAGGCGCACCTGACAAAATACAAGAGAAGCATGGTGCTCCATGGCGCGGACGACGCCACGCTCTGTAAATGCTTTGAGGTGACACTCTCAGGACCAGCAACAGCATGGTATGGGTCTTTACCCCAGGGAAGTTTGTTGAGCTTCCAAGAACTATCTACTGCTTTCACCCAACAGTTTATTGGCAGTAGGCCAACTGCCAAAATGCCAGTGCAAATGTTTGACATAGCGCAAAAAGGAGGGGAGACCATCCGCGATTATGTTGAAAGGTTCAACCGAGAAGCACTGAGCGTACCAGACTTTCGACCGGAAATTCGCATCCTGGCAATGGTCAGAGGACTGCGAAGGGACTCCCAGCTGTTCTATGAATTCTCCAAAGATCCCCCAGAAACTCTTGGGGAATTTTACAGAAGAGCCGAACAACACATGACGGCTGAAGAACTCAGGATGGGGGGACCTAAGGCAGAACACCTTCGCACCGAAGGGCCCGGCCACCAGCCGCGCCATCAGAGCGAGGGAGAACGGTCCCGCAGGCAAAGAGGGAAAAGGCCTGCAGCATTCACGCCCCTGAACACCACAAGAGCTAGCATTCTGATGACCCTGGAAAGGCAAGGAACAGCAATCCCAAGGCCAAAGGCCATGGCCCCGAAAAATAAAAGGAATATGAAGAAATTCTGCCAATTTCATCGAGAACACGGCCACGACACTGAAGCCTGTTACCAGTTGAAGAAGTACATCGAGTCCCTGATCAAACAGGGGCAACTTCGGCGATATTTGCGGATACCCTCTCCGAAGGGGAGAAAAGAAGAGCAAAGGAGAGCAGATGATGAAGAGTATGACTCAGACAGAAGACGGGACCGAAGTCCCCGCAAAAGTCTGCCACCCTCGGCGGGGATCATCCAAACCATCACTACGGGGATGCCCTCGGCCGAGAGAAAAAGGAAGATGAGAGAAGTCTCCATCATGGAGTACGGGAGCACCTCCCAAAGGCTCACCCGCAGGGACGGGTCTGTCATAAAATTCCCTCATGACGACCCCCTCCTTGTCATGGCAAGAATAGGGAGCTGCGACGTCAAAAGAGTACTCCTCGATGACGGCTCGAACGCCAACGTCATTTTTTCTCATCTGCTGGAAAAGTTAGATATTTCAAAAAGCGACCTCAGCCCAGTCAGTTCCCCCACCTACGGTGTCGGACCATCTGAACTTCCAGTCCTTGGGTACATTGACTTGCCCGTGATGATGAAAGGGGTCTCCTCCAAAAGCAAAGAAGACTTAATCGCCTCTGGCAGAACAAGATTTATAGTCATTGATGTACCATCAGCATACAACGCCATTCTGGGAAGGCAGACTCAGGGTAATTTTCACATTCGGCCAGATGTAAGATACTTAATGGTCACCTTCGCCACCGAAAATGGAGACGCTGAAATCTTCATTGATCAAGTCGAGGTTAGAAAAGTCTTCACGAGGGCCAGGCAAAGCCCGACCAAGATCCAGGTGCACACTTCGACAGAAGGAAAAAAGGTCCTGATGGACGAAAGGGCAACAGCAGAAGAAAAGGAAAGCCTCAAAAAAATAGAAACAGAAGATGTAAAATTAGTCCCCGGCCGAAATACCCGAGTTGGAAAGAAACTGGCCGAAGGGGACAAAAAGAGGCTTGTATCCTTTTTATGCATGAACAAAGATCTATTTGCTTATTCACCGAAG
The DNA here is from genome assembly GCA_005392925.1 of Aquilaria sinensis. Lineage (NCBI taxonomy): Eukaryota > Viridiplantae > Streptophyta > Magnoliopsida > Malvales > Thymelaeaceae > Aquilaria > Aquilaria sinensis. The sequence goes on along the minus strand of SMDT01000145.1, from coordinate 161,797 downwards.
GATATGCCTGGGGTTGACCCCAGCATAATCCATCACAATCTCAAAGTGCAGCCGCACGTCAGACCAGTTCGGCAAAAAAAACGGAATCTATCTGCTCACAAAAGGTCCTTCGTCAAAACCGAAGTTAATCGCCTCATCGAGGTCGGGGTAATAAGGGAAGTGAAATACCCCGAATGGCTCAGCAATGTGGTTATAGCCACAAAGGAGGGCAATGAAAAACTCCGAATGTGCATCGACTTCTGAAACCTAAATGATGCATGTCCGAAAGACTCCTATCCATTACCGGCCATAGATCAGCTAGTAGACGCAACTGCCGAGTACGGACTACTTAGCTTCCTCGACGCTTTTAGCGGGTATCATCAGATCCGAATGAATCCCGAGGATGAGGAAAAAACAGCATTCATCACAGAGATAGGTACTTACTGCTATGTTAGAATGCCTTTCGGGCTCAAAAATGCAGGAGGTACCTACCAAAGGCTGATGAACAAGGTATTTGACGCACAGATCGGTAGGAACATGGAAGTATACGTCGACGATATGATAGTCAAGAGCAGAGTGCCTGATAATCATATCACCGACTTAACCGAGACCTTCCAGCGACTTCGGGAGTTCGAAATTCTCCTTAATCCCAAAAAATGTGTGTTCGGAGTAAACGCGGGAAAGTTTCTCGGGTTTATGGTGTCGGAAAGGGGAATAGACGCTAACCTTAAGAAAGTAAAAGCCATGCTAAATATCCGGACACCTACGTCTATCAAGGACATACAGAGGCTGACCGGGAGGATCACCTCCCTAAGCAGATTCATCTTCAGGTATGGTGATCGATGTCGCCAGTTCTTCAAAGTACTCACCAAAGTCTCCAAGGAAGGTGGTACCTCCGGAAACCAGGAACACCCATGGAATGAAGAATGCCAGAAAGCCTGGGGAGAGCTCAAGAATTATCTAACTCGCCTCCCAACACTTCGACAACCTCGGGAGGGGGAACCTCTCATCCTTTACCTTGCAGTCACTGAAAAAACAGTAAGTTCCGTCTTGGTGAAAGAAGAAGCAGGGAAACAATGGCCGGTGTATTACGTAAGCAAGTCCCTGCATGGTGCCGAGACAAAGTATCCGTTGCTCCAAAAAGCCATCTACGCGTTAGTACTGGCAGGTAGGAGATTACGACCCTACTTCCAAGGGCACGCCATCACCGTGCGAAGTAATTTGCCCCTGCGAGATGTGATGAAAAAAGTGGAACATTCGGGAAGACTCTCAAAATGGTGCATCGAGCTCGGTGAGTATGATATTACTTACGAGCCTAGAAAGGCAATAAAGGCCCAGGCACTTGCAGACTTTATTACCGAGATTCCCGAGATTGAAAAGATCGAACCACTCACGGGAGGTGAAACAGAAACTGATCCAGAATGGAACCTCTTCATCGATGGAGCGTCAGGCGCAGAGCATCAAGGAGCTGGAATAGTCCTTCAGGGTCCCGAAGGAATGGAAGCTTCTAAAGTAGTCAAATTTGGTTTTAATGTTACCAATAACATTGCCGAGTATGAAGCCCTCATAGCCGGACTGAAAATGGCCAGAAAAGTAGGCGTGAAGAACCTTGTGGCCCACAGTGATTCACAAATAGTGGTCCGACAGACAAGGGGAGAATATGCGGCAAAGGACCCAATTTTGGCTAAGTATCACAATATCGTTCGAAAACTCATTGAGGATTTCGACTGGGTGCACATAAAGAACGTGCCCCGGAAGGATAATACCCAAGCAGATACCTTGGCCAAAGCAAAAGAACCCACCGAAGTGCTAGAACACCCCAGCACGGAGTTAATGTGCATAAAAACCTCGAGGGAGGGATGGCAAAGCTCCCTCAAGAAATATTTGGCAACTTCAGAGCTTCCCGAGGATCCTAAAGAAGCCGCAAAGGTCCGAAAGTGTGCAGGGAGGTATTTCCTCATTGGAGAAGAACTATACAGGCAAGGATACGCAACTCCTCTGCAAAGATGTATAGGCGAGGATGACGCCAGAAATGTACTTGGAGAAGTACATGAATGAGTGTGTGGCTCCCATATAGGGACAGACGCCCTCGCAGGAGTAATACTCCGTCAAGGTTACTTCTGGCCTACCCTAAGGAAGGACGTAAGGCAATTCGTCTGAAGATGCGACAACTGCCAAAGGCACGCCAATATCCAAAAGCTACCCTTGGAAAGAATAAATGCGGCAGACTACCCCTGCCCCTTTGCCGTGTGGGACATTGATCTCATCGGACCTCTCCCAACCGCCCCCGGCGGAGTAAAATTTTGCATCGTTGCAGTGGATTATTTCACCAAGTGGATAGAGGCAGAACCACTAGCATCGATCTCGGCGAAGGACGCCCAAAGATTTGTATGGAAGAACATCATATGCCGATTTGGCATTCCGAGGGTTATAGTGGCCGATAACGGGACCCAGTTCACTGACAAGGGGTTCCAGGAATTCATGGAGGACCTTGACGTCAAGATACATTTTGCCCCAGTAGCTCACCCTCAGAGCAATGGGCAGGTAGAGGTATCTAACAGAACAATAAAAGATGGTCTAAAGAAACGGCTAAAGGAGGCAAAAGGAAAATGGCCAGGAGAGCTTCCAAGTGTGCTATGGAGCTACCGAACGACTCCCCGAAGAGCCACGGGAGAGACTCCCTTCTCGCTCGTATACGGGACTGAGGCCATTATCCCCATTGAAGTCACGCAGCCCTCGGTAAGAGTACAGGTGTTCGATGAAGGAGGAAATGAGCTTGGACTGAGAGCAAAATTGGACCTCCTCGAAGAGCATCGCGAAATGGCCGAGTTAAGGAGGAAGGCATTCCAGCAGCGGATAGCACGCACCGCCAATTTACATGTAAGGAAAAAGGAGATCAAAAAAGGAGACCTTGTTCTCCGGAAGACCGAATTCGAACAAAGAAGGCCATCACAAGGTGTACTTCGGGCAAATTGGAGTGGACCATATTTGGTCCTTGATGAAGTTCGCCCAGGGGTCTTTAAGTTGGGTAACGTTGAGGGAGTAGAGTTGAAGAATACCTGGCATTCAAGTTCTCTGAAAAAATTCTATACTTAGACATTTTTTTTCAAAGAAAGCCTGAAAGACACTCCTCTTCCGAAGTCATCAGAAAAAGTAAATGATGAATATGCCCTCGTTATCGAAAAAAGCATGTCTGACGATTCTTCCTTACGAAATTCCTCACTTGGCTTAAAAACTCGTCCGAGCAAGAAAGCAGTCCAGTAAGATTCTTACAAAAAATAAAGTGAAAGGGTAAACTCGTACCAGCTTCTGATATTCAAGAAGAGAATTGAGAATTCTTCATTAAGATAAGTCGAAAGATACAAAAGAGGAAAAAAGAAGAAAGCCTATGACTAAGAAGGGGTATCCGGCGTTTCTTCCCCGGAGGACTCAGTCAAAGGTGCAGGCCGAGCAGGAGGGAGATTAAGGAACTCGGCCTTGGACCACGAAGATCTAGGCTCTTCGGGAAAATCCAAGGCAGATAAGTGAGAAAGGTCAAGCCCAGGGTACCGAGCGAGGACCTGATGACGAGCCAAGCAAAAGCCATCTTGGTAAGACGTCTTCGACATTTGATCGCTACGGTCCTTCTTGGTACCAAGAGCCTTGAGGTCAGCTTTTAGGTCAACAATTTTCTCCTCCAGCTTCTTCTTCCTCTTGCTCTTTGTCCCCTTCTTCCTCAGCAACTCAATCTCAGCAAGAGCCTTCGCAAGATCCTCGCTGTCTTGAGCAGTCTTCTTCCGAAGGGCCTCGTTCTCTAAAGAAAGAGTCGCGCACTTTGAACCGAGGTCTTCAACCTTGGCTGAGAAATCAGTGAGAAGCTCCTGCCTGCTGGACACAACCTCGGCCCGAAGACTCCCAAGGTCTTCCTTCGCAAGTTTGTTCAACTCGCCATATTTTAGGGCATACTGGGCGAGAGACTCCTTCGTCTGGCGCAAGGAATCTTCAGATCGAGAACGGGTCTCCGTCTGTTTCACTGACCAGGCACGGAAGTACCCACTGTATGCCAAAAGCTGCAGAAAAATAGAAGCGTCAATGAAGTATCGGAAGGAAGTGATAGCTTAGAAAGAACAATTTCCTGAAAAAGAAGGATCACCTGAGCAGCGTGTTCAGACATCCTCACCGCAGGGATCTCTTCATTGGGACACTTGGTGGTAAGGGACTGAAAAGTGGCATGAGTCAGCACCCCTGTCGCCATTTGCGGAGCCATCAGCTGGCTATCCTCAGAGAACAAATCCATGTCCTCTGTGAACGTCCAGAAAGGCTCCCGTGGCACCCTGCCCCGCGGAATCCGTCGGTCCCGAAGAGCCCTGCGACGGTCATGAGTCTCCTTCTAGGAAGCGTTAGGAGCGTGCTCTGCAAGGTCACGCCAAAGTTCCATCAAAACGTCATCCCTTAGCCATTCATCCAAAAAATCGTAGATACGAAAAATACTGAGATTTGTAGCAGAATGGCTAAGGAACCAACCTGGTGGAACTTCGGGGACGCCCTCCTCAGAACCAACCTCCCGAACATCCTCAGGAATGTTCTTTCCCTTCCTTCTTCGGCCCTCTTCAAACTCCTGGGCAGACGTTTGCTCTGTGGGAATCTGGGTAATAGGCGCAGGACTATGCATCTCCCCGAGGATGTCGGGTTCCGAAGGAGGATTATCGGACGTCGGTAGTTGAGCTGAGGACTGATCTTCCACCTCAACTACGTCCTCGGGGGAAGGAGGAGCAGGAGTGGTAGCTTTGGTAGCTTTGGCCTTCTTAGACTTAGAAGGGTCGGCAGTCGACTTCTTCCTCTTACCGGAAGTCTTCTTGCGAACTTGCTCTCCCCGCTTAGCCTGACTATCGAAGAGCGATTTATAAAACTCGGCAGACTGATCGCCCATCTCTGCAAAAATGTAAAATATCAGTGTAAGTCCAAAAGGAAAGCCAGAAGACTAAACCCTGGAGGATGACTCACTCTCGGAAAAAGCCTGATAAGAAATTTGACGCCGAAGGAGCATGACTATCCAAGCTTTTTTTCCCCGGAAGAACAGGCATGGGCATGCCCCGGTCACTCTTGTGGGCAGTTATCACTCCCAGTTCCCGAAGAACCTCCTCGGACATAAGATCCCACTTAATAGGAAAGGGGTAGAGTGAACGGGAAGGAGCCCCGGTGTCCCAGTCCGACACTGACCGAACACGTTTGTCGAAATTGTTAAAATCGGCAAGTGTTACCGGAGTAAGAAGCTTCCTGGCATCAACGACGTCGGCCTCTAATGTTCCGGAGGCCCATCTAATAGGCACGGGGCCCCAAGACTCGGGAACCCTCAAAAAGAAAAACTGCTTCCACCACCCCCGCCAGCTGTCCTTATTATCGAAGGTAAACATGAACTTCTTGCTCCCGGACCCTCGGGGAAGGAGGTAGTAAAAACCACCCTTCGGGACCGGATGGAGTTTATAGTATTGCATGAAGGAGGTGAAGTGGGGGTTTATGCCGAACACCCCACACATGCAGAGGAAGGCATTGAAGTAAGAGTAGGAATTTGGGGTGAGTTGGTTCACGGCAATGCCGTGAATATCACAGAATCCACATATCATGTGATGAAGGGGATACCGAAGACCGGCTTTCAGTTGAGCTTGGTAAACGGTAACCTTCCCCGGAGAAGCTGCGTACCCATAAGATCCCAGGAGGGGTAACCTCGGCGTGATATAAGAAGGGAGGTAGTACTTGGCCACCCACTTTTTCATCTTTTCCGGGGTAGTGGAGCAAGGATAAGCTTCAAGGGAAGCAAGGTTTGCAGAAAGAGGGCGCACAGTCATCAAAGGGATCGGATTCAACGGAGTCAGATTCGACATTTTTCAAAAAATAAGAAAAGAGATATGACTTCAAAAAAAGGGGGGAACAACAACAAAACCACAAAAAGGAGCACCCACCAAAGCCTGGGCTAAGAAATGCCGCTGCAAGGAATCGCCGGAGGTCACGCTGCCGCAAGAATCACAGCCGGAAAAAGGGAAAGGAGCAAGAAAAGGCTCTGGAACAGACAAGAGCTAAAGTAAAAGAATGAGGCAAAATAGAACGAAAGAAACTTATATAGACCGAAGGAGGATAAGCGAAGCGTCGTCATAATCATCCTTTAAAAAAAGAAACCGCCTCATTATTGCTCCTAGAAGGCGAAGGGGTGCAGCTGACATAACCAGCGTAACTGCCCCACCATCCAACGGCATACACGTGTCACACAGCGCGAGGAATCAGGGCACGTCCCCCTAGCATCGTGAAAACCCAGGCACGGTCACTAATGACTGACACGCCTGACCAAAGGACGCGACGATTCACAGATCCGTGGCAGAAAAGGCAAAAAGAAAAAAGTAACAAACATTCCGAGGATGCCCAGAAAACTAGGGAGGGTACCTCGGCTCCGAGTAAGCAACTTCTGAAGCGAGACCAATTCCCAAGAAAGGATTTAGCTGCCAGATCGGCAAAGAGACCTTCTCGGAAACATAGCCGAAGCCCCTGCTCCGGCTTTCCGGTAGGGGGCATGTGATAGCCGAGGTGCCCATCAACGGCCGAGCTCCCAAACTTGGCGGAGTACTGACTTCGGCGAGGGAAACTACCAGCCGAGGTCAGAAGGACACACGATCCCTCTGGCCTAGTATAGGGAATTCGCTCCTTCAGGCAATGACAGAACCAACCTCGGAAGAAAGGAAGAACCCTCTTCGGAAACAGAAGTACCCCTCGGGGGAACCATCCTCGGAAAACATATGCCCCGAGACGTTAGAGTAACCTCGGAAGGTACGAACGAAGCATTTAAGGAGCCTCTGACACATCCCCGTAAAGTCGTCTCCCAAATACATTTTGACACGCCATCAGAGGGACGCCTCGATATGACGCCCTCGGAATGACTAGGCTGTCAGACCAGCGACTTTCACTGAGATACACGTCCCTTCGCTCCCAAAAAAGCAGGGATCGCAGCCCGCCGTACACGTATCATAATCTGGGACGGCCTCTAGAGGGAAATGGCTTCTGCACGCCTCCTGTATAAAATACCCAGAAAGCATTCTAAAAAAGGGGTAAGATAAAAAGTTCTGTTTGAATACACAAAAGGGCAAATAACCTAGTTACTGGAAAATACTGACTTGGGCATCGGAGGTTCCTCCCCGGGAATTTACACCGGGGACCTCCTAACCTGTGTTTTTCTAAAAAAGCGTTTCAGGTACCCTCCACTGGGGAATTTCCTCTCAAAGTATTCTCCTCCATCAGAAGCACTCTCTGCTCTTACAATGACACACGATGAGGCTGCCGTAGGCCATCACTTAACTTCTTTCTCCCAGTAATAATCTACCTATGTTTTACTCCCAGAACTCTTGATCAAAAGTTAGGGCCTTTTGCATAACCCTAGAAAATCCCTAATTCCTATATCCCTCAGAATCTGCCTTAGCTTAGGCCTCATACCTCTAATGAATCCATTGGTCTTCAACAATTCCTGCCTCTCATATTGAAGTACATACCTTATCAAATTGCTATATCTATGACCATACTCCATAAAACTTGCACTGCCTTGTTGCAACTGATCAAACTTTACTTCTTTTTGGTCCTTTAGAGCTTTACTTATATGTTGTTACTAAAACACTAGTAGGAACTCAACCTTCCGCATAGCTCTCCTTCTCTTCACTGGTATCTTCTAATTTTTCCCTTGATAAGCTCTACGCACAATTCGCCACCACATTTCAACACTTCCCTTTAGTTTAAAGGTGGCTAGAATAACCTTTTGGCTTAAGGTCACTTCCATGCTTTTAAATACCTTTTCAAGTTGGTATAGCCAGTATTTTGCCTTTTTTGGCTCACTATTTCCTTTCTACATAAGAGGTTTGAGAGCTAGGAACATCTCTAACTAACATTCCTTTAACTCACCATCTTTTGCCTTCTTTTTCTTTTGACTTCTTCTCTATTTCCACCATGTATAAGCTTTTCCGTTTGACTTACCACTTTGATAGCCGAAGGACTATCACCTCTCTCAGTACATACATCCTGCCAATAGTATGGTCAGGAAACCTGGCGTTACCCGAAAGAGGCGATATCACGGACCTCGGAAGGAGCGAAGTCAAATACCCCGAACACGAGACTTCGGCTAGAACGTCAGGAATTCCAAGGATTCTACCGGCTCCCTTGGGGGACTAAACGGATTGCCTTCGGAGATGAAGAACCAGCTATTTCAAGCAGGAGAGGATCTCCCCGAAGGTGGAACCCCCGAACCAGGGAACTCCCCGAACTATAGGCGTAATTCCCGAAGAAGGGCGTCCGTACCGAAGGACGACCTCGCCAGAGAACCTCGGTAGTATGGCATGGGCATTTAAGGAAGCCTCTGACATGTCACCCACATGCGCTACACGCCGCCTCGAAGAACGGTCTAACACGCCGACGCCGTCCAAGTCTTGTCACGACCTGTCTCGGTCCCAAACCCGCGGAGCCTACAAACGACTACTTGTCCCCTACGCCCGGAAGTACAGATCGCATCCAACCGAACACGTGTCGTGATCTGAACGGGCTGGGCACCACTATAAATACCATGAAACAAGCCCTGGCAAAGGATCCTGACCTCTCTCCCTGAGAAAACACGAACAGCCAAGACCACCTAGCCTCTTAGTGCTCTTCCTTTATCTCCCCTCGGAACACTGACTTGGGTGTCGGAGGCTCGTCCCCGAAAAACACTCCAGGGACCTCCTGACCTCCTTTCTTCTGAGCATTTCAGGCACACTCCTCTAGGAAACCTTTGCTCCAGACGTCCTCCCTCACAAGAAGTCCTTCCTGAAGTCATAATGTGTCACACCTCACACAGGCCCTGGCCTGTAAGTCCCCAACCTGACTCACAAGCCCAAACTAAAAACTGGGTAACTAGCTCTCGGCCTAACCCAAAGGAACTAACTTTTAGTCTTATTTTATTAAGGTAATGGGCCTGGGAGGTGGCCCAGGTGGCTTTCAAACCAAATTAGTAATTACTTGCAGCGTAAGTAAGGCCCAAACCACTTTCTTGCATAACAAGCAAGGCAACAAATAATGCAACTTCCAGTGCATACTTGGTGTGCAATCAAGTGTGCTACCTACATGGCAACCAAGAAGCCCACAATGTTGGTTTAAGTTTGGAAAACCACAAGGAGTAATGCATGTAGCTCTCGGCCATCAAACATACATACAAAGGTGCACCATAAAACTTGCAAGGTCATGCCATTAACAACACTCAAAAGTGCCAAGCCTTGGCCCATAATGCTTATAACACATATCCATACATATAATCATCCATATTCCCATACATAACTTGGCATACAAGGTTCTCAAAATAACATCACCATCTAGGTATCCAAGACTACAATATACACAACCAAAAGTGTAGTCTACCTAGAAAATAACATGGCTAATAATGCCAAGCACCCATAAGTTGTTCATGCCAAGTTATATACAGACCGAGACCAAACTCCTAGTGCTCAAACATCACCTTAAGGATCCCATACAAAAGCACACACTGCAACACCAAGCCCACGGCCATGTTCATGGTCATAAAGGTGAAAAGCAAAACCAGAGCTAAAGTCCAGATATCCATGCTCCCCTAGACAGTTCCCACTCTACAGCCTGCAAGCTTAAACCATAAGTCTCGGCCAACTCACAATAAGACTTGCAAGTAATTCTAAAGTGTCAAGCCAAGCACACATTGGCACATACCTTAGTAACAAAGCAAATAAACACTAAGTGCACACACAAGGCAGCTTAGCACTACTCAGGCTGAATATCCTTGCCTGAAAAAAAAAATGGAGAATGGGCAGTGAGTTTAACTCAGTAGGATTCACTTCATTATACCCAACTCTTAAAGAGTTTATTTAGTTAAGCCGAGTGAACACTCAAGGCTTAACCTCCAATTAATTAGCTCAACCTGCAAAACAAACACAAAGACAAGAAAAGCAAGTATAACCATATACAAATAACCATAATGGGGTTAGCATGCACAAGAAATCACCAAAGCACACAAGTACTCACACACACCTTCACATTGTTGCTCTCGGCCATATAAGCCATACATGTACCCGTGTGCAATCCTTGCACATAATCTTACCAATAACATTCCATATGGAGCTCCCAAAATGCCAAGCAAATAGGCCACATTCACTTGCATTTTTAGTACATGTACCATAGTCAATTAGCTAATCAACATTGCAACCAAATATAACCAATAAGCCCATCAAGTAACTAAGATCACATGGCAAATTTTAACCATCACTTAGCCACCTTAACACTTGAACCATGGCATATATTACCAAGCGAACTCAAGTGTAGTGAACCCTACCTCAAGCTCTCGGTCTCCAATAAAACTTCAAGTGTCCAAGTGCCTTTCAACCTCAATGCCTACCATAATAAGGCATAATCATTAACAACATAACCCATGGATCAAATACCATGATTTCAATGAAAGACACTATCACCCAACACTTTGAAGCTCTCGGCCATATAAGCCAAAATACTTAAACATAAGCTGCCCATTAATCTCACATACCATGAGCCATTATAATCTCCAATAAACAACAACCATGGCATTAATGCCAAGTAACCAAGTGAAATATACCATTTCACTCCAATTCAAGCTTTCGGCCAAAGCACACATTTTTATCTCATGGTACTACTCAACATTCCATTACACCAAATGAGTAGTCAAACAACTAATAAGCTTACTCATGGCACAATTACCATGTAACTAAGCAAAATACATGTAAACACCATTTCCACCCTTTCGGCCATAGTGCCCATTTCACATATACATGTTCTTCATTCAATCCAATGCCACACACATCTACCAATGCATCATTAAGCATGGTTCATGGCATTAATGCCATGTAAACAAAGGTTGAACATGGGTTACCTCAAAATATACTTTCGGCCAAAGCACTAACTTGCGCAATCTTGGTGTTCTTCGCCCAAACAACCTATCACAAGGTTAAATGATCATCAACAAGCATCACACATGGATTAATTTCCATGAATTCCAAGAAGAACACCAAGAACACATGTTCATCATATTCGGCCATAACTAGGTTTTCCACCAAATAATTCAATTGCTTTAATCTCCAAGCTTAGCAACGTATGAGCATTCAAAATCCTTGTTCATGGAAAGAAATACCATGGATTCAAGGAAATACCAAGGTTACCTCAAGAACCCTAGCTCAAATGGCTCGGCCCTTCACCATTTCTTCATAAACAAAGCTTGATTCCAAGTGAGCTTATGCCGAGACAAGCCTTCCTAGCTTGAATTCTTCAAATGGCTTCAAGGTTCTTGAAATCAAGACAAGATTGTGAAGGAGCTCTCTCAAGAATGCTCTCGGTTTAGCAAAGGCAAGGAAGCCCGAAATGAAGCAAATGGACTTAGGCTAGTTTCGGCCGAAAGTCATTGGCTTTAGTTAGCCAAAATGCCAATTTCACTTCCATTTCTTTGCATGGCGCAATATAGCCCTTAAGTCCACTTATGCACAAGGCCGCCACTCAAACTTGTGTCTAAATGGGCACTTAAGTCCACACATGGCTCAAAGTGCCAAGCAAATAAACAACACAAGTACCAAGGCGTCATAAGCACCCATGCATGACCGGCCATGTAACTAACATAAAGACTAGTTAGTTTAACTAGTAACTAGTGAATAGTACACTAGTGGTAGACAAGATTTTGACTAGTAATCATTGTTGTCCCCCACAAATGGTCTAGTCTTGCACTAGCCATTATAGAACTTTGCATGGCCAACAATGCCATCTTTAAACTTGTGGTTTCACTTATACCACTTAACTTAGTGCACAGTTTGGTCCCCTTTCTCAGTTTTCTGTCAGCTTTCCCATAGTACGTTTTCCATGTGCAACTAAGTCCTGATAGTTTCCAGTTTTGCACATAAGTCATTGTGCCAGTCTCTATGGCTCTTCTTTCTTCCCTTTCTGTTTTCTCTCATTTTCCTTGGTTCTCCTTGGCCTAAGCCAAGCACATAGGAGGTGCCTAACATAATGTCACCTGACGAAGATGCTGCCGGGCATCATTTGGCGCCGTCTGTGGGAAACCACCCTCAGGTCGCCGTTGTTGAAACACGACGTTCAAAGGACAAGGGAATTCCAAAGTCCTCGTCCGCGCTTGAAGCTCAACCGGCTACTGAGGAAACCCTTCCAGGGACTTCCTCGCCCGAGGAAGAACGTCCTTTAGTCATAACTATGAGTTTTCTACATGACTTCCAGCGCTCTATTGTGGCTGAAGTGACACAGCAGATAGACCGTAGGTGGCCGCAATCAACTCAGGCCCAAAGGCCTTCCTCGCCAGTACGCCCTCGAGAGAAAAGCCCTAAATCAACATATCGCAGTTCGGGAAGCGGGGATCTGCATGATAAGTCTTCGACGGAAAATATACCTGTTGGGGCACAGCCTACGGGACAAATGGGGTCCAAAAGACCTAAAACCCCATGCCAAAGGAACTTATCACCTGAGGCGAAGTCCCCATCCCCTTGGCGCCGGAGTCACTCCTCGAAAAGACGCTGGCAATCTCCCTTCCCAGAAGCCTACAAGCACCAGCAAGAAGAGTCCAGTGCCATGCTCCTTATGAATAAAATGCTGGCAAGGTTGGAGAGAGTGGAGAAACAGGTAGCTCGGAAACCAGTCTAGGCTAGGTTTTCTGAAACTTTTGGCGGGGATGAGTCGCCGTTCACCCGAACAGTAGTCGAGGCAGCCATGCCAAGTGACTTCCGGGTGCCTCGGCTGGAAATCTATAATGGCCGAACTGATCCACAGGCTCATCTAACCAAATACAAACGCAGCATGGTGTTGCACGGTGTTGATGATGCTACCCTGTGCAAATGCTTTGAGGTCACCCTCACAGGACCAGCAACAGCGTGGTATAATTCGTTGGCTCCTGGAACCATCAGGGAGTTCCAGGAGTTATCCACGGCCTTTACGCAGCAATTCATTGGAAGTCGGCCGACGGTGAAGATGCCTGTCCAGATGTTCGACATAGCGCAGAAGAATGGAGAAACCATCCGTGACTATGTCGAAAGGTTTAACAGAGAAGCCTTAAGTGTTCCAGACTTTCGGCCCGAAATACGCATCCTCGCCATGACGCGGGGCCTTCGGAGGGACTCACAGCTGTTCTACGAATTTTCCAAGGACCCCCCCGACACGCTTGGTGAATTCTACCGAAGGGCCGAGCAGCACATGACAGCCGAAGAGCTGAGAATGGGCAGACCGAAGTCTGATCATGCCCGTGCTGAAGGGTCTAGCCAGCAAACGCGGTATCCAGCCGACCAGACAGGACGACCTCGAAGGATTAGGGGAAGGAAACCCCCAATCTTCACACCCCTGAACGCCACGAGGACCAACATCCTCATGACAATGGAAAAACAGGGGAGCTAGATTCAGCGGCCAAGGGCCATGACCGCTGACAATAAAAACAACATGAAGAAGTTCTGCCAGTTTCACCGCGACCACGGCCATGACACCGAAGACTGTTTCCAATTGAAAAAGTACATAGAATCACTGATAAAACAAGGCCAACTTCGGCGATATCTGCGAATGGCTTCCCCGAAAAGAAGAAAGGAGGAGGAAGGAAAGGCAGATGACGAGGACTACGACTCCGACAGATGGAGGAACTGAAGTCCGAAGAGGCGTCCTCCACCTCCGGCGGGAATAATACAAACAATTACGACAGGACTTCCATCCTCGGAAAGAAAGAGGAAGGCCAGGGAAATATCAGTGATGGAATATCAGAGTCCGACGAAGAAACTGACCCAAAAGGATGGTTCCACCGTCATCTTTCCCCACGACGATCCACTGTTGGTCATGGCGAGAATAGGAAATTGGGACGTCAAAAGGGTATTACTTGACGATGGATCAAACGCCGACGTCCTGTTCTCGCATCTGCTGCCGAGCTTGGGAATATCCAACACCGACCTCAAGCCCGTCACTTCGCCTACTTTCGGGGTAGGGCCATCCGAACTGCCCGTCCTCGGATGGATCGATCTTCCCCTAATGATGAAAGGAACTTCGGTAGATGGGACAGACGAATTATTTGCCTCCATAATGACAAGGTTCATTGTCATGGATGTTCCTTCATCATATAACGCCATCCTTGGAAGGCAAACACAAGGAAATCTGCACATTCGCCCTGATGTAAAGTACCTAACTGTCACTTTTGCCACCAAAGACGGAGATGCGGAAATCTTCATTGATCAAGGCGAAGTAAGGAAAGTGTTCGTCAAAGCGCGAAAAGCTCCAGCAACCAACTTCACCCAAACTTTAGAGGCAGAGGCTTCGCCAGATGGAAAACCAAAAAAAGAAGAGGCAGAAGACCCTGTGAGGGTAGAAATGGAAGAAGTAGAACTTGTCTCGGGCCGAAATACCCGAATAGGGAAAAACTTGGCCGAAGGTGACAAGAAAAAACTTGTATCCTTTCTACTGATGAATAAAGACCTGTTTGCCTTCTCGCCGAAAGATATGCCGGGGGTAGACCCTCGCATAATACACCATAGCCTTAAAGTAAGTCCGGAAGCAAAACCTGTCCGGCAAAAGAAACGGAGCATCTCAGTCCATAAAAATAACTTCGTCAAAACTGAAGTCCAGCGCTTATTGGACGCAAATGTAATCAGGGAGGTCAAGTACCCCGAATGGTTGAGCAATGTGGTTATTGCCACAAAAGAAGGGAGCAGTAAGCTCCGAATGTGCATCGACTTCAGAAACTTGAACGATGCTTGCCCAAAAGATTCATACCCCCTCCCACCAATAGACCGGTTGGTAGACTCAACTGCCGAATACGGGCTCCTAAGTTTCCTAGACGCCTTCAGTGGATATCATCAAATAAGGATGGACCCCGAAGACGAGGAGAAGACCGCCTTCATCACCGAGGGTGGAACGTATTGTTACATCAGAATGCCCTTCGGGCTCAAAAATGCAGGAGCTACCTACCAAAGGTTGATGAGCAAGGTCTTTAATAACCAAATAGGGAGGAACATGGAAGTCTATGTCGATGACATGATAGTCAAGAGCAAGCTGCCTAACGACCACGTCGCAGATTTAAGGGAAACTTTCCACCAGCTCAGAACCTTCGGGATTCGCCTTAATCCCGAAAAATGCATCTTCGGCGTAACCTCGGGAAAGTTTCTTGGGTACATGGTATCAGAAAGAGGCATTGATGCTAACCCAGAAAAAATTAAAGCCCTGCTTGAATTCCGAACTCCCGTCACAATAAAAGATGTGCAGAGACTCACCGGAAGGATAACCTCTCTTAGCAGGTTTATTTCCAGGTATGGGGACCGGTGTCGAGCATTCTTCAAAGTCCTCACTAAGGCAGCAAAAAAGGAGGGCAACCTCGGATGTGATGATCACCCTTGGAATGAGGACTGCCAAAGGGCTTGGGAAGAACTCAAAATCTACTTAGCCCGTCTGCCCACTCTTCGGCAACCACGTGAGGGGGAACCCCTCATGTTGTACCTCGCCGTCACAGAAAAAGCAGTAAGCTCGGTCCTGGTGAAAGAAGAAGGGCCGAAGCAATGGCCGGTTTATTATGTAAGCAAGTCCCTGCACGGCGCCGAAGTCAGGTATCCCTTGCTACAAAAAGCTATATATGCCCTGGTACTGGCAGGAAGAAGACTACGGCCATATTTTCAAGCTCACCCAATCATCGTCCGAAGTAGTCTACCTCTACGGGACGTCATGAGGAAAGTTGATCATTCGGGAAGGCTTTCCAAATGGTGTATAGAGCTTGGCGAGCACGACATTACTTATGAACCTCAGAAAGCCATAAAGGCTCAAGCGCTGGCAGACTTCATTGCCGAAGTACCCATCACCGAGGACAGCCATTCGGATCCTGGCAAAGATGAGCCAGAATGGACTTTGTATGTAGATGGAGCCTCAGGGTCCGAACACCAGGGAGCCGGGGTAATTATCAGAGGCCCCGAAGGTCTAGAAGTAATGAAGGCCATCAAGTTCAGCTTTAACGTCACCAACAATATGGCCGAATACGAAGCTCTCATAGCAGGGTTGCGCCTAGCCAGAAAAATTGGTGTAAGAAACTTGAAAGCCCACAGCGATTCCCAGCTGGTAGTTCGGCAAACAGCAGGGGACTATAGGGCGAAGGACCTGACCTTGGCAAAATACCATGAACTGGTAGCAAAGCTTATCCGAGAGTTCGACACCGTGCGAATCGAAAATGTGCCTCGTCGAGATAATGCCGAGGCAGATTGCTTGGCAAAATCGAAGACATGCATCGAGGTGCTAAACCACCCGAGCATCACAGTGCTGAGCATAGTAACTTCGGGAAAAGGCTGGAAAGATCCGATAAAAAGATATCTCGCAACCGGTGCACTCCCCGAAGACCCCAATGAAGCGACAAAAGTACGAAGATGCTCCGGTCGTTTCTTCCTAATTGGAGAAGAATTATATCGGCAAGGATATGCAAATCCACTGCAGAGGTGTGTCGGCGAAGAGGATATTGAAATGATCCTCGAAGAAGTTCACGAAGGTGCTTGTGGTTCGCACATTGGAACCGACGCCTTGGCAGCAGTAATACTTCGCCAAGGATACTTTTGGCCTACCCTAAGAAAGGACGCTAGGCAGTTCGTCCAGAAATGTGGTAATTGCCAAAAACACGCGAGTATCCAAAGGACACCCTCGGAATTGGTAACTTCGGCTGACTATCCCTGGCGCTTCGCAGTTTGGGGCATAGACCTCATTGGGCCACTCCCGACAGCGCCTGGAGGCGTGAAGTTCTGCGTAGTCGCAGTGGACTATTTCTCTAAATGGGTCGAGGCAGAACCCTTGGCGACTATCTCGGCAAAAGATGTGCAGAAGTTCGTATGGAAGAACATTGTATGCAGATTTGGCATACCAAGGGTGCTAGTAGCCGATAATGGGTCCCAGTTCACAGACAAGGGGTTCCAAGAATTTATCAACAACCTCGGAATAAAAATGCACTTCGCTCCAGTAGCTCACCCCCAAAGCAATGGGCAAGTAGAGGTATCTAACAGGACCATAAAAAATGGTCTGAAAAAGAGGTTGGGGGAAGCAAAAGGGAAATGGCCAGGAGAGCTCCCAAGCGTGTTATGGAGCTACCGAACAACACCCCGAAGAGCCACAGGGGAAACACCTTTTTCACTTGTTTTCGGTACAGAGGCTATCATCCCAATTGAGGTAGTACAACCATCGGTGCGAGTACAAGTGTTTGATGAAAGGGGAAATGACCTCGGCCTGAGAGCCAAGCTGGACCTCGTCGGCGAACACAGAGAAATAGCCGAGCTGAGAAGAAAAGCTTTTCAGCAAAGAGTGGCCGCGGCTATAAACTTGCGCGCCAGGCCGAAGGGAATAAAGAAAGGAGACCTCGTTCTCCGAAAGGCTGAATTTGGACCCCGAAGGCCATCTCACGGAGTACTTCGCGCAAATTGGGAAGGTCCTTATCTGGTACTTGCCGAAGTGCGAAAAGGAGTTTACAAGCTCGGCGATGCCGAAGGCGTAGAATTAAAAAATACATGGCATTCGGATGCCTTGAAAAAATTCTATGCTTAGGATTTTGGTGGGAAAATTGTACAAGTTAGAAAAATTTCTAAGTACAAAAGTTTCTTAGAAAATCTTTCTAAAGTACAAAAAGCTTCTTTTCACCAGAGCGGTCGTCGCCGAGCACGATTTAAGAGAATTTATGTACAAAGGTTATCAATCTTCTCTGAAGTTGGAAATTTACTTAAAAAGAATTGCGCGAGGGCGATTCCAAGGCTAATTGCCGTAATAAGCATGATTTTCTGAAGTCTCTTGAGCGAACGTGTTCGGGACAGTGCGAAATGAAAAAATCTTGCAAAAGACTTAGCCAAAAAAAATTCCCAAAAGAAAGAATGAGTCTTTATTAACAAAGATGGCTCTGATTACAAAGAAGGAAGCTCGCCAAAAGAAGAAGTACAAAAAAGAAGAAAAGAAGGCAAAGGACCCTAACACAAGCTAAGGAATCTCGGCATCTCGAGAGCCACCAACCCCCGCGTCCTTGTCTACCACCTTCGGCGCCGGAAGAGGAAAGGGCAAGTTGAGGTGCTCAATTTTGGACCAAGACCACCGAGGCCCCTCGGGAATGTTTAGGGCCGCCAAGAAGGAGAGGTCCAGATCTGGGAACCTTTGCAGAACTTGATGCCGAGCAAGGCAAAAGCCGTCCTGAAAACCGACCTTGGTCGCTTGCTCGGCCTTCTCCTTCTCGACCGCTAAATCGTCAAGTTCCTTCTCCAGATCAGCGATCTCCTTCTTCAATGCCTTCGTCTTCTTCTTCTTCGGCTCCTTCTTCAAAGACTCGACCTCGGCCTGGAGCGCGGCCTTCTCAGCAAGCACCTTCGCCAGGAGAGCCTCAGACTCTGACTTCTCCTTTTGATATGCCTCGTTTGCCGAAGTTAGCTCCGCCACCTTGGAGCCGAGGTCAGAAATCTTTTGGGATGAGTCTTTCAAGAGCTCCTCTTTTTCCTTCAATAACTCCTCCCGAACGGCAGCAACCTCCTTCTTTGCAGCTTGAGCCGTCTCCGCGTTCTTGACAACCAAGTCAGAGCACATGGCCTTGGATTTCTCCACACAGTCTAAGGCCCAGACTCGGAATGCCGCTTGCTTCGCTGCCCGAACCCTAAGGAGGCCGGTGTACCCCAACAGCTGCAAAGAAGTAAGAACAAAGTTAGTAAGGCAAAAAATGAGCCAAACACTTAGAAGAAATCAAAAGGAAAACAAGGCGCGAAGTATACCTGGGCAGCGTGCTCAGAAACTTTTGCAGCAAGGGACTCTTCGTCCGGACAAGCCTCGGAAATAGCCTTAAAAGAGGCCTCGGTAAGGATCCCCCTTGAAATCTGGTTGGCCATTTGCTGGCAGTCGCCGGAGTACAAGTTCATGTCCTCCGTAAACAACCAGAAAGGCTCCCTCGGGATTTTCCCCTTCGGGATATGGGAATCCCGAAGGGCCCGTTTCCGGGCGTGCTCGGCCACCCACCCCGAAGACGGTACCTCCTCTGCACGGCAAGACAAGAAACTTGTTAAGGCAAGCAATTTTCAAAGTTCAAAAAATAAAGACACTGTAGCTTGTCCAAAAAATGAACCTGGCAGCACCTCGGCGACATCATCGTCAGCGTCCTGGACCCCCTCGGCAGAAATTTCCTTGCCTTTGCCCTTCCGGCGCTCCTCGGCAGAAGGGACTTCCACCAAGGCGTCCAGAAGAGCCGCCGAGGAAGTAGGACTCCGAGAATGAGCGTCAGCGGCGACCTCGGTCGGTGGGGCAACAGCGGCATCAGGCTCCTCACCCGCCTCCTCGAGAATTTCCGAAAGAGGAGGAGAAGCGTCTTTCTTTGCCCGTTTTGCCAAGGATGGCCCGGCCCCAGACGATTTCCGCCTTCGAGAGACGACCTTCTTTGTTTGCTCCCCCTTCTCGGCTTGACCAAGGAAGAGCGCCTTGTAGTAAGCTGCGGACTCGTCGCCTATCTCTGAAAAAGAAGGAAAATATCAGTGTGAGTCTAAGTGGTATCTATAAAAAAAAAAATTTTGGATAACTTACTCTCACAAAAAGCCTTGTAAGTAACCTCCTTCCGAAGGAATTTCACCAGCCAGGAGTCTTTCCCAGCGATGGCAGGAGCCGGCATCCCGAGGTTCGTCTTATGCTCCTTCACTACCCCTAGTTCCCGAAGGACCTCTTCGGTCATCAGTTTCCACATGATGGGGAAAGGGTAGAGGGAGCGTGAAGGGACCTCGGAGTCCCAGTTGGAGACTGCCCGGATCCGTCTGTCGAAGTCCGCGAACCTGGCCGCCAACTCAGGAGTCAGCAGCCTCTTTGGGTCTACAACATCCGTCTCCAGCCTTCCCGAAGCCCACTTGGTCAGAACGTACGACCAGGCCTCCTCCATCTTCAGAAAAAAGAATTTTTCTTGCCACCCTCGCCAGCTGTCCTTAGTGGCGAAGGTGAACATATACTTTTTGCTCCCTGATCCCCGAGGCAGCATGAAGTAAAAGCCACCCTTCGGGACCGCGTAGAGCTTATAGTACTGCATAAAAAGAATGAAATGGGGTTCTATTTTGAAAACGCCGCACATGCAAAGGAAGGCGTTAAAATAGCAGTACGAGTTCGGGGGAAGTTGATTTACGGCAATGCCATGAAATTGGCAAAAGTCGCAAATCACCCTCGAGGGAGGAAACCAAAGTCCGGCCTTCAGTTGGGCGCGAAAAACGGTAACCTCATTTCGGCGGTTCATAAAACCGACCACCTGAGGGCCAGGAAGTCTGGTGGTGGCATAAGAAGGAAGAAAAAACTTTTTGGTCCATCTTTCTAATTTTTCTGAAGTCGTACAGCAAGTATGATTGAGAAAAGGAAGCCAGCTCTCTGGGATGGGGGAAACAGACATAAGAGGAGTTGGCGAAGACATTTTCAAAGAAAAAAGGACTTCGGGGGATGAAAAACTGACTTCGGGAAAGCTTTCAGAAAAGCAAAAGAGCACAGAGAATCAAAGGATTTTGAGAGTCAAAACCCACCAAACGCTTTGCCAAAATCTGGGTTTGGAGTCGCCGTCATAAAAGGTGGCCGGAAATCACCTGAGAAAAAACACCGCCGCGAAAAACGCAAAAACAGTTGTGAGCAGGGGAGGAGCAAAAGCAGAACAAAAAGGAACTTATGACGGAACAGGCTATATATAGGCCGAAGGTGGATAGGCGAATCGGCGTCATAAGTACTCCACGAAGGCGAACAGTCGCCATAACTGCTCCCTGCTTCTAAAAAAAGGCGCGCCTGCCGTAACCGATGTAGTCCCCTCCAATGATAGCATGCCACATGTCAGCCATCGTGCCAAACAAGGGACACGCCTTCTGACACCCTTAAACCCTGGGCGCGCCGCTCCAGACTGACACGCTTGGTTATGAGACGCAACGTTGCGCAGACCTGCAAAAGGAAAGAACTGGGTTAGCTCAAAGACACCAAAAGATAGGCTATGGTCGAATAGCCTATTTCTTCGGACAAAAAGGTGCATCTTCGGCACAGGTATTACACCCAAGACCCCCGAAAGGCGCCCTTAGAAAGCCTACAAACCAAAGTTTTCACTTCGGCCTTCCTAAGGGGGGGCATGTGATTGCCGAAGGGCTATCGCCTCTCTCAGTACATACATCCTGCCAATAGTATGGTCAGGAAACCTGGCGTTACCCGAAAGAGGTGATATCACGGACCTCGGAAGGAGCGAAGTCAAATACCCCGAACACGAGACTTCGGCTAGAACATTAGGAATTCCAAGGATGCTACCGGCTTCCTTGGGGGACCAAACGGATTGCCTTCGGAGATGAAGAACCAGCTATTTCAAGTAGGAGAGGATCTCCCCGAAGGCAGAACCCCTGAACCAGGGAACTCCCCGAACTACAGGTGTAATTCCCGAAGAAGGGCGTCCGTACTGAAGGACGACCTCGCCAGAGAACCTCGGGAGTACGGCATGGGCATTTAAGGAAGCCTCTGACATGTCGTGTTAGGCACCTCCTAAGTGCTTGGCTTAGGCCAAGGAGAACCAAGAAAGAAGATGAGAGGAAATAGAAAGGGGAAGTAAGAGAGGCTCTGGAGACTAGTACAGTGACTTATGTGCAAAACTGGAGACTTTCAGGACCTAATTACACATAGAAAATGTACTATGGGAAAGCTGACAGGAGAACAGGGAAATTGGGACTAGGATGGAAAATGACAGAAATTAAAGTTGAGGGCTTCAATGCACACTTTGAGTAGTGGTACACATAAAATCAAAACATGGGAAATGGGAGTTTCGGCCATGCAAAATTAAGATGGACTAGTGTAATATTAAGTCCAATTATGGTAGACAATCATGATGACTATGTCACATCATGTCTGCCACTAATGGGAAATATCATTTCCTAGTTAGTTTAACTAGTACTTAAACTAGTTATGTTGGCCGGTTAGCACATGGGATAACTTGACTTTGTGGTGTTTTTGATTATTGTTTGGCATTTGAAGCCATGATGGGATTTAAGTGACAAGGAGAACCATGTTTTAGTGGTGCATATGTGAGTGTGTGAGCTTGAGGACTCCTTTGAGCCATGAAAAATAGGTGAAGGCCGAGGGGGACAATATGGCTAGACTAATACTAGTCATGTGTCTGGATTGCCTAAGGCATTAGAAGGCTTTTCATTTTGGGCTTCCTTTGCTCTCACTTGGCCGAGACCTTGCTCAAGAACTCCTCTCGCCATTTGCTCTTGAAATCCAAGCAACCTTGAAGGAAATTGAAGAAGACAAGCTTGGTTTCGGTGGTTGCTTCACTTGGAGCCAAGTGTGTTCATGAGAGAAAGGTGAACGGCCGAGCCATTCAAGCTAGGTTTGAGGTAATCCTTTGTTACCCTCTTGAATACATGGTAAAATCTTCCATGAACAAGAGATTTGAATGCTCAATTGAAGTTAGATTGAGCTAAATGAGCAAAGAATTGTCTCGGTTAGAAGTGAAATGTTGGCTGAGTGTGTTCTTGGTGTTCTTCTCCTTATTGATGGAAATTTATCCATATTTGGTGCTTGATATGGCATATGTAATCTTATGATAGGTTGTTGGAGTGGAGAACACCAAATTTGTGGAAGTTAGTGCCTTGGCCAAAAGTTCAACTTTGAGGTAAAACATGTTCCTCTTGTGCTTACATGGCATTGATGCCATGAGTGATGTTAATTGATGATTTGATAGACATGTATTGACTTAGAATGATGAGGAACATTAAAATGTGGAGTTTAGCTTCATGACCGAGAGCCTTGAATGGCATAATTTAGTGCCCATTGTTTGAATGCATGGTAATGTTACCATGGAACATTAGTTATTGATGTTTGATGTGTATGTGTGAAGTTAGTTGGATGAGTAACACATGTATGTGAAATTGAGTTTTTGGCCGAGAGCATAAGTGTGTGTATCTTAGTGTTCTTCATATGAGACATGGTAGTTTAATCCATGATTGTGTGTTGATGATGCCTATGTGATATTATGCTAGGCATTGAGGTTGAGGAACACTTGGATACTTAAAGTTGGCTTGAAACCGAGAGCTATTAAGGTAGGGTTCACTAACACTTGATATTGCTTGGTAATGTTCCATGGTTCAAGTGTTTAGAGTAGCTAAGTGATGGTTAAAATCTACCATGTGACCTTAGTTGCTTGTTGGGCGTATTGGTTACACTTTGGTGTAATGTTGATTAGCTAATTAACTATGGTACATGTACTAGAAATGCAAGTGAATGTGGCCTATTTGCTTGGCATTTTGGGAGCTCCAAATGGAATTGGTGTATTGGTAAGTTTGTGTGCAAGAAATGCACATGGGTACATGTATGGCTTATATGGCCGAGAGCTATATTGTGGAGTGTGTGTGTGTGTCTGTGTGCTTTGGTGCTTGTTTTGTGCTTGCTAACCCCTTATGAACTATTTGACTCATTAAACTGCCTTGTATATGTATATGCATGTTTTCTTGTCTTGGTGTTTGTTTTGCAGGTTGAGCTAACAAAAAGGGAGGTTAAGCTTTGAGTGCTCACTCAGCTTAACTAAATAGACTCAATATGAGTTGTATATGTTTTAAGTGAATCCTACTGAGTTATATGCTCACTGCCCAACTTTATTTTTTTTAGGCAAGGACATTCGGCCTGAGTAGGACTAAGCTCCTTGTGTGTGTGCTTAGTGTTTATATTTGCTTGCTTTGCAAGGTATGTGCCAATGTGTGCTTGGCTTAGCACTTTGATTCATTTGCAAGTCTTATTCTATTATTGGCCGAGACTTATAGTGGAAGTTTGCAGGCAGTAGTTGGAGACTTGTCTAGGAGGGCTATGGATACCTGGACTGTAGCTTTGATCATAGTATTTTCCTTCATGACCATGAACCAAGCTATTGGGTTGGTGTTGCAGTGTGTACTCTTGTATGGCATACTTAAGGTCATGTTTGACCATTAGGAGACACGGCATGTATTAACTTGGCATAAATACTTTTGGTTTCATGGCATGTGTAGCCATGTTATGTTTGCTAGGTAGACTACTCTTTTGTTGTTAATATGTGTAGTCTTTAACACCTAGACTTGTGATGTTTCATGGGTTTTGGTATGCCAAGTTATGTAAGGATGGTGTATGGCATTATGCTAGTTTATGATTGCTGGATATTATGGGCCAAGGTTTGGCACCTTTATGTGAATAGTATGGGCCTCGTTTCATGAAAATGTTGTGCATCCTTACATGTACCTTAATTGGCCGAGAGCATCATGTACACTTTGTATGTGGTTTTCAAAACTTTAAACTAAACCTTGTGGGCTTCTTGGCTGCCATATAGTTAGTACACTTGATGCACACCAAGTATGCACTGGAAGTTGCATTATTTGTTGCCTTGCTTGTCATGCAAGAAAGTGGTTTGGGCCTTACTTACGCTGCAAGTAAACACTAGATTGGTTTAAAAGCCACCTGGGCCACCTCCCAGGCCCATTACCTTAAGAAAATAAGACTTAAAGTTAGTTCCTTTGGGTTAGGCCGAGGGCTAGTTACCCAGTTATAGATTGGGCTTGTGAGTCAAGTTGGGGACTTACAGGCCAGGGCCTGTGTGAGGTGTGACATGTCGCCCACATGCGCTACACACCACCTCGAAGAGCGGTTTGACACGCTGACGCCGTCCAAGTCTTGTCACGACCTGTCTCGATCCCAGACCCGAAGAGCCTACAAACGGCTACCTGTCCCCTACGCCCGGAAGTACAGATCGCATCCAACCGAACACGTGTCGTGATCTGAACGGGCTGGGCACCACTATAAATACCAGGAAACAAGCCCTGCCAAAGGATCTTGACCTCTCTCCCTGAGAAAACACGAACAGGCAAGACCACTTAGCCTCTTAGTGCTCTTCCTTTATCTCCCCTAGGAACACTGACTTGGGCGTCGGAGGCTGCTCCCCGGAAAAACACTCCGGGGACCTCCTGACCTCCTTTCTTCTGAGCATTTCAGGCACACTCCTCTGGGAAACCTTTGCTCCAGACGTCCTCCCTCACAGGAAGTCCCTCCCGAAGTCATAATGTCACCTGACGAAGATGCTGCCGGGCATCACACTTGGCTTTCAACATTGCTACCTATCTCTCTAGTTTCATGTTCCTAGCTCATCTTACTTTCCACCTTACTTTTATACCTCACTGCAAACCTTATTCTTCTTAACCTAGGATACCACTTTCCTCATCCTAGTCCTCATCAATATCCATTATAGCTTTGCTAGCCTGACCCTCATGGGTCTGCCTTCTTTTAGGCCTTATTAGTGGCTTTTGTTATGGCTCTCTTCTATTTGCCATTCCTGGCCCTTGGGCTTGATTTGGACATTGCATTTGTACTTGCTTACCCATAGCCATTTTTGCCATAACTACTTGCATAGTCTCAAGTATTTGCTCTAGTCTCTTATATGGATTCCTACGAGGCCTAGGCACAATTTTCATATCACCGGGCTTATTTTCTATTGCTATATGCTCTTTGGCCATTTGGTCAGGCATTTCAGCCTTAATTTGGCCTTCTTTCCTCACTTTAGGCACGTTTGCCCTAAGATCAACTTCCTCTTGCACATTTCTTTCTTCAGCCCTAGTCATTAGCACCATTCTACATACAACACATTAATTCATAGTGCTCAATACATAGTGGAAACCCTTGTGTGGGAATAGCCTATTCTGACTTTTATGTCTATAACATGGCTCTAATACCAGCACGTCACAACCTAACTACTCACGGCCTAGGCATTTCATTGAACATACTCAATAACACAAATTTTTAAGCAAAATAGCTAGCCAGATAGGCATGCAACTTCAGAATTTATCCCACTTAATATTTACGTGCCAAAACTACAAAAAATCAATTTAATGGCTTAATGGTGGCTGTTTGAGCTCAAACTTTAAACTTATCCAAGTTTTAGGGTGAATGAAGTGGCAAAAATGTCCTAGAGTCATAAAAGTTTAAATGAAACTAAAACCAATTAAACCTAAGGCATAATAAGCACAGGAAATCCAAAATTTTTCTAAGTATCAATCTATAACTATTCTTATAACATAGTCAAGCTTTGGTACATAATACAATATCAAAATCCACATTTAATCATACACACTTAAACAAATATGTTGTTATAAACTACAGCTACCAAAGCCTTAAATGTTCATAACAAGTATATCACATAGGCAACATTCTAGAATTATACAAGCGTAATCATAGCCTAAACATTACATAGCTAGCCTAGGGCCACTATCATCCACTAACACACATACACAACCATCTCCACAACAAGAAATGGGCACTTCAAATTACTCAGCTAGTTCTCGCAAAACATGTACTAGCACTTAGCATTAGCACTTGTGCTTAGTACCAACACTTAATTAGCACAATATCATTAGGTTAAGATGTAGTACCTGCACAGCAATAGTAAACCAAAAACACTTAACAACACTAATCAGCAAGTCCTTTTTTTTAAATATAGCATAAAGGGTATGGGTAGTCATACTCAGTAAGGGTAGATACACATAAACATAGTTCAAAGTCTTTTGCCTTAGAATTAAAAGAAGACATGGAAAACACAATACACAGCATAAATATAAAGTATAACCAACTATCTATAGGGTAGCATGCGCAAACAAAGTCACAAAAGCACATATAACATACACCCACACACAACTTAACTTAACTTCAGCCTCCAAGACCTAGTAAGTAGTTCATAGCACTTAGGGTTCATCAAGCAATTTGCTTAGTTCTTAGATTAATTGTTCATGAAGTTCTAGAACTAAAAAAAAGTTGACTAAAGCTAGCTTAGTACTAAAGCACCCAGAGGCATTAACCTAGTCCTTTCATAACTCATGGCTCACTTAGTTTATACTATCACCATGGCTCATCTTTTCTTTTAAATTCTACATTATAGCCAAATCAAACTCATGGAAATAGCCTAGTCAAACCCTTACAAATCTTGTTGAGTAGTTCTAGATCCTCTTGGTTGCA
This sequence comes from Aquilaria sinensis, assembly GCA_005392925.1. Lineage (NCBI taxonomy): Eukaryota > Viridiplantae > Streptophyta > Magnoliopsida > Malvales > Thymelaeaceae > Aquilaria > Aquilaria sinensis. The sequence continues at coordinate 134,830 of SMDT01000145.1, read as the reverse complement.
CAATTTTTGCTTGAATCTGCCTTGCTCCTCAAGTAACCTACCTTTCCTTTAATTCCAAGCACAAAGCTGCCAATCCCCAACCAATTTCACTTGTTTATGCCTTAATTTTCAAAGAAGCTTTTATTCCTTCTATTTTCTTTACTGGAAACTAGATCAAAATAGTTGGAACAGCTTGGTGGTGGCATGCATCTGATTGCCATGTAACTTTAGTTGACTTCCTTTCTTACACTTAATTCACTTGGTAATCTCTTAATTTAATCAATTCAGCCCAACATCTTTACTAACTTTTAATTAGGTCCTTATGCTCAAAAGAAAAGACTTAATTATTCATAAAATTATTTTTACCCGATAAAGCATTTCCTACTTGCTTTATAATTAAGTCCATAAAACTCATTACCTCACCTTCAAACACTTCCTTATAGCTTTAGGCATCTTCAAAGGTAGGGGTAAGACATTTAGGATATCTGCTATTGGGTAAAAATTGCAATTGGGACTAGGGTCTCCTACATTGAGGCTATGGGTCTCCCGCATTAAGATTAGGGTTTTTTGCATAGAGGCTATGGCCTATGGATAATGATTTGAATGAGATTAAAATCTCCCACTCTAAGGCTAGAGCCTCAAAGTCCTGATTAGACAACAGAACTAAGTGTTAGGTCTTTAGATAATAGTTTTGACTTGGAAAGGCTAGCAAGAACATATATGCATGGAAGGAAAAAAGTAAAATAGTTCATACATCCTAAATAGATTCATATTATTTACAATTAATGTTCTTCCAAAGATTAAAGGAATGAAAATTAAATCACTGTGAGGTTGATTCCTTTGAGGCAAGACCTTGAGGTAATCCCCTTGAGGAACGGCCTTGAGTTGATCCTCTAGATGAAGACCCTCAAACTGATCCCTTGAAGGAAGGGCCTTGAGGCACCATCCTAAATAAAGGCAACCACCTTAGCATAGAGCTTTTTATAATGGTTCCAAAGGCTCTGGTACCCCAAGGGATCATTCAGAGCATTAACTCCCTCAAGGTACAAGTTATGAAAGGCTTGCTCCACTTGATGGCAGCACCAGGTAAAGCCATTAAAGATTTCTTAGATAAGTTATCCATCAACTTCATCCTGAACTCGGGCCAGATCCCTTTGAAGCTAGGTATTCTAAGCCATGAGTTTGGAAATTTCCTTATAATGGGTTGTTAGCTCTTTATCTTTCACAGCCACCCAAGCTTGGCCATCCTTACATTAGTGATAGAAGCCCTAGTAGTCTAACTTCAAAGGGTCTACCTGCCCACCCATGCTCTACTCATTTAGATAGACCCCTTTCTCTAGCAAAGACAAGTAAAAATTAAAGTTCTTTTTTACTTCCACTGCAACCTCTTTTAAGGCCCCTAGGCATAAGGTTGAATCCTAGAGAAACTTTCTTTGTTCCAACATCATGTCCTTCAACTGGACTCATTCCTCCTTCAATTGGGTAACCCTCACTTTGAGGAAGGTCAACTCTCTTTGGTCTGCTAGGTGGTGATCTTAGTTAGACTTTAAAGTCTTATTGACCTAGTTGGCAATACTGTTTAAGAGAAAATAAGACTAAAGAATGCAGAAGTGGTCTGGTTAAGGGCAAATGAAACAGCTAAAGAAAGTCTTACAAGACTCACCTTAAGATGTCACCTAGTAGTCATTTTGACCTCTACTGTAAAGTACTTTAAAGCCTCTTACAATATCTAGTGATCCCCAGAAAGAGCACTTCCGTAGCCCAATAATGACAATCTCGATCTCCAAGATGGACTCCCACTCTAAGTCACAAAATAGGGGGCTTAGGGAAACCCCTCATAGGCAAAGTACACATCAACTCCTCTAACACCTAAAATTAGAACTGGTCATGCTCCTTGGGGATTAAACATGCATTCATAGGGGCCTTGGCAACAATGTTCTTTAGAGTCATCCCCTAAGCAATAAAGTGGGAAGGGACTTTATCTTGAATTTTGCCCATGATGACAGTAGATGAGGAGGCCATAAAGCTAAAAGTTAAAGCTGTAAGAGTAGTGGAAGAGGGAGCAAAAACCTCTACAGAAGCCATGAAGGTACCCTGGCTATCAAATACCACTTACAAGAGAGCTAGTAGTTACCTTACCTACAAAACAACCAAAAGCTTGTCCTAGGTAACATAACAACAAAAAAAGGTACAAAAAATTCAAAGTGAAGGAAAGTACCTAAGGAAAACCTTATAGCTAGTTGTTAAAAAGGGCAGGAATAGAGAAGGGGCACATGAAAAATGATGGCACCTGGATCTGCTATTCAAAAGATAAGGGTCTTCGAGGATCTCTACTACATCTTGACCAAAGGGTTGATGTCTTATGCCTTTTGCCTCTACACAACAGGGCGGATATGGTGGCATTATCCTACACATAGAATGTTAGAGAGATCATCTAAAGAGGATGGTCATTTTGTTTGAATGATCTCTTAGCCCCCTCAAGGGCTCCTAGCATGATCTCTCTTTTTCCCAATGTGCCCATAGGAACTTAGCCTATATTTGTAAAAATAAAAAAAAAAATCATTACTGTAAGTGACACATAGCAAAAGGAAATAATTGTATTCACCTCTAGTGAGCAACTCGGTAATGATGGAGCTCACAAGAAAACCTCACATCCTAAGAAGCCAAGAGTTAGGGTTGGATTTTCTACAACAAGGGTGGGTGACTCTATAGGCCCGAAGGGTGATCTTTTCAAGGATTGCTACGGAAGGGGAATAATCTTCACCTTTTTTCATCCTCCATCACTCTTAGAAGGTAGCCCACTACTTTTTTTTGTAGCCTTTAAGGCCTTTGACCCCTCTACTGGCTTTGAGGGTTCAATACTCTCATGCACAAAGGTTGCCCATACACTTTAGGGGAAGTCCAGCTATTCTTGGAGGCCATATAGAAGTACTTCTTCTTCCAATTCTTCTAACTTTTAAGGGTGATGGCAAAAAATAAGGAAAGATTATACCCTGAATGAGTTGGTTTTAAATTTAAATAGTAGGAATATGACTTTACAAAGGTTAATAAATAGAAAAAAAATTCCAGGAAGAACCCAACCCCTATGAGATAGCATGTTAGTAGGAATTCTGACAAGTGCAAAAAAAACATTTAGAAGTAGTTGAGAATGAAGTAATATGAAGTGATTGCATAGTTGGTAAATGAAAGGGTGAGACATAAACCTAAGTCTCTCATGACATTGGTAAAAATAAAATTATAAACCGGTTCCCCGAGACGTCGACCTTGAAGAAATGCATCTTTATGCTAGAGATCAAGGGATCTAGAGGTCACATTACTCTTGAAGCAAGACACACCCAAAAAAATCTATGGTTATTAAGCCGTACCCCCTCTAAAATTCCCAGCAGTAGCCTTCCCTTTAGGAGATGTCATATCCAGATGTAAGCACGGATGAATAGTTAGTTAGGGAAGGCAACCTCATCATTGGGATTAGACGAATGGACCCTATTCAGCAAGACGAAAACTAATAAAATTTATAAGGTTTTATTGAAAAATGGACTCCTACCTTTAAAAGAAGGTTTGGTGGTTCTTTAACAAATCACTACGAGTAAATCCCAAAAGCAAGACAATGAGTGTTGAGAAGATTTTCTACATTCATGACTTTTAAAAAAGATTAAGTTTACTATATTTTTTTCCAATTACAAATTCAGACTTCTCATTTAATTACTAATAATCGATTAAGCCATTGAATTTATAACCTAAAAAAATAATACATATTGAGTCTTTAGTAGTCTTAGAAAATCATTGCTCAGATTCTAGAGAAACCTTGCACTCTAGAAAAAAACAAGGTGACCAAAATGTTAGTGTTATGCCCAAAAGGCCAATCATGAGATGATTGTATTTTTGCACATCGAGTCATGATATTTTATTAAGGCATTAATCCAGCAATTATGTTTATTGTTTTGTTTCTGCGTAACTTAACAAACATAATTATAACCCTAGAATAATGATATTCTCAAACGTCCCTAGTCTAGTATTATTGTGGAGCGGGTTGCAATAATACATAACGACTAGCATATGTGAAGACTAATATGAGATATGTAGTTTGCATATGGGTACAAGTTGGAAAACTTGTGTAATGGACCAACCCATCATGAGAACACTACATGGATCGTTATATGAGTGTCATAATTGATTCTCATAGTGATCATGTTATATGTAGTCTTTCGACCTAAGATCATCAAGGTTCCCTACATGTGAGTCACATATTTTGATACTTTCCTTTGTTGCTTGTAACTGAGTGACCTTGAAGGAGGTCATTGGGTATGTCACATATCATGCGGAGGGATTTGTATGATCAAGATGGGATTTGTCCCTCCTATGTAACAGGAGTGATATCTTCGGGCCCCTTGATAGAGTAAGACTTAGAAAAATGCATGGCCATGCTCGGATGAGTTGATATACGATATCAATGTCATCAATTTAAGTTGGTCTACTCAGTAATCAAGAAACCAAAGATTGGGTTATACGAGAGTGACACATTCCATGTCCCGTGCTTAGTCTTGATATCTTGGAAAAAGGGACAAAGGCATATATCGGTGATGATCATAAAAGTTTAGTTGAATCATCGACAATCTTATCACTTGGGTAGCAATGATGTGTTGCTAGACACTGCTCATTGCTTATGATCATAAATGTGATTTATGATCATTGCCAATGTGGTAAGAGCCTATTGGGTCGTACACATAGAGCTATTTAGATCATTAGAGTGCATGGGCTAATAATTTGGGTTTTGGTTTAACAATAATTTCATATTAATAATGGGCCCAATAGTTGAGCCATTATTAAACCCAAAATTAAAGCCTAATTGGATTAGGGCTTTGAAACCCATTAGGCCTGGAAGTTGAGTCTCACTATAAATACAACTTTTAGTGAGAAATTCATAGGTCTCCTTGCCCTAGCCTCCCAAAAGGACAGCCACACTCTTCTCCTGCAATTCCTTGGAGGACGCAAGCTAGCATTGCGAGCGCAAGAGAAATGCATCTGCCGGGACGCGGTGGAAGCGTGGTGATCCCGAGAGGCTCGTGTGGATACCATAGAGACCTTGAACATGTCAACTATTCAAGTTTTGTGATTCGACTCTACAGTTGAGTGAGAGATCTCAACCGAAAATTAGGTATGAAAATTTTCGAACACCCGGTTTACCCTGTTTTCACTTGGATCCAAGAAGGTTTCGGTTAAATTCTGCTGCGCTGTTTGGCTCCCGAAACCCAACACAAAACAATAACCGTGATAGCATTATTTAATAGCCCCAGCATCGGTTGTTTATCTACTTCACCTCATCTCCATTGATTGAACTTTAAACCAAGTCACAGAGCTCCTCCTTGTATGGCATCTTCTCATGTCTAAATCACTATTGCCAGTTACATTGTGGGTTTTAGTTTCTCTAGTGGCTCAATTCAATTGCGTCAATTCGCTATTTAAAGTATATTTCTTTTTATTATTGGTTTTTTTATGTATTAAGTTCTACTTAAAGAGAAGGAAAGTTAGTTAAGTTAGTTAATGGATCAGGCATCATCAGTCAGATACATCATCATTTTGTTTATGAATCAAGCTATATAGCAATGGAGTATCTAATGTCATTTCATGCAGCTTATGGCCATAGCTTGGGAACCTGCAGACTATGGCTTATAAATGGCGGGGAGATCCATTTTATTTGAATTTTGGTTGTAATTTGTATTTATTCTAGGTATAATCTTGCAATTGGTTCATTTAGAGCTTAATGAGAATTAAGATCCCTTGCTTACTCATATTTTTCTTTCCTTCTCTACTTGAATTTGAATTTCTAGAGTAAGTCTTCAATTGCCTCAAAATTTTCTTCTTTGTGATTTCTTGGAATTGGAGCTTCTACTCATCATGCATCATTTTGGTATCAGAGCTTGATCTTTCCACCTATGATGGTGGATAAAGCTCAGAACCAGGAATGGTAGAAATCTATCAATGAGTTCATGGCCTTCGCTAAGGAGTAAACCAAAAGAAGTCATTTCAAGCTAGCTTCTCTCAAGGAAATGGTTACAGGATTGCCCTCACTTTCTAGAGCCTTCTGGCATAACCAATGATGGTCAAAGGAGTTGGATCAGGGTCAACCACCATTCTTGCTACTGAGATACAAAAGGTCAATCCTGTGAGAGGAACTAATGGTAAGCTCAATTTCTCATGACTCTCTAGGATTAATTTCCCACATTTCAGAGGAAATGATGTCACTGGTTAGGTTTTTTTGTTGTGAACAATTTTTTTCTCCTTTGATAATGTCATTAAAATCCTTATAGTTCTTATAGCTTCAATTCATTTAGAGGAGGATGCATTATACTGGCATCAAAGCTTCCTTAAGTTTTGTGGTCATAAAACCCCTCTTTTATAAGAAGAGTATGTGGAAGTTGTTAAGGCCAGATTTGGATCTTGTTTTGGTGATGTGATGACTGAGTTAAAGAATTTAAAACAAAAAAGATCTGTGTCTCAGTACTAAAGACAATTTGATGCCTTACTTAACCAGATACCACACCCTTTGCATAAGGAATTGATTGTTAGTTTGTTTATAGGAGGGCTATATGAAGATATTCTCATACATATACTAAAACCCAAGTCATTGGTAGAAATAAAGGGATTGGCTAAACTTCATGTGGCCACCAACTTAGCAAGATATGAGAAGAATTTCTCAGATAGGACAAAAGAGATTTTACCTGCACCTCAAGCCAAGGCCCATATGGTTACCATGGACCCTCAAATGGTGAATAGGGGTGGGCAAAAGGTGTGAAGAAAATGACAGCTATAAAGATAGTTGAAAAGAAGGCTAAGGATTTGTGTTTTTGGTGTGATGAAGCTTTTGCTTGAGGAAACAAATGGAAGAAGTGGCAGTTGCACAAACTTGAGGTTTTGAGTAGCGAAGATGAAGAAATTAAAGAATAGGCAAAAGATGATGAAAATATTAAAAAGACTACAAAAGAGAAAGCATCATATATCTCTTTGAATGCCTTATCTAGCAACACTGGTTACAGTACCATGAAGGTCACTAGCCACATTAAAAAGAATGCCTCACAAATTTTGGTTGATTCAGGAAGTAATCATATCTTCTTGGAGGAGTGGCCAAAATATTAGGTTGTAAAGTGGAAATGGTGAGTCCCATTAGTGAGAAGGTTGCCAATGGAACTATTCTCAAAAGCATAACCATGTGCAAAGGACTAACTTGGAAATTGCAAGATATACCATTCATTGTTGATGTATATATGATTCTTCTAGGGTGATGTGATATGGTGTTGGGAGTGCAATGGTCGAGAACATTGGGGAATATCAACTAAAATTTTGAAAAATTAAGGATGTCCTTCAAGTATCAAAGGAAGAAGGTGTAGCTGAAAGAAAAGAATTTCACTAAGGTAGAATGCTGAACCGGCAAATCAGAGGACAAATTGCTACATCTCGTGAAGAACATAATAAGGGGTAGAACTATGCATTATAGTGGATTAGATGGAAGGAAGACAACTTGTGTCATGATTCTATATTTGATTGTTAGGAAATTGATGATGAGAAGGCTGAATTGTCAAAGGGCATGGAACAATTGTTGATTCAATTTGAAGCTCAATTTTAGAGATTACTTCTTTGCCTTCTCATAGAGAATTTGACCATAAAATCATCTTGAAGGAGGGAAGTGACCTAGTGAATGTCAGACCATACAAATATGTTGCTAGTCAAAAGGATGCCATTAAAGAGATCATTAATGAGTTGTTGTTGGCTAGAGTTATTAGGAAAAGTAATAGTCCTTTCTCTTCCCCTATAGTGTTGGTTAGAAAGAAGGATAACACTTGGCATTTATGCATTCAATATTGGGAATTGAACAAAAGGACTGTGAAAGACAAATTTCCAATCCATATAATCGAAGGAGTGTTGGATGAAGTATAGGGAGCAACTTATTTCACAAAAATTAATCTAAGATATGGTTATCACTATATTCAAAAAAAGCCTGCAGATATTAGCAAAAGAGCCTTTAGAAGTTATCATGGGCACATTGGATTCATTGTCATGCCCTTTTCTCTGTCTAATGCTCCCTCAACCTTTAAGTCAATCATGAATCATATCTTTAAAGATCTACTCAAAAAATCAATGTTGGTGTTCTTTGATGATATACTTGTTAATAGTAAAACCTAGGAAGATCATCTATAGAAAGTATTTAATATACTTAGGGAGCATTTTTGTTTATGAAGAAAAGTAAGTGTAGCTTTGGTGCTAGACTATGATGAATATTCATAAGTGTATAATTATTAAGGGTTTAAACCATTATTATACACTTTAAGTATGATTAACTTCGCTAACATGACAAGTTTTTAAAAGTCTGGAGTTGAAAGCACTCATTTACAAGTTAAGTTAAATAATTACTTTTATGTAGGTGGACAAAATCACAAAATCTCTCAAATACAACCAATTCTTGGACCAATTATTAGGGCCTTAATAGTCAACAATCTTGATTCTATACTTCAACCTAATTGAGAGATATAGGAGGCCAAATTTGGATAACAAATCAAATTAGTTCCAGCATTCACACGTCTGCAAAGCTTTCACAAGAAAAATCATGTTTAAGGTTTTGGATGTTAGAATTGAGTAATTTAAAAGACATATAGAGATCTTCAACTCTATTAATCTATTGAGAATAAATTTGATCATCTTCAATACTGAAATTTGCTTATATATGAGACCATTTCTTCTACCATATACTGAAAAGCAATTTTGGTACAAAAATCATAACTTGAGATATAGAAATTGGTTTTGAATAATCAATATATGGTTTCAAAGCTAAGAAAGAGATCTACAAATATCATATGTTTATGAAGAGCCGAATCAATGTGTATAGTGGTGAAAATTTTAGATTAATTTTGAGCTACCTAAGTTGATTGCTATTTCACCTACATTTACTATTTCACCAACCCAACTATTTCAACTACCCATTCTTAAGGCTCTATAAATAGGTAGCATGAAAGACATGAAATTAAGCTTTTTTTTTAGGCAAAGTTAGAGTTCTTGTGTCAAACACAACTCTTTCTCTTTGTTCTTGTTCTTATCTTTGTATCTAGAAGCTTTGTTCTAGTTACCTTCTTTTTGTTATTCATCTTGTTCTTCTTTTGATCTTGAAATCTATGTTTATTTCATATTTATACACGTTGCTTACTCTTATCATGTCTTAATTATTTTTTTTTTGTTTTGCTAAATTGAAAGGATAAAGCTTTTGATATAAAGGTTATGGAAAATCTAAATGGATCTTGACAATATTAGTGTTTACTTTTTTAATCAATTTAGCTACTCCCCTTGATAACTACGAGTTTTGATTCATCATAGACAATCATTGACACAAAAGCTACTTGGTTTCTTCTATACATTGTGACTATGCCGGCTGTAATATGTTGGAGTCTCAAGTTATTATGGACAAAGATTGGCATGATGGATTCTTGAGTCCATTTACAAGTGTTAGCATTATAAGGTCAATAAAAGATAATACTAACGTATGCCTAATAATTCTAGAATTTGATTACTAAATTCTCCAATTGAGACTTCTTTTATGTGTGGATCTTAGTTAAGTGGCAAAACGGGCTAAAATTAATCATAACTGATATACCAAAATTGGAAAACCTAACCTTAGCTATTTCTTTAAATTTGAGTTTCAATCTATGCTTGTTCACATCTTTTTAAAATCTTTCTTTGCTAACTTCTATAATTTGTATTTCTTAATTCATTTCCCTGATGTTTGACACTCGGACTCCCTAGATTTTACTACTTACAAAAACCTACACTTGGGTTACAACTATTAAATTGCATCAAGTTTTTTGTGTCATTGTCAGGAAAGTAAATTTAGAGTATAGGTTCAATTATTTTTATTCACTTTTCTTTTTATTTTTTTTCAAATTATTGTTAAATGGAAAGTTAAACTTCTTACCTCTTTTGTTAATCATATTAATTTTCCTTCTTATTGTGTTTTATATGCATGTAAGCTCGGTCATGCACATGAAGTGGTAGATTGGTAAAAGAATCTTTATCTTTCCAAACATCGTTGAACGCATTAATGACCAAGTGGATAACCATTCACTACATAATGACCAAGACCGACTGATAGCCGAAGGACTATCTCCTCTCCCAGTGCGTACTTCCTGCCGAAAGTATGATCAGGAAGCCTGGCGTCACCCGAAAGAGACACTATCACTGACCTCGGAAGGAACAAAGCCAAGCACCCCGAATTTGCAACTTCGGCAAGAACGCCAGGGATCACAAAGATGGTGCCGGCTCCCTTGGGGGACCGAACCGATCGCCGTCGGATGCAGAGAATTAGCTATCACAAACAGAAGGGAATCTCCCTGAAGGTGGAACCTCCGAACAAGGGAACCCCCCAAAAGCACGAGCATAACTTCCGAAGAAGGGCGACCGTGTCAAAGAACGACCTCGCCCAGAGGACCTTGGGAGTACGGCATGAGCATTTAAGTAGCCTCTGACATGCCGCCCACAGACGCTACATGTCGCCTCAAACAAGCGATTTGACACGCCGACACCGTTTAGGTCTTGTCACGACCTGTCTCGGTTCAAGGCTCAAGGAGCCTGTCACCGGCTACTCGCCCCCTACCCCCAGAAACTCAGAGAACATCCGACCGAACACGTGTCATCATCTGAACGGGCTGGGCTTCTCTATAAATACCAGGGAATAGACCCTGGTAAACGGTTCGACTCCTCCTCTTCAAGAAAATACAGGCAAGCCCACTAAAAACTCTAGTGCTTCCCCCTTACCTTCTCAGGAAACTGACTTGGGCGTCGGATGCTCCTCCCCGGAAAAGTACCCCGGGGACCTTCTAACCCTCTTCTCTGAGCTTTTCAGGCACATTCCCCTGGGAAACCTCAACTCCAGACGCTCTCCCTCACAGGAAGTCCTCCCGGAAGTCACCATGCCTTCCAGTGAAGATGTCTCAGGGCATCATTTGGCGCCGTCTGTGGGAAACCATCCTCGGGTCGCCGTCGTTGAGACTCGGCGTTCTAAGGACAAGGGACTCCCGAGGTCCCCGTCCACGCCTGATGTCTAACCGGCCACTGAGCAAGCCCTCCCAGGGACTTCCACGCCTGAGGAAGAGCGTCCTCTGGTCATAACCATGAGCTTTCTGCGCGACTTTCAACGTTTTGTTGTGGTTGAAATGACACAACAGATAGACCAAAGGTGGCTGCAACAGCTCAAGCCCAAAGGCCTCATTCGCCAGCACACCCTCGGGAAAAAAGTCCCAAACCAACCCATCATAGTTCGGGATGCGGAGACCCACGAGAGGAGTCTTCAATGGAAAACATGCCCCTCGGGGCACGGCTGGCGGGACAAGCAGGGTCAAGATGAACCAAAACCACACACAGGAGGAGCCAGTCACCTGAGGCGAGGTCCCCATCCCCTCAGCGCCGAACTCACTCTCCGAAGAGGCACCGACAATCTCCCCTCCCAGAAGAAGAACCTAGCGCCACGATCCTTATGGAGAAGATATTGGCGAGGTTGGACAGAGTGGAGAAACAGGTGGCCCGCAAACCCATCTAGGCTAGGCTGTCTGGAACCTTTTATGGGGATGAGACCCCATTCACCCAAGATGTAGTTGAGGCAGCCATGCCAGGTGACTTCAGAGTACCTCGGCTGGAAACTTATGATGGCCGTACTGATCCACAGGCCCATCTGACCAAGTACAGACGCAGCATGATGATGCACGGTGCCGACGACGCTACCTTGTGCAAATGTTTCGAGGTCACTCTCACTGGGCCAGCAACAGCCTGGTATAATTCATTGGCCACAGGAACCATCACGGAGTTCCAGGAGTTATCCACAGCCTTTACGTAGCAGTTTATCGGAAGTCGGCCAACGGCGAAGATGCCGGTTCAGATGTTCGACATAGCGCAAAGAATTGGAGAGACCATCCGTGACTATGTCGAGAGATTTAATAGAGAGGCCTTGAGTGTCCCAGACCATCCGAGGGAGGAACATACTGTTACATCAGGATGCCCTTCGGGCTCAAAAAGGCAGGAGCCACCTACCAGAGGTTGATGAGCAAGGTCTTCAACGACCAAATAGGGAGAAACATGGAAGTATATGTGGACGACATGATAGTCAGAAGCAAACTGCCTGGCGACCACGTCGCAGATCTAAAGGAAACTTTCCACTAGCTCAGAGCCTTCGGGATCCGCCTTAATCCCGAAAAGTGCATCTTCGGAGTGACCTCGGGAAAGTTCCTTGGGTACATGGTATCAGAAAGAGGCATTGATGCCAACCCAGAAAAAATTAAGGCTCTACTCGAGTTCCGAACTCCTGCCACAATAAAAGATGTGCAGAGGCTCACCGGAAGGATAACCTCCCTCAGCAGGTTTATTTCCAGATATGGAGACCGGTGTCGACCATTCTTCAAAGTCCTCACTAAGGCAGCAAAAAAGGAGGACAACCTCGGGAGTAATGACCATCCTTGGGGTGAAGACTGCCAAAAGGCCTGGGAGGAACTCAAAATCTACTTAGCCGGTCTGCCCACTTTGCGGCAACCTCGCGAGGGAGAGCCCCTCGTGTTATACCTCGCCGTCACAGAAAAAGCCGTAAGCTCGGTCCTTGTGAAAGAAGAGGGGGCGAAGCAATGGCCAGTCTACTACGTAAGCAAGTCCCTGCATGGCGCCGAAGTCAGGTACCCTCTGTTGCAAAAAGCTATATATGCCTTGGTGCTAGCAGGAAGAAGGCTGCGACCATATTTTCAGGCTCACCCTATCACCATCCGAAGCAGTCTACCTCTGCGCGATGTCATGAGAAAAGTTGATCATTCGGGAAGGCTTTCCAAATGGTGCATAGAGCTTGGCGAACACGACATCACTTATGAACCTCAAAAAGCCATAAAAGCTCAAGCTCTGGCAGACTTCATTGCCGAAGTACCCACCACCGAAGATAGCCATCCAGATCCAAGCGAAGGTGAGCCAGAGTGGACTTTGTACGTCGACGGAGCCTCGAGGTAACACCAGGGAGCTGGGGTAATTATCAGAGGTCCCGAAGGCCTTGAAGCAATGAAGGCTATTAGGTTCAGCTTTAACGTCACCAACAATGTGGCTGAGTATGAAGCCCTCATAGCAGGATTGCGCCTAGCCAGAAGAATTGGCGTGTGAAATCTAAAAGCCCACAGCGATTCCCCGCTAGTAGTTCGGCAAACGGCAGGAGACTATGGGGCGAAGGACCCAATCTTGGCAAAATATCATGAACTGGTGACAAAGCTCATTCGAGAGTTCGACACCATACGGATCGAAAACGTACCTCGACGGGATAACGCCGAAGCAGACTGCTTGTCGAAGTCAAAAACATACACCGAGGTACTAAGCCGCCCGAGCATTGAAGTACTGAGCATAGTAACTTCGGAAAAAGGCTGGAAAGACCCAATAAAAAGGTATCTTGCGAGCAACGCGCTCCCCGAAGACCCCATCGAGGCTGCAAAAGTGCGAAGACGCTCTGGGCGATTCTTCCTAATAGGCGAAGAACTGTATCGGCAGGGATATGCAAATCCTTTACAGAGGTGTGTTGGCGAAGAGGATACTGAAATGATCCTCGAAGAAGTCCACGAAGGCGCTTGTGGTTCACACATTGGAACCGACGCCCTGGCGGCAGTAATACTGCGCCAAGGATACTTTTGGCCTACCCTGAGAAAGGACGCTAGGCAGTTCGTCCGAAAATGTGGTAACTGCCAAAAACACGCAAATATCCAGAGGACACCCTCGGAAATGGTGACTTCGGCTGACTATCCCTGGCCCTTCGCAGTCTGGGGCATAGACCTCATAGGACCACTCCCAACAGCGCCTGGAGGCGTGAAATTCTGCGTAGTAGCAGTAGACTATTTCTCCAAATGGGTCGAGGCAGAACCGTTGGCTACTATCTCGGCAAAAGAAGTGCAGAAGTTCGTATGGAAGAACATCGTATGCAGATTTGGCATACCAAGGGTACTAGTAGCTGATAATGGATCCCAGTTTATAGACAAAGGGTTCCAGGAATTTATCAGTGACCTCGGAACAAAAATGCACTTCGCCCCAGTAGCTCACCTCCAAAGCAATGGGCAGGTAGAAGTATCTAACAGGACCATAAAAGATGGTCTAAAAAAGAGGCTGGGGGAAGCAAAAGGAAAATGGCCAGGAGAGCTCCAAAGTGTACTGTGGAGCTACCGAACAACACCCCGAAGAGCAATAGGGGAAACGCCTTTTTCACTCATTTTCGGTATAGAGGCCATCATCCTAATCGAGGTAGTGCAACCATCAATCCGAGTACAAGTTTTTTATGAATGTAGAAATGACCTCGGCCTAAGAACCAAGCTCGACCTCATCGGCGAACACAGAGAAATAGCGGAGCTGAGAAGAAAAGCTTTGCAGCAGAGAGTGGCCACGGCTATAAACTTGCGTGCCAGGCCAAAAGGAATAAAGAAAGGAGACCTCGTTCTCCAAAAGGCTGAATTTGCACCTCATAGCCCATCCCACGGGGTATTTCGCACGAACTGGGAAGGTCCCTATCTGATCCTTGCCGAAGTACGAAAAGGGGTGTACAAGCTCGGCGATTCCGAAGGTATAGAATTAAAAAATACGTGGCATTCAGACGCCTTGAGAAAATTCTATACTTAGGATCTCGGTGAAGAAGATTGTGTTGTACAAGTTAGAAAAATTCTCTAAGTACGAAAGTTTCTTAGCCAAAAAGTCTTAAGCATAAGAGGTGCAAATTCCGCAAAAGTAGCCGACCAGATAAGGTTTTCTGAAGTCTCTTGAGCGAACGTGTTCGGGACAATGGAGAAAACCTGGCAAAAGACTTAGCCAAAATTCTTGGGCATAAGTTGTACAAGTTAAGATTTCGCGAAGAAGGTCGCCATGCTAAGCGTAGATAAGGTTTTCCGAAGTCTCTTGAGCGAATGAGTTCGGGACAAAGGGAAACGAAAAATCTCGCAAAGATACTTAGCCAAATTTTCTAAAAAAGTCTTTTATTAAGATAAATTTGCTTACAAAGAAGGAAGATCGCCAGAAGAAGAAGTACAAAAGAGAAGGAAAATAAGGCAAAGGGCCCTAGAACAAATTAAGGATTCTCGGCGTCCCGGGAGCCACCACCTCCTGCGTCCTTCTCCACAACCTTCGGCGCCGAAAGCGAAGTGGGCAGGTTCAGATGCTTGATCTTGGACCAAGACCACCGAGGCCCCTCGGGAATGTTCAAAGCCTCCAAAAAAGAAAGGTCCAAGTCTGGGAACCTTTGAAGAACTTGATACCGAGCGAGGCAAAACCCGTCCTGAAAACCAACTTTGGTCATCTGGTCAGATTTGTCCTTCTCGACACCGAGGTCTTCAAGGTCCTCCTTCAGATCTGTGATCTTCTTCTTCAACGCCTTCATCTTCTTCTTCTCCGGCTCTTTCTTCAAAGACTCGACCTCGGCTTGAAGCATGGCTTTCTCTTCAAGCACCTTCGCCAGAAGAGGCTCAGATTCTGACTTCTCCTTTTGAACTGCCTCGTTCACCGAAATCAGCTCCGCCACCTGGGAGCCGAGGTCAGAAATCTTCTGGGAGGAGTCCTTCAAAAATTCTTCATTTTCTTTCAGGAACTCCTCCCAAACGGCAGCAACCTCCTTTTCTGCAGCTTGAGCCAGCTGCGCGTTCTGTGTGGCCAGTTCCGAGCACTTGGCCTTATATTGGTCTATGGTGCCTAAGGTCGAGGCTCGGAACAGTGCCTGCCTCGCCACCCGAACTCTGAGGAAACCGGCGTACCCCAGCAGCTGCAGAGAAACAAAGACAAAGTTAGTAAGGCAAAGAAGAAGAGGCAGACATTTAGAGCAAATCAAAAGGAAAAACATAAAGGCGAGAGGCGTACCTGGTCAGCGTGCACAGAGACCTTCGCGGCAAGGGAGTCATCGTCAGGGTGAGCCTCCGCGATGGCCTTGAAGGAGGCCTCAGTAAGCACCCCCTTTGAGATCTCCTTAGCCATTTGCTGGTAGTCTCCGGAGTACAAATTCATGTCCTCCGTAAACGTCCAGAAAGGCTCATTTGGAACCTTCCCCTTCGGGATATGGGCATCCCGAAGGGCCCGCTTTCGGGCGTGCTCGGCCACCCAACCCGGAGATGATATCTCCCCTGCATGGCAAAAACAAAAAATTGGTCAAGACAAGAAAATCTCAAAGCCCACAAAAAAGAAGGCACCACAAATTGTTAGAAAAACAAACCTGCTGGCACCTCGGCGACGTCGTCGTCGGAAGCCCGAGCCTCCTCGGTAGAAATCCCCTTGCCCTTGTTTTTACGGCTCTCTTCGGCAAAAGGGGCCTCTACCAAAGCATCCAGAAGAGTTGCCGAAGGAGTGGGACTCTGAGCAGTGAGGTCAGCAACAACCTCGGCTGGCGGGACAGCAGTAGCCTCGGGCTCTTCGCCCACCTCCTTGGGAATCTCTGGGAGAGGAGGGGGCGCATCCTTCTTCGCCCGTTTGGCCACAGATGCCCCGCCCCCAGACATTTTCCGTCTTCGGGAGATGGCCTTCTTCGTCTGCTCACCTTTCTCGGATTGCCCGAGGAAAAGTGATTTGTAGAAGGCAGCAGTGTCGTCGCCCATCTCTGAAAAGGAAAGAAGACATCAGTGTGAGTCCAGGGTGAAAATATAGAAAAGGGATTTGAAGATAACTTAGTTTCATAAAAACTTTTGTAAGACTCTTCCTTCCGAAGAAGCGGAACCAGCCAGGAGTCTTTCCCGGCAATGGCAGGAGCCGGCATCCCAAGGTCCGTCTTGTGCTCCTTTACCACCTTTAGCTCCTGCAGGACCTCTTCGGTCATCAACTTCCAGTTAATGGGAAAGGGGTAAAGAGGGCGCAAAAGGACCTCAAAATCCCAGTCGGAGATTGCTCGGATCCGTCTGTCGAAGTCCGCGAAGATAGGTGCCAACTCGGGAGTCAGCAATATCCTCGGGTCAACGACGTCCATCTCCAGCTTTCCCCGAGCCCATCTGGTCGGAACATGCGACCAGGCCTCCTCATTCTTCAGAAAAAAGAACTTTTGTTGCCACCCTCGCCAGCTATCCTTGTTGGCAAAGGTGAACTTATATTTTTTGCTCCTTGATCCTCGAGGTAGCATAAAGTAGAAGCCACCCTTCGAGACCACGAAGAGCTTATAGTGCTGCAGAAAAAGAATGAAGTGGGGTTCTATTTTGAAAACGCCACACATACAAAGAAAGGCGTTGAAGTAGCAGTATGAGTTCGGTGGAAGTTTGTTTACGGCAATGCCATGGAAATCGCAAAACTCGCAAACCATCTTCGGCGGAGGGTACCGAAGTCCGGCCTTCAGCTGAGCTCGAAAAATGGTAACCTCGTCACTACGGTTTGAAAAACTGAATTGGTCAGAACATGGCAACCTCGTAGTGGCATAGGAGGGAAGGAAGAACTTCTTCTTCCATTTCTCTAGTTTTGCAGGAGTGGTGCAACAAGGGTGAGAAAGAAGAGGCTGCCAGCTCTCGGGGATAGGCATGATTGGCTGGAAAACGAGTTCGGAAAAAGGCAAAAAACGAGTTCGGAAAAGCTTGAAAAGCAAAAATCAGAGGACTCTGGAGATCAAAAACCCACCGAATGATTTGCCAAAATCTGGATTTGAAAACGCCATCGTGAAAGGTGGCCAGAAAAAAACCCCGTTAAACAGCACCGCCGCGAAAAGCAAGGAAGAAGGCAGGAGCACTTGAAAGACAGAGGAGAGCAAAAGGAGAAGAAAAAGGGGTTATGAAGGAACAAAAGTATATATAGGCGAGGGGGGATAAGCGAAACGGCGTCATAAATGCTGCGCGAAGGCAAGGAGTCGCCATAACTGCTTACTAAGCATAAAAAGGCACGCCCGCTGTATCGGATGCAACCCCAGCCGATAAAAAGCTGCCACATGTCAGCCATCGCGCCAAAAGAGGGACACGCCTTTTGACAGACGGCACGCCGCTCCAGACTGACACGTCTGGTTATGAGACGCGATGTTTCACAGACCTACAAAAGTAAAGAAGTAGGTTACCCCAGAGACACTAAAAGACGGGCTATGTTTGAACAACCCGTGTCTTCGGACAAAAGGTGCACCTTCGGCAAGAGTGCTATACCCAAGGCCCCGAAGTACTCCCTTTGAAAGCTGCCAAACCGAAGTTCCCACTTCGGCTTTCTAGAGGGGGGCTTGTGATAGCCGAAGGACTATCTCCTCTCCCAGTGCGTACTTCCTGCCGAAAGTATGATCAGGAAGCCTGGCGTCACCCGAAAGAGACACTATCGCTGACCTCGGAAGGAACAAAGCCAAGCACCCCGAATTTGCAACTTCGGCAAGAACGCCAGGGATCGCAAAGATGGTGCCGGCTCCCTCGTGGGACCGAACGGATTGCCTTCGGATGCAGAGAATTAGCTATCGCAAAGAGAAGGGAATCTCCCCGAAGGTGGAACCTCCGAACAAGGGAACCCCCCAAAAGCACGAGCATAACTTTCGAAGAAGGGCGACCGTGTCAAAGAACGACCTCGCCCAGAGGACCTCGGGAGTACGGCATGAGCATTTAAGGAGCCTCTGACATGCCGCCCACAGACGCTACATGTTGCCTCAAACAGGCGATTTGACAAACCGACGCCGTCCAGGTCTTGTCGCGACCTGTCTCGGTTCAAGGCTCAAGGAGCCTGTCACCGGCTGCTCGCCCCCTACGCCCAGAAACTCAGAGAACATCCGCCCGAACACGTGTCGTCATCTGAACAGGCTGGGCTTCTCTATAAATACTAGGGAACAGACCCTGGCAAACTGTTCGACTCCTCCTCCTCGAGAAAATACAGGCAAGCCCACTAAAAACTCTAGTGCTTCCCCCTTACCTTCTCAAGAAACTGACTTGGGCGTCAGAGGCTCCTCCCCGGAAAAGCACCCCGGGGACCTCCTAACCCTCTTCTCTGAGCTTTTTAGGCACATTCCCCTGGGAAACCTCAACTCTAGACGCTCTCCCTCACAGGAAGTCCTCCCGGAAGTCACCATGCCTTCCAGTGAAGATGTCTCAGGGCATCACCGACCTAAGACCCTTAGAGAGCACATGAACTCGTAAGATATAGTGCAACATTATGTTTAGTTTTTCCTTCCTGATGGATCTCACTTCAACTTCAAGCCTCGTATCATTCAAAATTTACCAAATTTTCATGGTTTTGATTCTAAAAATTCATATTTGCAATTGATAGAATTTGAGGAAGTTTGTCACACATACAAAAACATAAAGCAAGAACACCATTAAGCTTAAGCTTTTTCCTCTTATTTAAAAGATAAAACTAAAACGTGGCTATAGAATCATAGGCCAGGCTCTATTAATTTGTAGGATAAATTGCAAAAATAAATTTTTGAAGAAAAGTTTTCCTACCCACAGAAAAAAAATTTAAATGACAAATTACCACTTTTAGATAAAAAAACTAGCAGAAATTTTTTACCAGTGTTGGGATAAATATAAAGATTTTCTTAATACTTGCCCATACCATGGTTTTGAGACATAGTGAATGTCTTACATTTTTATGAAGGTCTGACATCTATGGAAAGCCAAATGGTGGATTTGTTGTGCAATGGAGCATTTGATGATAAAGATCCTAATGAGACAATGAATTACCTAAATCTACTAGTAGAGAATGTACAAAATTGGGACACAATTGGAACTTATGAGGCCCTAGGTAAGACTCAACCCCTTGCATTTGGTGGAGGAATCTTCCTTCTTAAGAAAGATAATGAGGTTCAAACAAAATTTGCATCTTTAGCAAGAAAGGTTGAGGCACTAGAAATAAAGAAAATTGGATAATTGGAATCTATTGAAGAAGTTGTTTGTCACAGTTGTGAAACCAATGGCCATTTTACCAACAATTGTCCAACCTTGAATTATTTCAAAGAATGCCTCTATGAACAAGTCAATGCTTTGAACAACTTCAAGAGGCTAACTCAAAATTCATACTCACAAACTTATAATCCTAGCTACAAGAATCATCCATACTTTAGTTGGAGGAGTAATAATCAAGCTCAACTGTCACAACCACCCTCCAAAGCCCATCAAAATTTTCAATAATCTCAAATGCACCTTATATTCCTCATTTTTAGAAAAAGTCTTGAAGACACATTGCATTTATTCATTGAAAAAAAAAATCCATCAATCCTCAAACAACCCAAGCCATGGCTGATTTGAAAGAAACTCTTGTAAATTTTGCATCTACACTCATCACTTAGTAGAAAAGGCAATTTCCTTCTCAATCACAACCAAACCCAAAAGTTAATTCATGGATCAACTTAAATCAATCATTACCCTTTATAATCATAAGATTATTGAAAAATCCATTCCTGATTCTTGTGAAAAAGATGATGAGTTAAATTTTAAGAGTAAAGACATGGTTGAACCTATACCAGGTGAAAAACATATTAAATCTCCATTTTCACCTCTATTTCCTCGAGCATTAATTGTCCTTGAGAAAGTGAATCATAATCCTGAAATACTTGATATTTTTAAATAGGTAAGACCAATATCTTTTTATTGGATGTTATTATACAGGTACCTTCCTATGCCAAAATTTTAAAGGATTTATGCATAGTTAAAATAAAACTAAATGTAAAAAAGAAGGCCTTTTTAGCTAAGTAGGTAAGTTTCATTATTTAGAACAATACTAATTTGAAATACAACAATCCTTGTTGTCCTACAATTTCATGTTTTGTTAGAGAACATAAAATTGAGCAAGCATTGCTTGATCTTGGGGCTAGTATAAACTTACTTCCATATTCAGCTTACCAAAAGCTAAATTCGTGTGAGTTAAAATCAATTGAAGCAACTATTTTGCTTGCTGATAGATCAATGAAGGTACTAGAAGAGTTGTTGAAGATGTGTTAGTTTTAGTTGATAGATTCATATATCTTGTGAATTTTATTATTTTGGATACACCATCACTGGAAATAAAAAATTCAGTACATGTTATTCTAGGACATCCTTTTTTAGCAGCATCTAATAATTTGATTAATTGCAGGAATGAGCTAATGAAACTGTGATTTAGAAATATAACATTGGAGCTAAATTTTTTTAACTTGCTTTAAGCAACCACATGAAAAGGAAGATGAAAGCGAGGAAGTCTACATCATCAATATTATTGTGAAAAATTATATTCAATAAGGGAATATCTTTGATCTTCTAGAAAATTGTCTCATTAATTCATTTGAATCTAGAAAGCAAATAGATCAGGATACCTGCAACTTATGTGCATTGTTTGATTCTTCACAATTAGAATGGGACACATGTTGGAGGCCAGAAGTAGAAGAGTTTGGACAATTTAAAGATCAAGATAAAGACAAAATACCCACTCCAAAATTAAAGGCTTTACATACAAAATTGAAGTTTGCATTCCTTGGAGAAGATTTTTCTTATCTGGTAATAATTTCATCTACTCTTGCACTCAAGCAAGAAAATAAGTTGATTGAGGTACTCAAGAGGCATAAAAGTGCAATAGGATAGACATTAAGAGACCTAAACGGTATTAAGCCTATAATTTTCACATATAGAATAAACATGGAGGATAATGCTAAATCATGTCAACAACCTCAAATGAGACTCAATCCATACATGAAATAGGTAGCAAAATCTAAAGTTCTTAAATTACTTGATGTGGGAATTATCTACCCTATTTCTAATAGCAAATAGGTTAGTCCAACCCAGGTAGTACAAAAAAATTCTAGCATTACAATGGTAACAAATGAGAAATATGAGTCTTTACCAACTCGAGTTCCACCTAGTTGGAGGATGTGCATTGACTATAAGAAATTGAACTTTACCACCAGAAATGATCATTTTTCCTTACTTTTCCTTGATCAAATTTTAAAAAGAATAGTAGGATATCCTTTTTATCACTTTCTTGACGACTACCCAGGCTAGTATCAAATTCCAGTAGCACTTGAAGGCAAAAAAAAGACCATATTTACATGTCCTTTTGGAACCTATGTATTTTAAATACATGCTTTTTGGACTATACAATCCCCCCCAACAACATTTCAAAGATATATGTTGAGTAGTTTTATGGATAAATTAA
This sequence comes from Aquilaria sinensis, assembly GCA_005392925.1. NCBI lineage: Eukaryota > Viridiplantae > Streptophyta > Magnoliopsida > Malvales > Thymelaeaceae > Aquilaria > Aquilaria sinensis. Next base: position 112,780 of record SMDT01000145.1, on the reverse strand, counting down.
CCATATTTGGAAATTCCTTTGATAATTGCCGTAAAAATTTGGAAAAAGGTTTTAGAAAGGTGTGAAGACATATTAGTTTTTTGGAAATTGATTAATTAAAGCTAATATCCAACTATGAAGACTTACAATTCATGCTATGTAGTTAAATTTCCTCAGTGGTTATTTTGCAAGAAAAAAAGACATGATAATTTCTAACCTGTTCTTCTATATGTTGCTAGGCAGAAGGACAATGTCCAACTTTAGCTAGAATTGTGAAATCATCCTGAAATGGTTTATGTCCACTTATCATTCTCCAATGGTAATGACCAAAGTTTTATTGGTGAGGCTCATGGAGGACACAAATGTCTGGACTTTCCAACATTGAAGCTCATTATTGCTGGTGGATGGCCATTTTACAGGTGGGGGTGATAAAATATTTTGGACTAGGTTGTTGTTTGCTAGGTTGTATCTACCTACTTTCAAATTTGTGCAATTCTTCTTTCCTTTTAAGAAGATATTTTCTCATTTTGTGTGTTACCAACATTAATACCATCCTTGAATTTTGCTTTGTCTTTTTCTTTCTTCAAATGAAACGTAATTTTTCTTTTACAACTTTTTTCTTTAACTATGATCATGTTAAGAAAATATTTCATTAATATCAAGTATGTGTAATGTAGCTAAAACTCTTCCGAATGTATTTTGTATGGTGGGAAAATAAAACTCCACCTGTAATTCCTAAACTATATCTCATGTTGTTTAATTGCCTCAAAACTATCAAATATTGAATCAATCATCCTCAAACTATGTAACTGTTGCTGTCTTATCCTACCGTCCATCACACTGTTAAGAATGGATGGAAAGGTGTGCCAGATTAGCAGTCTTGCAAACTTTCAGAGCCACATCAGTAATCACATCATTTTTTGTCTATATTAAACGACTGTTATGGATAGTAAGACGAGACAACAATAATTGAATAGTTAAGGATAATTGATGAAATACTTGATAGTTTGAAGATGATTAAGCAATATGGGATATAGTTTAGGAATGATATGTGGAGTTTACCAATTGGAAAATTATATGTAGTTAATGTATCAACATAGATTTTGGTATAACATCTCTTCTAAGAATTCAAATTTTAATAGTATTAGCCTAATAGAAATGTCTTTAGTTAGTAACAGAAGTGATCAGACTATGTCATGGAGGTTTTATTTTTAGTTCTTTTTCAAATGGTTTGCCATTTATAGTTCTAAGGTCCGTTCCACATTTTTTGTAAGTGCTTCTTGGCTTTTATATTAATAAAATTTGCATTAGTGGTAGTGTTTTCCTCTAAAAAATCTCTTTTTCCCTTCAAATTAATTATTTTTTTAGAAAAACCATGAGCCAGGCCTAGGCCTGCACCAGCTCCGACTAGGCCTGGCTTAGGCCTAGCACACTTATACATGTCATGCCTCGGCCTAACCTAACCAAGCAAGGCCCTTTTTCCCCTCTCATTTATGGCCTTAAACCTTGAATTCTCTCTTTAACTCTATCATTCGACTCAACAGGAACTCAGCTCACCTTCTCGGAACTTGACATTCCATCTTGGTATACAAAGCTCAGGCTCATCTCAAGGCCCTAAAATGTAAATTAGGCTTTAATACATGTAACTTAGGTTAGTCTAAAAAGAGCTTTGACATTATTCGAGGCATTTTCATAATAACCAAATTGTAACATATTACCTCACTCTCTTGATTTTGACTTGTAATGTAATTATGTATTTATAAAAAAAATAATAAAAAATAGTACTAGTATATATTTTAACGATAAAATGCCAAAGCACCATTGGTTTACTTTTTCTAAAAGGATCACTACCTTTTAGGTTGGCTTTAGTTAATTTGGTTATTTAGCGTAAAGGTGGGATTTGGGCCGGTTTGACCTAGCCCAGACTAGGATCAACATGGGCTCAAACCGGCACAGGTTGGTCAAAGATTGACTCGACATGGCCAAATTTAAGGCCCTCTGGAAAATGTGCCAAATTTAGGCCTAAAGGAAGAGGAGCATGCAAACAAATCCAACCCAACAGGAAATAAAAAACTGGCTTTGCTCAAGACCAAGCAATCTAGCCTAGGTTTGACGTTCAAGCTCCTAATGGTAAAAAACGGCTAATGTTAGATTTTTTTTTAAAAAAAAGTTAATGATAGCTTTGGTCCTCCAACAGTTTTCTTCTCCATTTTTGCCCCAAATTTTCACTTTCACCCCCACAATAACTATATTTTAAATATTTTTTGGTCCAAACGAATTTTATGTTAGTGTTGTGCTCAAAAGCCAATCATGTAATGATTGTATTTTGCACATTGAGTCATGATATTTTATTAAGGCATTAATCCAATAATTATGTTTGTTGTTTTGTTTCTGCATAACATAATAAACATAATTATAACCCTAGAATAATGATATTCTTAAATGTCCTTGGTCTAGTATTATTGCTGGTGCCCGTTAGCATCTTCGTTGTGTGACATGGTGGCCTAGAGTAGGGACTTTTGGTATGAGGGTGTTTGAATGAGAGACTTCCGAGATGAGGGTGGCTACAAGACTAAAAAAAATAGGGGTTAGAGACTCCCCGGAATGTGTTTCCAGGGGAAGAGCCTCGACGCCCAAGTCAATATTTGGGAAATAAGGAGCAGAAAGTGGAGAGCAAAGAGTAGAGAGTTCTGTGTCTTTCTTACCAAGGTTACTCCCAGGTATTTATAGGAGGGCGTAAGGAGGAGGCCGTTTGGCATAACCCACTTAGATCATGACACGTGTTCGGTTGGATGCGATTTGTACCTCTGTGGACGGGTATCTCCTACTAGCCCTAGCCTGTTCTGGCCAGAGGTCAGGGGCGTGTGGGAGGTCTTTGTGTCAGGGGCGTGTGCGAGGTCTCTTTGTCAGAGGCCCCCTAACCATTTTTTTCTTATCTCCGTAAGACCCATTCAGGGAATGATACCTTTTTGGGGTATGTTTGGAATAGGAGGCCTCATTCCGCAAGATATCATCACCAAGGGCCATCAGGATAAGTTCTTTGGAGAAGCGGGACACCATCGGGAGACGTTCTCCATTACTGAGGATGGGGAATTACTTTTCCAAGGTCGGTAGGTTCGTAAAATCTGAGGGTGGTGAAAGGCACCTTTCCCCAAAGTTGGTCGTATCACTTTTCCAAGGATGGTGAGGGCTCCTTCTTCCCCAAGGTTGGACACTTGTACTTTCTGAGGGTGGTGCTTATCAGACCGATTGGGGAGTTCTCCAAGGGTAATAGCCCTTTGGCTATCACATGCCCCCTTCGGAAAACTGAAGTTGCATCTTTGGTACTCGAGCTTTTGCAAGTGTCTCATGGGACTGTGGTAGATGATCGATGTCTCAGCAAATATCAGCTGACTTTTTGATTGACGTTACCTTCTTCAGTGAAGGTTCCTCTTCAGCTCAGAACAGCTCTTCTAACCGAGGTAGTAGTATCTGTTTTTCAGAAGAGCTTTTGGTGTTCCCGAGGTTACATTTTCATTTGAAGTGTATACTTATCTCTTAGGTTTTTTATTGCCTACCAGTGAATCGTCACATCTTCTGGACAGATATACGCGTCTCCTCGAGAAAGACTTACCTAGGTCTAGCAGCTGTTAGGAGGCGTGCCCTTGTTTCCCGCATCGGGTGACGCGTGTCACTTGATGACTGACAAAGAGTCGCGTTTGTTACGTTAGTCGCGCCTCTTCACCTTTGAGGGTTCATTATGGCAATGCTTCACCTGCCTCCTTCGGCCTATATAAACCCTTCCTCCTCAATTTTTTCACACTTCTGTTCTTTTGCTATCTTTTACTCTTGAATTTTCCTGCTCTCTTTCTTTTCCGGCGGTGGCGCTAGCGGTGGAACGATTTCTGGCATTACTTGCAGTGTCTTGCGAAGTCCTTTCCTTATTCCAAGCTGGGTGGGTCTTCTTTCCGAAGTCGTTCTTCAGTATTTTTTTTCTCCTTTATTCTTTTTCACCTTCCCGAGGTTAGACTTTTTTTTCCTGAACATGTCTACTCCAATCCCGCTTATGTCTGTTCAACCTATCCCCAAGAGTTGGCTTTCCCCTAACTCTCATCCAAGTTGTGCTACTTTGGAGAAGTTAGAGAAGTGGACAGCTAAATTCTTTCTCCCCTCTTACGCTGTTACTAGGCTACCTAGTCTCGGTATGCCTAGTTACATGAATCATTCAGACGAGGTTATTGTCTTTTGGGCCCAGCTGAAGACCGAACTTCGGTATCCTCCGCCAAAGATGGTTTGCGAGTTTTGCCAATTCCATGGCATAGTCGTGAATCAACTTCCTCTGAACTCCTATTCTTACTTCAATGCCTTCCTTTGCATGTGTGGTGCCTTCAAGATAGAGCCTCATTTCATCTTCTTCATACAATACGACAAACTCCACCCCATCCCGAAAGGTGGGTTCTACTTCTTGCTTCCTTGGGGATCTGGGAACAGGAAGTACATGTTCACCTTCGGGACAAAGGACAGCTGGCGAGGGTGGCAGAAGAAGTTCTTTTTTCTGAAGGTGGATGAGCGGTGGAAGCACGTGCCAACCAAGTGGGCTTGGGGGACTTTGGATATAGACATAGTCGATCCCCGGAAACTGCTAACCCTAGAGTTAGAAGCCTAGTTTGAGAAGTTTGACAGCTGCATTTGAGCTGTCACGGACTGGGATCCCGAGGTTCCTCCACGTTCCTTGTACCCTTTTCCTATTAGATGGAACCTCATGACCGAAGAGGTCCTTCGGGAGCTAGGGGTGATCAAGGAACACGTTACCGACCTGAACATGCTGAAGCCTCCTTTTGACGGGAAGAAGGCGTGGTTGGTAATGCTTCTTCGAGGTGAACTCACGTATCCGGCCCTTCAAGAGAGTAAGTTACTTCCCAGATTTTTCATATATCTCCTTTTGTACTTACACTGATGTTCTTTTTTTTTGCAGAGATGGCTGACAAGTCTGCTACCTTCTACAAGTCTCTCTTCCTTAGTCAGGCTGAGAAAGAAAAGCAACAAAGAAAGAAGGCAATAGAGAAGAGGAAGAAGGCACCAGGGGGACCATCTTCAGGCCCGAGGTCGAAGAAGATGAAAGAGAACCCCCTTCCCCTACCAACCAAGGACAAAGTAGGGGCTATGGACCAAACCCCTGCTCGGGCGGACCCACCTTCAGCGCCCGCCATCTGTTCAACTCTCCTTAGTCCAAATACTGTAGTGGAGACCTTAGGGACTTTGGTTAGGGGGTTTTCGGCCGACGAGCTTAAGGAGCGCCGAAGGACGAAAGGTAAGCATGTTCCCGCCAAGGTCCTCGAGGTCAGTGATTCTGAGGGTGATGACGCCGAGCTTCCACCAGGTTTGTCCCTTAGCCATTCTTCTATGAGTTTGGGAATTTTTGGTATTTTTGACCTTATAGATGAGTGGCTAAGGGATAATGTACTAATGGAACTTTAGCGTGATTTTGTAGGCAAAGCAGTGTAGGCTCCATGGGTGGAAGATAACGGTCGGAAGAGGGCCCTTTGAGACGCCAAAATCCCGAAGGGGAAGGTTCTGATGGAGCCCTTCTAAACCTTCATGGAGGACATGTACTTGTTCTCCGAGGATACCCAAAAGATGACACCTCAGATGGCGATGAGTGTCATCACACACGCTACTTTTCAATTTATGACTAAGGAGTTTCTGAACGACGAGATCCTCACCTCAAGGATGAGTGAACAGGATGCCCAGGTAAACTTCAACGCTTTAATACTTAAGAATTTTCTGTGCTGTTGTTGCCCTTTGTTCCTTACTTGGGGTCTTTCCTTTTTTGCAGCTCTTGGCATATACTAGGTACTTCCAAGCTTGGGCAGCCAAGCAATCTTTGGTCTGCAGTCGGTCCGAGAAGTCCTTGGCAAACGCCAAAGAACTCTTAGCTAGCTCTGTCGTCAAGTACGGTGAGCTGAATAAAATAGCCAAGGAGGATTTGGCTAATCTTCAGGAGAAGACGCTCAAAAGCCAAGGGGAGCTCATCCAAGACTTATCCGTGAAGATGTTAGACCTTGATAGAAAGGTGATAGCTCTGACCTCGGCCAATAAGGTTCTTCAAAAGGAGAAGGAGGATGCTGCTGCCGAAGTGGTGAAGGCATTCAACCTCAACTCCAAGCTTCAGGCCGAGGTCGATAAGCTAAAGAATGAGGGGAAGAAGTTGGAGAAGGAGGTCATGGAGCTCAAAAAAGAACTGGTAGACCTGGATGCAAAGACGGCTAAGACCGATCAGGCAACCAAGAGGTTTTATCAGGATGACTTTTGCCTTGCCCAACACCAGGTTGCGTCCAGATTTCCCGACCTCGACCTCTTCTTTTTGGCAGCCCTGGACATCCCCGAAGGACCATCTTGGCAGTGGTCGAGGGTAGAGTTCGAAGGTGAGGATGCAGAAGATGCTGAGGAGTCAAAGGCGAAGATGCAGAAGATGCTACTGAAAGAGACTTCGGAGGCGAAGATGCAGAAGATGCTGAGGAGTCAGCGGATGCCCCGGACCCCGAATAGGCCTCATTTTCTTCTTTTTCTTTTGTAATCCATCCTTTGTACTTTATCACCATATTAGTGAAGTCTCTCTTTTCTTCAATTAATGAAGTCTCTCTTTTCTTCAAAATTTTGGCTAAGGTCCTTAATGGACCATCTTCGGACGTGAAGAGTGTCACGACCATGTTCTGTCAGTACCCCTCTGAAAAACATCATCCTCTATGAAATTTAATCCCTATTCAAATCAGTCAAGTTCCTTTTATGCCGATCACGTTCGATCAACATCTTTTGGGCAAAGTTGCCCTTTGGTCATACCCTCATTTGGACAACCACTTTCGTCGTACTTAGCATCTTTTCATTTTTTAAAATTTTTCTAAGTTCCAATCATGCATTTTAGAAAATACTCCCCTTTGACAACCACATTCGGGTGAAGGAGATATTTATCTTCGTAAGTAACCATCTTCGGTCATACCTCCTCGGTGTTTTTGCATGACTTTCTACTTGAAAATTTTTCCAAGTGTACACTTAGGCACTTTTAGGGGATGAGCAACTATGCTCGGTTGACCATCTTCGGAGCAACTTAACCTCCGTCGTAGTTTTACCCTTTTTTCTTCAACCGTGTTCAGTTGGCATAATTTAGCGAAAACTGACCATTTCCATGAGTTTACCCCTTCGGTGTGACCATGTTCAGTCTTCCCCCTCAGAATCGGGCATTTGTTTTGCTCTCGTTCGGAAGCTATCATGTTCGGTCAAATATGCCTTTGGTCAAAAATGGAAATAATTTCGGAGGCATTTTCGGAAAGAAGCTCCTTCGGTATTTACATCATGTTCGGTCAGTCACCCTTGGGGAGAATTGTACAATTTTTCCTTTTAAAAATTTCTAAGTGTAGAATTTTTTCAAAGAATCAAAATGCCATGTATTTTTCAATAGCACCGAGCTTGTAGACTCCAGGATGAACTTCCTTAAGGACCAAATAGAGTCCGTCCCAATTTGCCCGAAGTACTCTATGAGATGGTCTTCGGGCTTCAAACTCAGCTCTTTGGAGAACAAGGTCCTTTTCCATTTGATGTGCAAGTTTGTAGCAATGGCTACTCTTTGTTGAAAGGCTTTTCTTTTGAGTTCAGCCGTTTCTCTATGCTCGTCAATTAGGCCCAACTTGGTCCTTAATCCGAGGTTATTTCCTTTTTCGTCGAACACTTGTATCCTCAAGGATGGCTGTATGACCTCAACAGGAATAATGGCCTCCGTGCCGAACACGAGTGAGAAGGTTGTTTCACCTGTGGCCCTTCTCAGAGTGGCTCAGTAGACCCACAGCACGCCAGAAGCTCTCCTGGCCATTTTCCTTTCGCTTCTTTTAACCTCTTTTTCAGACCATCTTTTATTGTTCTGTTGGACACTTCAACTTGTCCATTGCTCTGAGGATGGGCCACCGGGGCAAAGTGCATTTTAATTCTAAGGTCGGTTATGAATTCCTAGAACCCTTTATCAGTAAATTGGGAACCATTATCGGCTACTATCACCCTCGGTATGCCAAATCTGCATATGATGTTCTTCTAGACAAACCTCTGTATGTCTTTCGCCAAGATTGCCACTAATGGCTCTGCCTCAATCCACTTGGTGAAATAATCTACTGCGACTACACATAACTTCACTCCTCTTGGAGCTATTGGGAGAGGTCCAATAAGGTCAATACGCTATACGACGAAGGGGCAGGGGTAGTTGGCCGAAGTTATCATCTCCGAGGGTAGTCTCTGGACAAAAGTGTGTCTTTGGCAATTGTCACACTTTTGGACAAACTGCCTTGCGTCCTTCCTCAGAGTAGGCTAGAAATATCCTTGCCGGAGGAGGACCCCGAAAAAGGCATCAGTTTCTATGTGCGAACCACAGGCTATCTCATGGACGTCTTTAAGGATCATTTCAACATCCTCTTCATTGATACACCTCTGTAATGGAGTTGCATACCTTTGCCAGTACAGTTCCTCTGCAATCAGGAAGTATCTTCCTGAACGTTTTCGCACTTTGGCTGCTTCAAGAGGGTCCTTGGGAAGTTCCAAGGTTAAGAGGTATTTTTTGATAGGGTCCTTCCACCCTTTTCCCGACGTTGTTACGCACATTACTGCTATACTTGGCTGATGCAGTACCTCAGTAGACTCTTTTGATTTGGCTAGTGTGTCGGCCTCCATATTATCTCACCGAGGTATATTTTCTATATGCACCGTGTCAAACTCCTGAATGAGCTTTTTGATGAGGTCATGGTACTTTGCCAAGGTTGGGTCCTTTGTGCCATAGTCTCCCACCATCTGCCAGACTACTAACTAGGAATCGTTGTGGGCCTTCAGATTTCTCACACCCACTCTTTTTGCCAGGCACAAGCTTGCTATGAGGGCTTCATATTTGGTGGCGTTGTTGCTAATGTTGAATCTGAATTTGATGGCCTTGATGGCTTCCATACCTTCGAGACCACGAAGGATCACTCTGGCTCCTTGATGTTCATAACCAGAGGCTCCATCAACAAATAGTGTCCACTCAGGTTCATTCTTCCCGAGGTCCCTAGGGGTATCCTTGGCTTTTGGGACTTTGGCGATGAAGTCTGCCAGTGCTTGGGCCTTTATTGCCCTTCTTGGCTCATAAGTGATGTCGTACTCACCAAGCTCAATACACCACTTTGATAATCTCCCCTAGTGATCTACTCTACTCATGACGTCCCGAAGAGGTAGGTTACTTCGGACAGTAATAGGCTGTCCATGGAAGTAAGGTCACAACCTTCTGCTTGCCAATACTAAGGCATACATAGCCTTCTGCAGAAGAGGGTACCTAACTTCGGCACCATGTAGGGATTTACTCATATAGTATACTGCCCTCTGCCTTTCTCCCACTTCCATTACCAGCACCGAACTCACTGCTTTTTCATCGATGACGAGGTAAAGGATGAGAGGTTCTCTTTCCTTCAGTTGTCGAAGTGTCAGCAGATGGGTTAGGTAACTTTTGAGCTCATCCCAGGCCTTTTGGCAGTCTTCGGTCCAAGGATGTTCCCCGGAACTGAAGGTACCTTCATTTTTTGCTGCTTTGGTGAGCACTTTGAAGAATAGTTGGCACCGATCCCCATATCTAGAGATGAATCTACTGAGCGAAATGATTCTCCTAATCAGCCTTTGCACGTCATTGATTGTTGTGGGAGTTCAGAATCTCAGTAGGGCCTTAACCTTTTCTGGGCTGGCGTTGATTCCTCTTTCTGATACCATGAATCCAAGGAACTTGCCCACAATCACCCCGAACATGCACTTCTCCAGGTTGAGACGGATTCCGAATTCCCGAAGTCAGTGGAATGTTTTCTTTAAGTCTAAGATATGACTACTAGGCAGTTTGCTCTTAACTATCATATCATTGACATATACTTCCATATTCCTCCCGATTTGGTTGTCAAACACCCTGTTCATCAGCCCTTAGTACGTCACCCCTGTATTCTTTAGACGGAAGCGCATTCTGACATAGCAGTAGGTCCCGATTTCGGTGATGAAGGCAGTTTTTTCCTCGTCTTTGGGATCCATCCGAATCTGGTGGTATCCACTAAAAGCATCGAGGAAGCTGAGCAGTTTGTATTCGGCGGTGGAGTCCACCAATTGATCTATTGGTGGAAAAGGATACGAATCTTTAGGATAGGCATCGTTTACATTTCGGAAGTCAATACAGGTTCGGAGTTTATCACTCTCTTCTTTCATAGCAATGACAACATTGCTAAGCCATTCGGGGTACTTGACCTCTCTTATTACGCTTGCTTCCATTAAACGTTGGACTTCAATTTTGATGAAGTTGTTCTTATACGCTGAGAGGCTTCACTTTTTTTGTCAAACAGGCTTCACCTCCGGGCGCACTTTAAGGCTATGTTGGATTATGCAAGGGCCTACCTCAGGCAAGTCCTTTAGAGAGTAGGCAAACAGGTCTTTGTTCATTAACAGAAAAGATACAAGCTTTTCCTTGTCACCTTCGGCCAGTTGTTTCCCCACTCGGGTACTTCAGCCTGGGACAAGTTCTACATCTTCTGTTTCTATTTTTTCAAGGACTCCTGTTTCTTCCCCTCTTGCCTCTTTTCCGAGCATGGTCTTTTCTCCCAAAGTTTGTGCATGGATCTTAGTTGGGCCTTGTCTTGCTTTCATAAAGACCTTACTCACTTCGGCTTGGTCAATGAATATCTCAGTGTCCCCATCCTTCATCGCGAAGGTGATAGTTAGGTATTTCACGTCTAGATGAATGTGGAGATTCCCCTACGTTTGCCTTTTGAGGACGACATTGTATGACAAAGGGACATCTATGATGATAAACCTTGTCATTGTGGAAGCGAACAGCTCTTTCTTGCTCTGAACCAAAGTTCCTTTTAACATCAGAGGTAGGTCGATCCACCCGAGGATAGGGAGTTCGGACGGACCTACCCTAAAGGTAGGGGAGGTGATAGGTTTGAGATTGTATTTTGAGATTCCCAAGTTCGTTAGGAGGTGCGAGAACAGTACGTCGGCATTGGAGCCATCATCGATGAGCACTCTTTTGACATCCCAACTCCCTATCCTTGCCATGATTAGGAGGGGATCGTCATGAGGGAATTTCACGGTAGACCCATCTTTCCGAACGAACTTGTTCGATGGGTTCCCGAACTCCATCATTGAGATTTCACGAACTTTTTTTTTCCTCTCGGCCGAGTGCATCCCAGAAGCGATTGTTTGGATCACTCCAGCCGGAGGTGGAGGGTGCTTTCTAGGACTTCGGTTTTGATGTGGGTCAAAATCGTAGTCCTCATCTTCTGGTTTTCTTTCCTTCTCCCTCATCCCCTTTGGGGAGGGCATGCGCAGGTAACACCAAAGTTGGCCCTACTTTATTAGAGACTCGATGTATTTCCTCAACTGGAAGCAATCTTCAGTATCATGCCCATGGTCCCGATGGAACTAGCAGAACTTCTTCATGTTTTTCTTGTTTTCCGAGGCCATGGCCTTCGGACGTTGAATAGGGCTCCCTTGCCTTTCCATGGCTAGTAGTATGTTTGTTCTGGTGGTATTCAGGGGGGTGAACGTCATTGGCTTCTTGCCTCTTTGCTTCCAAGGTCTACCTTCAGCCTCGGCTAGATAGCGAAGTTGATGGCTTGGACCCTCAAAGTGAATATGGTCAGACTTCGGCCCTCCTATCCTTAGTTCTTCAGCTGTCATGTGTTGTTCCGCCCTTCAATAGAATTCTCCGAGGGTGTCCGGGGTGTTTTTGGAGAACTCGTAGAAAAGCTGTGAGTCTTTCCGAAGTCCCCTGATCATTGCGAGGATACGAATTTTGGGGCGGAAGTTTAGAACACTCAGGGCTTCCCGATTGAACCTCTCGACATAAACACAAATGGTTTCCCCATTCGTTTGCGCTATGTAGAACATCTGGACAGGCATATTTGCCATCGGCCTATTTCTGATGAACTACTGAGTGAATGCGGTGGACAACTCCTGGAAACCCGCTATGGTTCCGGGGGCCAGGGAGTTATACCACGTAGTCACTAGCCCTGAAAGGGTGACCTCAAAGCACTTGCAAAGGGTGGCGTCATTAGCACCATGCAGCACCATGCTATGTCTATACTTTGTGAGGTGGGCTTGAGGATCACTGTGCCCATCATATGTTTCCAAGCGTGGTACTCGGAAGTCATTTGGCATGGGTGCCTCTACGACTGTGCAGATTAACGGTGACTCTTCTCTAGTGAAGGTCTCTGACAGCCTTGACCAGACAGGCTTCTGAGAAATCTGCCTCTTTACTTTTTCCAACCACTCCAGGATCTTCTCCATGAGGGCGGTAGTACTGGTTTCTTCTCATTACTTGGTGGCCTCTGACAACGGAGAGTGATGTCTCCTTTTTTAGGAGTAACTTCGTCGGCGTGGGGATTATGACCTTTCATCCAGTGATGAACTTTGCCGGGGGGAAGTTTTGGGTGCTTTTAACCCCGTTTCTCCAGCATGACGACCTCTGGGGGGTACGTCCTCTGTTGAGGACTCGTCACGAAAGTCCCCCACTTCCTGAACTCCAGTGAGTAGATTTAGGGCTTCTCTTTTGGCGAGCAGCTGGCGAAGAGGCCCTTCGGACCGAAGGTGGTTGAGACCTCATTTGATCAAGCTGTTGTATCATCTCAGCCACAACAGAGCGCCAAAAATCATGTAGGAAGCTCATCGTGACCATTAGAGGATGCTCGTCCTTAGGTAAAGAAGTCCCTACGGTGGGTTGTTCAGTCGCCGATTGAGTTTCTGGCGCGGACGGGGACTTTGGGAGTCCTTTGTCCTTAGAACGTCGAGTCTTAATGACGGCGACCTGGGAGTGAGTTCCAATAGACGATGCCAAATGATGCTTGCTGGCATCTTCATTGAGTGACATGGTGGCCTGGAGTAAGGACTTCCGGTATAAGGGCGTCTGAATGAGAGACTTCCAATATGAGGATGGCTGCAAGACTAAAAAAAAATAAGGGTTAGAGACTCCCCGAAATGTGTTTCCGGGGGAAGAACATCCGACGCCCAAGTCAGTATTTAGGAAAGTGGAGAGCAAAGAGTAGAGAGTTATGTGTCTTTCTTATCAAGGTTACTCCCAAGAATTTATAGGAGGGTGTAGGGAGGAGTCATTTTTCCACAATCCACTTAGATCATGACACGTGTTCGGCCAGATGCAATCCGTACCTCTGTGGACGGGTATCTCCTGCTAGCCCTAGCCTGTTCTGGCCAGAAGTCAGGGTCGTGTGGGAGGTCTTTGTGTTAGGGGCATGTGTGAGGTCTCTTTGTCAGAGGCTCCTTAACCGTGTTTGTCTTATCTTCGTAAGACCCCTTCGAGGAACGAGATACCTTCAGGGTTGAGACCCCTTTGGAATAGGAGGCCCCCTTCGGCTAGATATCATCACTGAGGGCCGTCAGGATAAGTTCTTTGGCAGAGCAGGGCACCTTTGGGAGACGTTCTCCCTTGCCAAGGATGGGGAGTTACTTTTCCGAGGTCGATAGGTTCATAAAATCCGAGGGTGGTGAAAGACATCCTTCCCCGAAGTTGGTCGTGTCACCTTTCCAAGGATGGTGAGGGCCCCCTCTTCCCCGAGGTTGGTCACTTTTACTTTCCGAGGATGGTGCTCATCAGACCAATTTGGGAGTTCTCCAAGGGTAATAGCCCTTTGGCTATCAATTACGGAGTGGGTTACAATAATACATAACGACTAGCATATGTGGAGAATAATATAAGATATGTAGTCTACATATGGGTACAAGCTGGAGAACTTGTGTACAGGACCGACCTACCATGAGAATGCTACATGGATCATTATATGAGTGTCATAAGTGGTTCTCATAGTGATCATGGTATATGTAGTCCTTTGACCTAAGGTCATCAAAGTTCTCTACATGTGAGTCACACATTTTGATATTTTCCATTGTTGTTCGTAACTGAGTGAACTTGAAGGAGGTCATTGGGTATGTCATATATCATGCGGAGGGTTTTGTGTGATCAACATGGGATTTACCCCTCCTATCTAACAGGAGTGATATCTTCAGGCCCCTTGATAGAGTGAGACTAAGAAAATGCATGGCCATGCTCAGATGAATTGATATATGATATTAATGTCATCAGTTTAAGTTAGTCTACTTAATAATCAAGAAACAAAAAATTGGGTTATATGAGAGTGACACATTCTATGTCTCATGCTTAGTCTTGATATCTTGGACAAAGGGACAAGGACATATATGGATAATGATCATGAAGGTTTAGTTGAATCACCAACAATCTTGTCACTTGGGTAGAAATGATGTGTTGCTCGACACCGTTCATTGCTTATGATCATAAATGCGATTTATGATCATTGCCAACGTGGTAAGAGCCCATTGAGTCGAACATATAAAGCCTATTTAGATTATTTGAGTGCATGGGCTAATTTATTTGGGTTATGGTTTCATGATAATTTTGTGTTAATAATTGGCCCAAAAGTTGAGCAATTATTAAGCCCGAAATTAAACCTAATTGGATTAGGGCTTTGAAACCCATTAGACTTTGAAGTTGAGTCTTACTATAAATACATCATATAGTGAGAAATTCATAGCTTTTGCCCTTGCCTTCCAAAAGTTTCAGCTGCACTTTTCTCTTGCCATTCCTTGAAGGATGAAAGCTAGCATTGTGAATGCAAGAGAAACGCATCTGCTAAGACGTGGTGGAAGCGTGGTGATCTCAAGAGGCTCATGTGGATACCATATAGAGCTTGAACACGCCAACTATTTAGGTTTTTTTATTTGAGTGAACAGTTGGGTGAAAGATCTCAATCGAATTAGGTATGAAAATTTCGAACGCCCGGTTTACCCCGTTTCACTTGGATCCTGAAGGGTTTCAATTATATTCCGATGCCCTTGTTTGGCTCCTGAAACCTTACATTTTAGCCCTTTTCTATAAATAAGGAAGCCATTTTCACTTTATCTTCACACCAAAATTTAATCTCTCTTCTTCCTTTACTATATTCTCTCAAGCATTTTTGCTATTGTCTTTAGCTTTTTTTGCTAATCTCTTCCTAATTTCCTCCAAATCTCCTCCTATTTTTTTTATTCATCACTACTACTATTTCATCAGCCATGACATCAAGAGGAAAAGGGCAAGTCAGCGGAGACTTCATCATCCAACACCACCGACCTCTGAGGCTTATTCCGTTACTGATCCCCGTATGCCAATAAAGGCATCTCAATGGCAGAGTTGCACGACGATCACCAAATCAATATGATGAATTATGATTTATGTCTCAATGATCAATTATCGGATGATGATGTTGAAGAGGTGTATGCAACACTGGCCAGGGATCCAATAACACAACTAACTCCCACAAGCCGTCAATCCAATGTGAAGGATACCCAATGACAAGGACAAGGTAAATCCTTAAGGCTAACGACTTGGGTTTGGGAGCATTATGAGCTCGTATTTGAAGGGAAGTCAAGGTATGAAAATGCAAACATTATGGGAAATAGCTGGTGCATAAAAAGAATTCTGGCACCTGAACACTGCGGTACCACATCAGAAATCAGCATCCCAATGTCCTTCCCAGTGCCTCCACTAGCTCTGGAAGACAAACACAACTTGGAAGTACAACCGTTAGGTCAGGTACATTTCAATATAACTATATCTTGTAGAGAAAGCACGATAAATTGGATGATACTTACTGAAAAACCTTTTTCACAAGCTGAAGTTGTGCACCTAGAATCTTGGATTAAATCACAATTAAACCCTGAATTTAAATTTTTTTTTGGGAAAACAACTAGGAAAGAGCTTTAAACTATTTGAAGCCAAAAAATCAAATTTACAAGTCCATTTCTTTTCTCTTGATCATTGTGTAGCATTTACTTCTGACATGTGAACAACATTTGTAGGTTAATCATATTATTTTGTTACTATTCATTGGATTGATTCTGACTGGGTCATGCAAAAATGTATTTTGTCATTTAAGGTCATTGAAATTGATCATACTGGTTATCACATATACAATTGCATCTTAGAAACCTTACGTGATTATTATTGTGCTGATAAAGTTCTTTGCATTTCATTTGATAATACTTCAAACAATGATGTTACTGCTCACCTTTTTAGCCAAGCATTAAAACCACATCTTGAAGGTGCATTCTTTCACGCTAGATGCATCTGTTACATTTTTTAATCTTTATGTGCAAAAGGGTTCAAAAGCTCTCCAAAATGAAATTATGCCTATTTGGAATTCATTGTCATTTTTTAAATCATGACCCATTGTGTTTCATGAATTCAAAAAGGTTTTATTTTAAAAATCAAAAACCATTTTCTTAGAAATGATTTAAATTGGATTGTTCAACCCCCTGGAACTCCACTTATTTGATGTTGCAAGATGCATATCCATATGCTAATTTGTTGACACATTTCATGAATAAAAAGATAGGCTGTGAATTCCTTGCAATTGAAGTTTGAGAAAAATGTTTTAAAACAGGTGAATTGCTTAAGTTTTTTCACAATGCAATTGAATTTTTCTTTAGTGTTTACTACCTAACCATTCATCAAGTTTTATTTCATTTAGTGAACATTACATATGCTTTACATCAATTTAGAAATGATGAGTTTTTTAAATTGACTGTAAAAGCCATACAGGCTAAATGGCTTTAGAATTGGAAAAACATTGCCTCTATCTTTGTAGTTGCTTCTTTCCTTGATCCATATGTCAAATTGATAGGTCCGACCACATTGCTTGAAGGCATTTATCATACTTATTTAGAAATGTCTCATATAAATGTTTCAGCTATGTTTGCTACTACTTTCGAGTACTTGCATTCTTTGTACAAGTTATATTTGTGAGTAGCATTCGGATAATATAAAATATGAAGCTCCTCAAATTGAGCCTCCTAGGAGATCAATCTCATCAATATTCAACCTAGCCCTTCAAATGTTGAAGCGTCCCTGATCGATGACTTTGGGTTTAGTTGAGATCAATGAATACCTCAACACATCATTCAAGCCAAGGGACATCGACATATTGGAGTGGTGGAAACAAAAAAGTTCAAGGTTTGTGATTTTGTTGATAATCGCACAAGAAATTCTCGCTATTCCGGTCTCCACTGTATCATCCAACGCAGCATTTAGTATAGAGAAAAGGGTAATATGGGAGAAACGGTCAAGATTGATGCCTGAGGCGGTGGAAGTATGCGTATGCAACCGAGATTGGGGTCTCACAATATTCCAAGAGCAAAAATTAAAAAGTTCCGATGATAAAGCAGTATTTGATCATGAGGCTTGAATTTTTCTTTTCCTTCTTACATTTAGTTTGTATTTAATCTGACTATACTATTAAGTACATATCATATTTTGTTATCTTTCAAAATTTTTGGAACGTTTCGCCACTTCAAAATGTTAGGCCTGTTCTGATTATTTGTAAGTGTCATTTGGCTTTTTATTTAATTAAAATTACACTGGAGTAGTGTTTTTCCTTAAAAATAAATATTAAATACAAAGTTAATTCATTTGTTCTATTTTAACAAAAAGCCCCGCCCCCCAAAAAAGGCAACAACTCGACTTAGGACCGCCTAGACCTTGTTCGTCCTTAGTCCTCTAGGACCTAGACCCGGAGTTAGGCCAGTCCCTGGTCGGGTCAACCTCGGCACCCAACATTGATTCAACGAGCTCTTTCTTCCAATAATCAACATTGTTTCAATCGAAACCAAAATGCAAAACTGCTTGAATAAATTTAGAACTACATGAGCCTATTTAGGAAATAAAGATTGACAGCCCATGTACCTAATCCAACTAATTAGAATAAAACCAACTGCCAATTTGTAATTATTAAGGGTGAGCATGGTTCAGGTTGGTTCAGTTTTATGGTGGAACCGAACCAACTTGAAATAGCTTCGGTTCCAAAATGTTTCTACCTAACCCGAGAACATAATAGAACTAGAACCATTGTTTAGAGTTTTTCGATTCTGGTTCTCGAGTTTATATCATATATTTATAACAACACTAAAATTCAATAAAATTGCATCCATAACCAGTTTTGTGAAATAATCAATATAATATACAAGTAAGTTAACATTTAAATATATGTACTTAAACACATTCAACAGAGTTTAATATGTTGTTATTACCAAAATGGCTCAACAAAATTTCTTGTCAAGTATCTTCCATCTCAACCAGTTTGCTTCCCTTCTATAATTCCAACATTGGCATGACATTCAAGATTGAAAGCTGAGTCTTTAAGACTATCTTCTTCAGGATCAAAACCAAAAATATATTGATGCCATGAATTTCTAGTTTCGCATGACTCATAAATGAAAAAATATGAGAAATGTGTTGTAAAGAGTAATATATAATAAAAGATCAAAAGCAAAATGACCTAGGCGTAGCCGGTCTAGGACGCGAAGTGATTTAAGTGAATATGGAGAACTTTCGTTAATGATCCCACTGCTTTCATGTTGTTTCAATTTGAGACATCAATTTAAGAGTTTAATATTAAAAAATAAAATGACCATCATAATTCTTCAAAGATATATATATATATATATCGAGTTCGGTTCCACCTCATGTTGGTTCCATATGGAACCAGAACCAACAAAAAAACTATTGTTTCTCCTATATGTGGAACTAACTCACGAACCATGATCAATTTTTACCCAATCCAACCTAACCCAATGGAGGTGGTTCATGTTGGGTTTCGGGTTTACCCAACCCATGCTCATCCCTAGTAATTACAATTGACCATTGATCTATTCAGTCCTTACTGTTTAAACATTTCACATAGAGTCAATATTATGTTAAAAATTAATAATTAACATAACTTAACATTTTATTCAAATAGATTATAGAGTTTGTGTATTTTGAAATCATAGAAAAAAATTTTAGAGAGAATAATTGAAAGTTTTTAATCAACAGATAACCCTACCCGCCCCACCACCCTCCAAAATTTTTATATTATTTCTTCAAATAATCAACTTTATCAGTGAAATTTTTTTATAACTTTTGTTAGATCTAGTTTGCTTCTCCCTGATGGATGAGATGGTGGAGTTGCACACTGAAGAGGTGGCAACCAAGAGTTTCTCTTGATAGAGTTGGCCAATCCACTCTCTCTTAGTAGATCTGGAGTTAGCATTTATTAATATAAGCATTATGCTAAGTTTGTGTGTCATAGTTTTAAGAGTTTTTTTCTGTCAATTTGTAGGTTTGAATATTGGGTATGCTCGTATATTCTTTAAAGTTTTTCTGAGTAATACGGTATCATAGAAATGCTATGAACAGCATGAGTTCAGTCTACTCTCTCTATGGAGTTCAGTTTTTGTATCTTATTACTAGATACCGTATGACTAACTATTAATGGAAAAGCACTTTTATAAAAAAAAATTGAAAGATTTTAATAATCTAATATGTGTACCTTTATTCAAAAATTTTATCGACTTAAGTTTTACTTCCTTCATTTTACATTAAATGGTCCTTTTGACTTAATAGGGAAATTAATAAATTTTTTTTTATAAATCTTTTTCAGGAAAGACATAAAAAAATTGGTAGTTTATTTATTTGTCGAGGTAAAAAGATTAAGTAATTTGAAACTTCAGAAAAAGAAATAATGGTTAGGTAAAATGAGGTAGGGGAGTAGTGTTTTATCAACTTGGCCTTGTCCGCCTGCCAGTAGGCAGTTTTCTTGCATTGCCTCGCCTCTGCAGCTGTTAACAGTCCATGGCCGCCCGCTGCCCTGAAGCCGTGACAGCTGTGGGAATCGATGATGAATAGAAGAAGGAAGCTGACGATGATGGCTGGGGATGGAACTTTGGCATTTTGTGAATCAAGCGTTGTCAAATTCATAAGCAGTTTATTGCACTTGGAATGGAAATAAAATTCGATAAGGTGGTGTTTAGCTATGAATTTTTTTTTTAATTTTATTAATAAAAGTTTGAGTTTATTAGCATTTTTTTAAGGATCGTGAAAACCATGTTTTTTAAAATTTTGGAAAACTCAGGTGTAAAATGAAAAATATTTAAAATAATATTTTTTATTTTATAACATGAGTTTTTCAAAGTTTAAAATCAGTTTGGGAAAAATTAACCGAAGTATGTTAACATGTTTTAACTATTTGGGATGTTGACTGGCTGTAGGATCCATGCATTGTGGACTTATTTGCCCCTAGGTTGGGGTCTGTAGACTGCTCTTTCTCTCTCTAGATTGTGACCTCTTCGCGATCTCCCTCTCTTTCACTCTCAACTCCATTAAACTTATTGGGTCTCTGGATTTCTTTGAAAAATTCTGAACTTTTCTTTTCTTTTCTTTTTTTTCTATTTTTCCGGATGTTCCTTTGAATCCTTGTATGTTTCAAGTTTCTACAAAACCTCCAATGGCTTAGCAGCAAAGCTACAGCACCTACAACTTGTCCTACAGTAGCCACAACCATAGCAATCATAGGTCCGTAGCGGCACAATCCACCACAGCCATAACCTCCACCTGGTCCTCCACACCTGCACCGTAGCCTCCACAACAGCTGTTCCCACTACCGTAGTTGCCCTATTCCAACCAGTTTCAATTGCCATAACAAAAGATCCCTCCCCTTGCCCCCTCTGGTCTCCTTCACCAGTAGGTACCAACTCGCCAAAATCCCCCCGTATTTAGTCTCTCCACAACCCTGCCACCAGAACGGGGCTGCTCACATACTTATGGTACAGACAAATTAATGGGCAAGCATGAATTGGTGGTATAGGGGAATCCATTGGTGTATGTTACTCAATGGGCAAGCATGAACAAGGGTAGGGTTACCGCAGACTCTGGGTGAAGGGGAGAACCAGGGGAGTCTATTATGGGGTCCAAGGTTATGGCTGCCGTCGGATGCCCCAGAGAAGAGAATCACTACTAAAAAAAACTTGTTTTTCCAATAGGTAAAATATCAACGGTCTGATTGTTGGTAAAAAAAAATTAAAATTTACCAACGGTTAAATACGTTAGTAATTTACTAACGGTCCAATGTGTTAATAATTTACCAACGGTCCAACGCATCAGCAATTAAGTATTTTTTAACTGGCAAATTACCAATGTGTTAGACTTTGACCATTTGTAGTTACCAATGTGTTTAACCGTTAGTAACATATATCATAATATTTTTTTTGTCAAATATATCATATATATCATATGTATATAATGTATCATATATAACGTATCATAATAATTATAATTATTTATACTATTATTATCATTATATAATTTTTTTTTATATATCCCTAAAAACATTAAAAAATTATGATTTTAATAAATAGTGAGATTGAATATCGAGTACATATTTTTTTTATTAGAAATAATAATAATATGTATATATATATATATATATATATATATATATATATATATATATATATATATATATATTATATATATATATATATATATATATATTCATACTGATATTGTCAATTATATCATATTTATATAAAATTTATATTTAAATATATGCGTACATATATATTTATATTTTTCATATATATATATATATATAATAAACTATATGTATACAATTTATAATGTGTATGAACATATATATAAACATCTTTTTATAGTGAAATTAAAATTTATGGTTTGAATGTATATAATAAACCAATTATCCTTACTTCACATTACATTATTATATGCAATTCATATAAAAAATTTTCAATTTCTTTTCTCAAATAAAAAATATAGTTTTGTTGTCCATATTATGGTAAGAGCTCATTTAATAATAAATGTCTCTCAAACTAAGTGACTATTTTGGGAAATTATATTTTTATTTGCTCTTAATTTATAATAATTTCTTTAAAACTTATAACTGATCTTCACCACACAATTAGTCTTTAAAATTTTGTAAAATACTATCAATAATATAATAATTACTCAAGCAACAAATTTTAAATAATAGTTATTATAATAGCAATATAATGAGTATCAAAATGATTAATTAACTAATTATTAGGTTTGGAACTCAATTGGTTCACTTTTTTCAATAGAAGAATTAATGATAATATTTTTTCCTAGTTTATAACTCGTTAGTTGTAATAAGTCTTTAAGTGTTTCTATAAAATACTATCCATTATATGATACTTTACAAATAAAGAAACACACATGAAACTAAATAAATTTAACCTAAAAATGGACTAAAACATTTAAAAAAAAAAAAGAGCTCCAATTACCTATTTTTGGACAAAAAAGAGATTAAGAATCCTGTGTGAATTTTGGCCCTAACATCATATGATAACGTAATGTGCAAATGACCCAAAAGTAATCAGTCTAGGAAGCGAAGTGATTCAAGTGAATATGGAATAATTTCATAAATCATCATACAACTTTCATGCGGTTTCAATTTGGGACATCAGTTTAAGAGTTTAATATAAAAACACAAGATGACCATCATAATTCTTCAAAAAAAATACACACATATATATGGATATATTAGTAATACTATAAATTTTATAATATAATTATATATATGTATCGGGTTCAGTTCGACATCGGGTTGGTTCCATATGGAACCAGAACCAACCCAAAAATCGTCAATTCTTCTATATGTGGAACTAGCGAGCAAACCATAGTCCTTTTTTATGCAACCCAACCCAACCCAATGGGAGTGCTTCGGATTGGGTTTTAGGTTTACCTAACCCATTCTCACCATTAGTTAAATTTAACAGAATTTTGATTCAAAATACTCGCTTTAGTCCTACTTTTCTTTTTCTACCCTTAAAGTATGCTCAAGCTAGTAAAATCCACACTTCAAATACCATCTTTGTTCTATTTCTCTCACCTTATCTAATCCCATTCTTTCCCCACAGCAAGCACCTGAAAAATCAGCTTACTACTCCTCCCACCACCCTTCTCTCATTGTCATTCCTTACCAGATAACTTGAATCCTAAGAAAGGCTTTGTGGGACTTAACTTCAGCTGGGTTTTCTGAGACAACACAACTAGATTTTCTTAGCAAAAAATGGCGTACAGCTCATTTCAAGCTCTAGATTCGTTGTCTTGGCTTGCTTATTGCCTTCTATTTTACCAACTTTAGAGATGAAAGGTTGAATGATTTTGCCAAAAGAACTAATCCAATGCCACGTTGCTCCCAAGTCCTGCAATCAAAGAAAACTATGTATCCAAGATGAAAACTAGATGGGAATAACTCACCGAGAACTCCTATTAATCTTCTTTGCAGAAGAGCCTAAAGCTATTTCTTCAAAGTTGCTTCAAAGACCAATGGAAAGATAAACCCTAGCCCCAATTAGTCAAGGAAACCAATTAAGAGGCATTAAATTCACAACCTGAGTCCAACAAGCCCTAGTCAATATACTCCAAAGTGGCAAGCTTTATCTTTTTTTATCTTCTGGATATATGTAGCTTTCAAAAATCATCTCCATTTTGGCCAACCGTTTAAAGAATGCTTCTAGATCACTTTTTCCTTTGAATTATTGAATTTGTAACTTGATGATGTTGAGATTGGGGTATTTTCCTGGCTGCCCCCTTACATGTCTCCTTGGTACTAGCAGTTAGGCAAGCTTTCAAGGTCCTCTTTATATGCTTGAACCTCATATCTTGTGCATGGATCTTTCCTAGGTGGTGCCACCTCTAGAATTAGGCCTAGGATGCCTTTTTGAGGTGCTCTTGGAGCACTAAGTTCCTCTATCTTCTTTTCTTGGACTTCAAACCTTCTATCAGTCTCCTCTAGCTTGTCCAATACAAGTTTGAACTTTGAGCACATATCTTTTATTGTAAAGCAATCCACCTCCTCCTTCATATCTTGGCTTATTTCCTTGTACATTGCTTTTGAAATCAAAGAATCTCACAAGACACTTTTTTCTCTCAAATTTATTAGTCAGAAGTTGCTTAAACAATCAAAAATTTCAAGTTAAAAAACAACTCACTGAAAGCACACTAGTACTTTTAAAATCCTTCAAAACCTTTCAAAATCATTCTAAAAAAGGAAAACAGGATAGAAAATGTTAGGAAAATATGGGAATATGATGTTCGTGAAATGAAAGATTAAAAGAACAAGAAGAAAAAAATGGGGTTTTTGGATGAGCTAGGGTTTTGAGGAAGCTAGGGTTTTTCAACCAAAATGAATTTTTGCTTGCTTTCAAAAGGATATCCGGTCACTGTATGTTTTATATTTTTTATTTTTTATTATTAGACTTGGCTTTCAAAACTTCAAGGCAACTTCTTGCTATAAAAGAAAATTAAGGAAATTAATTCTTGTAACAAGAGAAAGAAGGTAACTTGTATTAAAAGAATGAAACTTGTATCAAAAGAATGCAATAAAAAAATGAGAATAAATTTATTTTTAATATTTTCTGGATTTTTTTGGATGCACAACACATGGATGAAAGAAAGGCAGCAACACTTCGATGAACTTGGACAAAAAAGGAACAACGATGGTTTTGATTTTGAATGAATTGGACACAAATGAGAAATCTAAAAAAAGGCACAACCAAAATGGATTAGAATGGATGAAATTATGCAAGAATATAATCAATGAAAGATAAATGAACACAGAAAAAAGATAGATAGGTGTTGCTTCTCAAATTTTGACTCTAAAACCACTTGATGAACTGCTTATTGGTTAAGATACTTAAGTTCCAAGTAGAACCCAAATGTATGCTCTCCAAATTCAATCCAAGAATAAGAAATTGATTGAAAGGTAAGGAAAGAAAATTAGAAATATAATCAAGGATGAGAAGAAGAATGACAGAAGAAAAATTAGAAGAAATTTGAATGGAAAAGAAGAACTTGGAACACAAATGCACCAAGAAGTTGAGATAGAATAAGAAATAGAGGAATTGCATAAAGTAATTTGAAATATTTTTGAATTTTATGAAAACCACAAATTACAAGCCTTATTTATAGTATTCTATTATAGGTTAACCCGCTATACAAAGTCTAGATGGGCTAGGAACCCTAAACCAAGCAAAAATACTAAACATAATTTGACTAGGATTGGAAAACACACATTTAACACTCTTTTTATATGCAATTCGTGTGGCCTAAGAAACATGTGCCATGAATTTGGTCCTTAGCCTAACAATATGTAGAAAACATGAAATAACAAAGAAGAATTGGTAGAAAAAGTCCTTGGGGCTCATGCTCTGACCTTCTATGTTTGGCCATGGTTTATTGTCTTCTCTAGCTTGAATCTTCATTAAATTGATGGAAATGAATGATTTGAATCTTGGACACATTTTGGCTATCCGGAAGCTTGTACAACAAAGTATGGCTCCAAATGCTCCAAGATTGGTATGCTACTTGCATTTTTTTTTTTTGCCCTCTCTTCTTTGTTGTAGGTCTTCTATTGATCACCAAAAGGTCCTTGGATGTTCTTAAGCTTTTAAGCTTACTAGCCCTCCATCATGAGTGTTGCCCCAAGTGCAACCTAGAGAGGGTTGAATTGTCTTATCCTTTGTTGGTTACTTATTTTAGTTTTCTTTATCATTACTTGATTTATTATTGATCTTTGGTTGAATGAATTTGGTTGTAAAATTTAATTTTACCAAAGTTTTGTAGAGGTTTAGAGCCAATTCGGTTTAAATTAAGTCAACTAACTTATTTTTACTTTTACATCTTTAGAGCTTATCGCCTCTTCAAGTTCATTACTAGAGAGGTTTTCCTCGACTTATAATTCAAGAGTACACAAGGCCTTATACTCTATGTTGGTAGTTCTCTCTACAATCAACTTTCACTATTTTTTCAAGATGCTAACTAGAAACCTCAAAAACACTTTTTTCCTCACTGGTTTTCCAAGAGGTTAACTAGAAAACTTACCAACCCAATCTCACCAAATCAGTATTTACAAGGTTATAAGTTAAATTGTAACACAAGATGCTATATGGCAAGTGAAAGCACAATATCACTTGACAAATCTTAACTTAAATACACTTCATTTAATCTTGATGATGAATTCATACTTATAATGGTGAAGAATTCTTCTCGAAGTGTTTCTTGATATGTTTATAGCCCATTGGGACCATTTAAATGTTGAGGACCGCTGCAGAGCTATTGGAGATCAACTTTCAAAGAACTAGCCGTTGCTTTTCTTATAATGCAAGATTTCACTGTTTTCATCTGATTGGGAAGAAAATTGAAGTTGTGTTTCAATATTTAATTTTCAACACGTTGAAAATTAAATATTGAAACACAACTTCAATTTTCTTTTGTAACGAATAGAATGACTCATAAAAAATATGTTGGGACACTGTCCATGTGGCAACATGATGTGTACCAATTTAATTTGAATTTTGAAGATTTTAGAATAATTTTCCATATGAAAGATTGCCAAAGTGATTTTTGACCTGTTGTTCAATTTCAACTTGTTGTTATTAACTTCCAACAGCGAGGATGATAGATTCTACATTGAGAGATGAACTGGTTGGTTTATTGCAATTTGTTACTATGAGAATCTCTGATGATAGCATTGTCTTAGGTTAAAAAATACTTTAATAAACCAACTAGTTGAGTGTTTCCAACCCATTGTTGTTTGCTTCCCATGCACCTTAGCTTCACACATGTTTAGCAACTTCCATATTTTCATTTCTTAAAAAAATTTTCATTTCCAATTCAATTTGCTTCTTCTCTTTGTCATGAAACACTTAGAAACAATATTTAAAATTTTCTAATTAATTATCTTATGTACTAAAATAAACATATTAGTCTTTCAAGAATGTTTTATTATCATCAAAACTCTAGGTTAATTGATTGAGACAAATCCAACATTACGTATGCAAAAGTCTTCCCTGAACGCACCTAGGAATTTTAACCTCATCTTTGGGTACAAGTCTATTTACTCTTTCTTCATCTTGAGGTTGGAGGCCAACTTGTCGTCTATTGTGGTGGAGACATGGAGATCTCACCTGCACATTGAAACTAGCTCAAGCAAATCAAGGGTTAAACCAAACTTTTGAAACCCTAGATGCCACATTTAGTCATATCTAATTTTAAGTGGTAATTGTATGAAATTTAATTAAGTGTAATTATCATCAAAGATGAGGGTCGGGTATATGCAGTTACTCCTTTAACATATTAACAGGCAAAAAGCACAAACATGCTCGACTTGAGGCTCAGCTCGAATCAATAAAATATTTATATTATATCTACAGTTGAGCTCGAGCTACTTTATAAAACCTTGCTACTTGGAAGCAATTTTGGACTATAGCAAACAAGAGAAAAGTCTTCGTCAATGATAAAAATGTCTCCAATTTTCAAAGATACTAGCTGTCATCATCAAGTTCCAAGGTCAAAGAAAACGGGAGATCTTGCAGAAAGGATGAAAAAATTATTACCAGAAAGGATGGAAAAATTATTACCAATACTATTGATTACAAGTATATATACGGTGAAGATCCTTGGCTGCTTATGGCTCTCTCAATCTTTTTGAGTATTCCGATTTTTTGTCGACGGTTGACCAGGCAACACGTTCCCCAGTTGAGCAAAAACTTCTTACCCTCGAAACCAAATTGGTTTTGACCAGTTCGTTTTGGCCAGCTCGATAGTTTTGAAAAACTTCTCCAGCTAGCTATTTAGTACACACTTCCGGAGAAAGTGAGGCGAGTATATATATATAGGTGTGGTTTTAGGTTTCAAAGTATTAAGAAATATTATCTGATCGAAACCGATCGATTACTGGCAATATGGAGACGTTATGGCTCCATCGTTTGGTGTGCTGGCGCATTCTGCTGCCGGTGCTAGTGCCTGCGCACGGTGGAGCTGGCCAGAGGCAGGTGAACGTGGGCGTGTTGCTGGACCCGGGCTCCTAGGTGTGGCAGCTGTGATTCAACTTGGCTGTCTCCGACTTTAACTCCTCCAACGCCACCTTGGTTCTCAACGTCAGAGACTCCAAACAAGATGTCTTCGTCGCCGCTGCTGCCGGTGAGTCTACTAATCCAAATATTCCTCTGGTATTTCGGAGAATAGTACTTGGTTGGGTGGACTCATCTGTAGCTGTCGTACTTTTGTCAGTTCTAGATTTTGAAAATAGAAATTTTCAGTTACTTAAACCTAAAAAAAAAATTAGTATTAGTTCTATATTAATACAATTATGAGTTCTTAGATTTAGTAAAATTGTACTTTTGTTTCACAATTTTATGAATTTTTCCGGTATAGGTATCTATAATCCAGGCACAATTTTAAAAGTTTGATGAGCTAACGGGAGCAAAGGAAATCTTGAAGTACTGGTGGGCATATTTATGAAAGTTTAATGGGTATCATGATTTTAAGCCAAAAAGAAAGAAAAAAATTATGGTCATGGGAAATAACTTGGAATTTGCTCCCCTCAACCAGCTTGCCATACGATCGCACTATGTGCGCCGATTCTACTTGGATTTTGTTTTTCAAATTATATTTTTCTAATGATTATGTTATTCTCTGGACTATTTTGTTATATTAGTTATCAAAATTCAATTATACATTTAATAGAGAATTAAACAAGATTGGGATATAAATACTAAAATATTATTAATTGAAAATATCAATTATGTATAAAAATATGTCGAACAATTTATAAAATAAAATAATCTAAAACTTTAATTTGGTGACTAAAGTAATTGTCGGCACTGACAAAGCTTGCTCAGGGATTCTAGGAGCATGTTGGTTAGGCTGATTTATCACATGTTAAATGTGGAGGAAATTATATGCGTAATGTTACATGTGCTAATATTTTTACTGAAAAATGTATCAATCAGTTTGTAGGCAACATCAATTGAAGTGGTCCTATACACAGAATTCTCTTTTTTTTTTCTTGTCACATGAGAAAATTTTATAGAATTGTACTAGTAAGTTTATCATTTTTCACCTGGTGAGTATGTGACACATTTTTATGTGGCCTATATGATGGTAGGAAGCCTTTGTTATTTTGATATAATTAAGCCTAATTAAGTTAATTGATAAAAATTCTTCTAAGCAATCATCCATTTTCTCAACTAACTCTTCATCAAAATATCATTGCTGTTAGATATACCACATCATGTAAATTATATGGCTATCACAATATTGCATATAGTTACCAAGTTCACAAAATAATATATATGTATGTATATACACACACACACATCAAATATTTGTTTAAGATGAACAATATCCAATATGATTTTTCTTCACATCTTTATATGTATTCTATTATTTCCATCATGATTTCCGTAATATAAATAAAATATATTTATTGAAAAATGGAATATTTAAATAAATGGAATATTTATATCAAAGTATATGAAAAATGGAATATTTAAAATAAATAAATAATATTCAATAGAAAAAATCTAATTTATTGATATAAGAGAAAAAAATAATACTCTAATAGTAGTACATTTTCTAAAATCACATTGAGCTTAAGTGACTCAAAGTATAATGTTTTTGTTCCAACTTATTCCACAAAAGCAACATATTTATCCTATATCATAGAACTTTGTTTTTGAGTCAATAAATTTCTAAATCTTAATGTTGACATTATTTACCAATTAAATTTTATTTTTCAACTAGAAAAAATAAAAGTATATCAGTATTTATGTTAGAATATGTGGATTAATTATATTTTATCATTTTATTTATGTATATATGTGGTACATTGACCTAAACTAGAAAAAAAAATTCTAACTCATGGTACACAACATATCATAGTAAATTGAAAAAAAACATAAAAAAATTAGTATTCAAAGTACGGTAGAATAACGTAGCATTTCAAGTGAAAATTCGATAAACAAGCAAAACTTATGTGCTGCATACCGCATAAGTCTAATATATAATATTTGGCATGGTATATCATGATATTGTGTGAAAATTTTGAAACCATGCTCTTGATTACATCATCCAATAATTTTTTTTATATATTATACAAAACATTAATTTTACCTGTGTGTTTTGATGTTCTAATTAATCGTGATAGAAATCTTTAATTCAGTTTGCTTCACAAAATTATGTAAATTAGTTAATTAAATCTTAACATTTGAAAATTCTAAACAAATCCACTTTCCAAATGAACCGGTAGAAATTTTGGATTAATTAACATAAAATTTGAGAAATTGGTACATGAAAGAAATCTTATATCGAGCGGTCCAAATAAGATAATTTTCATTCTGTGTGGACATATTACCGGTATAAGTGGACTTGTACTTAATCCTTATTATGCTCCTACAAACTAATTATAAATTGTTAAAACATTAAATTAAACTTTATATTTGGCCAAAAGGAATTGCATCCTATACATAAAAAATCTATAATACATAAGCTACCTGAATTACATGTTCTTCAATTAATTTGTTTCTGTAAAAAATTAAAGTTGTGCTTCAATTTTCAGGACATATATTTTCCCTGTTAATTTCTCGTTTGCCAAACTGCAGCTCTGGACCTGATTAAAAACGTGAAAGTGGAAGCAATCATCGGCCCGCAAAACTCCATGGAAGCACCCTTTGTGATCGAGCTCGGCACCAAATCTCAAGTATCCATCATCTCATATTCTGCATCCAGCCGTTCCCTCACCTCTTTACGAAGTCCATATTTCTTCGAAGCAACTCAAAATGACTCCTCCCAAGTCAGAGCCATCAGTGCCATTGTTGCAGCCTTCAGCTGGCGAGAGGCCGTCCCCGTATATGTCGACAATGACTACGGCGCCGGAATCGTGACATATCTCATCGATGCCTTGCAAGAAGTGAATACCCGGGTGCCTTACCGGAGTGTGATTCCGGCCCTGGCTTCCAACGACCAAATGCCTAAGATGGGTGCAAGCGTTGCCAGGTTGAATAATGCCAAGAGCATTAAGGTGGTTGTAACTAAGAAATACCTAAGTAAGGCTTGAAAGCCTAAGTGTGGTGTAAGATTGTGACAAGTCCCACCAAGGGTAAAGACTCAAAGTAGGAGACTAAGCACTCTCAAAGGTACCCCAATGAGGAGAATGGCTGAAAGGGAGAAAGTTCTCTCCAAGTTACATAGACTTAAGTGAAAAATGGGAGTATAGGGATGTGCCATGTCAACCAAGGCAAGGTGTCCACCCTATAACTAATGTCTCCAAGGAGAGGTCTTCTATGGAATACCTTAAGAAGTTTTTTGACTTACAAGTCGAGAAGGTAAGGACATGAAATGAGCTCGTGGTTAAGGAGCTATGGCAAATATAGTGAAGAAAAGACCATGAGTAAGAAAACTAAGCAGGATGTAATAGGATTATCATCCAAGTGTTGTGCTCGGTTAATAATCAAACTTTGGAGGACCAAATTTCTTAAAGTTGGGAAAATGTAAAGGCTCTCCAAGTACTTTCAATTGTTTGAATGCCAAGGTAAGTAAATCCCAAGTTATTTTCCTCAAATAATTATTATTATGCAAGAAGAGCAAGCTAAGTAAGGTTAAGTTAAGTTGGCATCTAAAAGGTAAAAATGGCAAAATGATAATTTTAGCCCAATTCAGTGGCATGACCGTAATTTCAGCAAATTAGGTTCATGCAAGTGTTTTGAGCTAATTAATATAATACCATAAATGATTCTAGCTATTTGAATCAAAAGTGAAAGTTAATGGTGAAAAATGCACTAAGTGAAGAATTGAGCAATTATGTCTTTAATGGCTTAAGTGGCTTAAGGGTAAAGTGTGTAGGTAGGAAAAACATTTCTATGAGACCAATGAGTGATGGCGTAGGAAGAGTTTAAGTGGCATAAATGAATCAAAACTAGATTTGGGGGCCAAAGTATCAAGTAAAAGAGAAATGGGCTAAGTGAGAGTAATTGGTTATATAATTGGTGGAGATGAAACTATTCATCATCTTTTCCATCCACAATTTTCGTGGCTACAACCCTTCTATAGCTCTCCATCTCCAAACCTCCCAAATCACAAAAAATTCCATGAAAATTGAAGGTCCCAAAGTCATCCCAACAAGGCCTTAGCTCATTTTGTGGTAGAATTGGTGCATTTGAGCTTAGTTTTGTAAGTTTTTGGTTTAAACACTAAGGTAAATGTCTTTGATCCCTGTGAGTTAGTTCTAATCTTTTTAAATGGTTATAAATGGTCTTAATTTCATGCACTTGGTGTCCAATTTGGTTAAATTCTAGCTTGGAACTCAAAGGAATTCCACTAGAGCTAGGTTGAGCTTAAAGTGAATAGTTGCTTAATTTGGGAAATTCTTCATTTAAGGTAAGGAATTTATGTTATGGCATGATTAAATGATACATAAATAGTCTTAAAACACTTGGGAGTGATTTTGAATGAGCAAAAAATGATTGGAATTTGTTTAGGTAAGACTTGGAATGAGATTAGCATAGAAAGAGGCGTTAAAATACAGCTCTAGGGGTCGCGGTCACACTAATTATTTGATATGATCGCATCGAACTCAAGAGAAAGAAAAGAATACCTAAAATGTGCAATGCTATCACACCAACTATGTTGATGCTATCGCATCATTTCCAGCAACCTTCATAAAATCACAATGTTGTCGCACCACAAAACACAATGCTACAGCATTATGCATGACTTGTGCCAATCTTGTTTCTAAGTGTCCCAAATCAATTCCTAAGATTTAGGGGGCTTCCTAACATGGCTCAAAAGTGCTCCTAAGATTTATTTATTCATTATTAAGTGGGTAATAAGTGAGTAGTTAAGAAGGCTAAGGAAAAGTGGATAAGTAAGGTGACTTTACTCACAAATAGGGTACTAAAGAGGGACATAGTATTCTATAAGTCCTCTAATGGCCAAGGGGTGAGGTTGTGAACCTCTGGCATTAGAGAGGGACCTAAGAAGGGCTTGGGATCCATGATGACCCAAGAGTAGAGGCCAAGTGTCTCTGGTCATTGAGCGGTGCTTAAGAGGTTCCAATCGAGTTGACAAGCTCAGTAAGTGAATCCACTACGTTGGCCAAGTCGAGTTCATCGGGACTTGGCAAAGTTTGGCCACTAAGTTCAAATACCTAGCATAACAAGTAAAGAGAAGTTACGGGTAAGAGGTGAATAAATGACGATTTGCTTTAAGTAGCCCGTAAAAGGCGGGCAAGGTCAAGTAAGTGATGACTTGTTTAAGGCACCCCAAACAAGGACTTCATGGGGTTTAATCAAGTGCTAGAATCGGATACGAGGGCCAGTATCCAAGTACCCTAGCCATATGAGCTCACGGTAGTTAAGAACACATTCGGGTATAAGGAAGTTCTAAGTGCATAAACATGTACATTCACTCATCCATCCATACATTACATTGTATTATTATTGCTATTTATTAATTACTTGTACTTATTGTTTGTTGTGTAGTTTGATTGCTTGGTTTGTTTGTATGTGTGTGTGTGTGTGTGTGTATTTCTTTGCTGTTTGCATATATTTTCCTTGCAGGTGCCAAATCCCTTACTGAGTACTTTAGAGTATTCACCCCTTAAGTGTCGTGAGGTATTAAGCAGGCTAGTCAGGCTTAACACGTTGTAAGGGGCTACTATTGAGGCTTAGTTTTATTGGTTTGAAGTTGCTCTCTAGGTTGGAAATTTTATGTTTTTAAGCTACTTGTAATATAAGTTAGTACTGACAAAAGTGTTTGTCTTACAATTTGAGGCTAAGTGAGTACAAGGAAAGTGTGCCTTATCACTTGAAGCTAGCTTGCTTAGGTGAAAAGCTAAGATAGATCTTAGTAGATATATGTTGCTTCTTCTATATGTGTGGTATTTTCATACAAAAAGATTGCCTCTACTAGTGTTTTATTGGTGTGTATAACACTAAGGTTACATTTGAGTGCATATAAGATTGAGATGTATTCACATAATTGTTACTTTAAGTTGAAGCAACTAAAGTTTTACATCTTGGCTCATTTTAAATTGTGTTTTCATTAATTGTTGTGGTAGTATTTTTAATTTTTTTTATTTAATTGTTATTGCATAGCCAAGAAGATGCATGCATATTTTCTACACATGGTAGGCTAAGTAACTAGTTGCACGTAATGATTTAAGATACTCCACAAGTAATAACTAGCTAATTGTAATCTAAGTGGGATCATAACTCCCTAAGAGCCTACTAGTGTTAGCAAATCATGGCACTAGGGCCCTGTTCCACCATAGTTGATTGTGGCAGTTCTCAATGAGCCGTTTATATGGTTCGATTCTGTTTTCTCTTCTTTTTAACTTTTTTTAAAGAACTATTTTCAATTTTCATGTAGATTTTGCTAAATCTTGAGTTAAACTTTAATGCTCTAACTGTTTCTCTTGCACTTTTGGGTTACACATTGGTTTTTTTGGTATGGTACTTTAGGGAAAGTTGTTCATGAGATTGAGAGGAGTTGTTGCATTCCCTTTGTGGTAGGAAATTCAACAATTATGGCTTTACTGGAGTGATTTCCAGCCCCCCGTCCATGGCAGCCTTTAAGTAGATGATTTCATAGTTTGACTTGAATTCTCTTTCTCTTTAACTTTTTCTAAAAAATTATATTCAAATTCTTTCTAAATTTCTATACATCTTAAGTTAAAGTTCAATTTTCTAACTATTTCTTTTATGTTTTTTGGTTTTAGATTAGTTCTTTGATTGGAAGGAAGTTGTTTGTAGGGTTGCTGGCATTGACAGCCTCCATTGATTGTGGAGCTGCCCTGCCAACCGGCACTATTGGCAAAACATCTGAACATCATCCTTTTGGCTGTTTAGAACAAATTTCAATAAATTTGAATTAATGTATAAATTTAAATTGAATTAATGAATAAATTTAAATTTTGAATTTGAATTTAAATTTTGGCTTGAAATATTTTTTTTAAATTTAAATTTGTCTAGCAACTGTGTTGGAGATCGTTTACTTTTTATTTTTAATTCGGTCGCCAAACGATGGCCAGCCCTTAGCTTTTAGCCACCGTTTGACCACTATTCTTTCAATCTCCTAAAAGTTAATTTGGCCAACATTTAGCCATCGAAAAGCCGATCAATTCAAATAAATTCTGTTTTAGTGTAATTTCAAGCTTAACAATGGCTCAACCTTTGGAATAATAATTAATCAGAAATTATCATGAAACCAAAACTAAACAATTTGATGGATGCACTCAAATAATCCAATTAGCTCTAAGTGTGCAGCTTTATAGACTCCTATCATGTTGGCAATAATCGTAAATCTTTTTATGATCATAAATAATGAACAATGTCTAGCAATACATTATTGCTACCTAAGTATCAAGATAGTCAATGATTCAACTAAACCCCTATGATCATTATTCATATATGTCATTGTCTCTTTGTCCAAGATATTAAGATGGAGCACAAGACATAAAACGTGTCATCTTCACATCGCCCAATCTATGATTTCTTGATTCTTAAGTAGATTGACTAAAACTGATGATATTGATATCTCATATCAACTCATCCTAGCATGGTCATGTATTTCCTCAATTTCACTAAATCAGGAGCTAGAGGTATCACTTCCATTCTATAGGAGGGACAAATCTCATCTTGACAATACAAAGCCCTCTGCATGATATGTGACATACCCAATGACCACCGACATGTTCACTCAGTTACGAGCAACAAGGAGAAATGTCAAAGTATGTTACTCATATGTAGGGGACCTTGATGACATTAGGTCAAAGGACTATATATACCATAATCGCTGTGAGAATCATTGATGACACTCTTATAATGATCCATGCAGCATTCTCATGGTGGGGCGATTCAATGCATAAGTTTTTCAATTTATACCCATATGCAGACTACATATCTCATATTAGTCTCTGTATATGCTGGTTTTTATATATTATTGTAATCCATTCTACAATAATACTAGACCAGAGACACTTAAGAATACTATTATTCTAGAATTATAATTATGCTTAATTATGTGATGCAAAAAAAAATAATAAACAAAATTATTGGAATAATATCTCAATAAACTATCATGATTCAATGTGCAAAATACAATTATCTGATGGTTGGCTTTGGGCACAGGGCTAACACATCTTCCCCTTAAGTCCACTTTTTCTCACACCTCTCAGATGTTCTCTTAACTTTCCCCCTAATTTTCTTTTTACTTAGGCCCTCATCTCTTTTTTTCCTTTCACTTGATTTTCTCTCGAACTCACCATGGATTTTTCTTTGATCTTCTATAATTTGTTGTTGTGTGAGTAGCGTTAACGTGATGGTCCTTTCCTTGAACTTGAATTAATATTTATTCTTGAAACTATCATGAATTACCTTCCGATCATATTGTCAAGGCCACCCCAAAAGTATATGAATATCACATAGGACTTTATCTTCATATTTCCCAATTTTGAAAGCCATCATTACTTCCCTTGTCACCTTGACCTCATCTTCATTATTAAGCCATTGTAGCTTGCAAGGTATCATGTGTTTTGTAGTTGGAAGGTGCAATTTTTCAACCAAAGTAATACTGGCAATATTAGTATAACTTCCACCATCAATGATCATACTGTATACCTACCCTCCAATCTAGGATATACCTAAAAATATGTTGAAAACACTAAATAACTAAGAAAAAATGACAGAAAAATTCTAGAACAGTAAAATGTGTAGGAAGGGCTCTAAAGAGGCTATTAGGTTCACCTTTAGTTGTCCTTGGGCTCATGCTCCGGCCTTCTATGTCTAGCCATGATTTCTTGTCTTCTTTAGCTTGAATCTTAATTAAATTAATGGGAATGAATCATTTGGATCATGGATACATTTTTGCTATCCGGAAGCTTTTATGACAAAGCACGACACCAAATAATCCAAGATTATGGTTTAAAGTGTTCCTTGCATTTTTTTTACCTTCTTCCTTGTTATAGGTCCTATATTGATCACCAAAGGGTCCTTAGATGTCCTTGAAACTTCTGAGCTTGCTAGCCCTTCATCATGAGTGTTGGCCCAAGTGCAACCCAGAGAAGATTGAATTTTCTTATCCTCTTTTGGTTACTTGTTTTAGTTTTGTTTATCATTGCTTTATATATTATTGATCTTTAGTTGAGGGAATTTGATTATAAATTTTAATTTTACCAAAGTTTTATAGATGTTCAGTCTATCTTCTTTAAAGTTTACTCATCTCTTCAAGTTCATTACTAGAGAGGTTTTCCTCTACTTACAATTCAAGAGTACACAAGACCTTATAATCTTTATTGATAGTTTTCTCTACCATCAATTCTCATTATTTTTTTAAAATCCTAACTAGAAACCTCAAAAACCCCCTTTTTCGATACCGGTTTTTCTAGAGGTTAACTAGAAAACTCACCAATCCAATCTCACCAAATTAGTATTTACAAGGTTATAAGTCCAATTGCAGCACAAGATGCTATATGGCAAGTGAAAGTGTAATATCTCTTGAAAAATCTCAACTTAAACACACTTCATTTAATCTTGATGATGAATTCAAACTTATAATGGCGAAGAATTCTTCCCAAAATATTTCTTAATGTGTTTATAGCCTATTGGGACCATTTAAATGTTGAGGACCGCAACAAAGCTTTTGGAGATCAACTTTCAAAGAACTAGCCATTGCTTTTCTTATAATACAAGATTTCACAATTTCTAGCTGATTAGGAATTTTCAACATGTTGAAAATTAAATATTGAAACACAACTTCAAATTTCTATTGTAACAAATAGAACAACTCATCAAAAATATGTTGAGACACGGTCCATGTGGCAACATGACATGTACTAATTTAATTTGAATTTTGAAGATTTTAGAATAATTTTCCACATGAAAGACTGCCAAAGTGATTTTTGACCTATTTTTCCATTTCAACTTGTTGTTATTAACTTCTAGCAGCTAGGATAATAGATTCTACATCGAGAGATGAACTAGTTGGTTTATTCCAATCTGTTACTATGAGCATCTTTGATGCTAGCATTGTCTTAGGTTCAAAAATACTTTAATAAGCCAACTAGTTGAGCCTTTCCAACCCATTATTGTTTGCTTCCCATGCACCTTAGCTTCACACAAGTTTAGCAGCTTCCATATTTTCACTTCTTAACAAATTTTTCATTTCCAATTCAATTTGCTTCTTCTCTTTAGAAACAATTTTTAAAATTTTCTAATTAATCATCTTACTAAAAGAAACATATTGGTTTCAAGAATGTTTTATTATTATCAAAACTCTAGATTAATTGATTGAGACAAATCCAACATTACGTATGAAAAAGTTTTCCTTCGGCGCACCTAGGAATTCTAACCTCATCTTTAGGTACACGTCTATTTACTCTTTCTTCATCTTGAGGTTGGAGACCAACTTGTCATCTATTGTGGTGGAGACAAGGAGATCTCACCTGCACATTGAAACTAGCTCAAGCAAATAAAGGGTGTTAAACCAAACTTTTGAAACCCTAGATGCCACATTTAGTCATTATCCAATTTTAAGGGGCAATTGTACGAAAAGTAATTAAGTGTAATTATCATCAAAGATGAGGGTCGGATATATGCAGTTACTCCTTTAACATATTAAAAGGCAAAAGGCACAAACATGCTCGACTTGAGGCTCAGATCAACTCAATAAAATATTTATATTATATCTACGGTTGAGCTCGAGCTACTTCTTGTACGCTTAATTCATCACCCTGATGAACAACAAAATGGCCTTAAAAATCTACTAATTGGCTGATGATAAAGGCTACGGAGAATGAGCACTAATTTTTGGTTTTTAATATACCTGTTAGTAAAGTCAGTACTTCTTGTTATTTGTTGGAGTTTTATATAGTGCAGGCAATACGTAATTTATAAAAACTCGATACTTGGAAGCAATTTTGGACTATATCATACAAGAGAAAAGTCTTCGTCAATGATAAAAATGTCTCCAATTTTCAAATATACTAGCTGTCATCATCACATTCCAAGGTCAAAGACAAAGGAGATCTTGCAGAAGGGAGGGAAAAAAAAAAAGAAAACAATATATAGATTACAAATACTATTGATTACAAGTATATATACGGTGAAGATCCTTGGCTGGTTATGACTCTCTCAATCATCTTTTGCGTATTCCGATTTTATGTCGACGGTTGATCTGGCAACACGTTACCCAGTTGAGCCAAAACTTATTACCCCTCGAAACCAAATTGGTCAGATACTTTGCACGTTCGTTTTGACCAGCTAGATAGTTCCAAAAACTTGGCACAGGGAAGGAGAAAGAGAGGTGAATATATATATATATATAGGTGTGGTTTTCGGTTTCAAATTAAGAAATCTCTGATCGGAACCGATCGATTACTGGCAATATGGAGACGTTATGGCTCCGCCGTCTCTGGTGCTGGAGCATTATGCTGGTGGCAGTAGCTGCGCATGGTGGAGCTGGCCAGAGGCAGGTGAACGTGGGCGTGGTGCTGGACCTGGGCTGCTGGGTGGGGCAGCTGGGACTCAGTTGCATCAACTTGGCTGTCTCCGACTTTAATTCCTCCAACGCCACCTTGGTTCTCAATGTCAGAGACTCCAAACAAGATCATTGACCTAGGAACACACACACACATATATATTAATTAGGATACAACTCAAAAAAATAAATAAATAATCAACGTGTGACGAAATTGTTCATAAATATATCAAAATTATTCAAATTCAACTTAATAATTTGACTTCAAATATCGAAATCATTACTTTAATTATATAAACAAGTAAGGACAATTGTAGGAAGCCTTTGATGCTGCATGTGCCCAGGAATATACGAGTTTTAAATTGCTTCATCTCCACTTTAAAAACATGAAACAATTCTCCCACAGTACAAAAGTAATAAGTCTGAATTCTCAATTACAGTTTATTTCTAAGGTTTAGGTGACATTACTCTTCATTTTATCTTATTCAAAAAATTTACATCAATTTTATCTCCAGATGTGAAAAAGATTTTGGACATTTAGATAGATGAAAAATTTAAAATTTAAAATTTAATTTTTTTTTCTCTGACACTATAGAAAGAATATCACATCCAAGAAGTAAAATCATCATTTATGAGTATCAGTTCTAGATTTTGAAAATAGAAATTTTTAGTACTTAAACTTAAAAAAAATATTAGCATCAGTTCTATCCTAATCCAGTTATGAGTTCTTAGACTTAGTAAAATTGTACTTTTGTTTCACAATTTTATGAAATTTTCCGGTATAGGTAGCTAATCATCCAGGCACAATTTTAAAAGTTTGATGAGCTAGGGAGCAAAGGAAATTTTGAAGTACTGGTGGGCATATTTTTGAAAGTTTAAAGGGTATAATGATTTTAAGCCAAAAAGAAAGAAAAAATTATGGTCATGGGAAATAACTTGGTATTTGCTCTCCTCAGACAGCTTGCCGTACGATCGCACTATCTGCGCCGATTCTACTTGGATTTTGTTTTACAAATTATATTTTTCTAATGATTATATTATTCTCTAGACTATTGTGTTATATTAGTTATCAAAATTCAATTATACATTTAATAGAGAATTAAACAATAATGGAATATAAATAATAAAATATTATTAATTGAAAATATCAATTATGTATAACAATATGTCGAATATTTTATAAAATAAAATAATCTAAAACTTTAATCTACGTGGTCACTAGAGTAATCGTCGGCGTTGACAAAGCTCGCTAAGAGATTCTAGCATGTTGATTAGGCTGATTTATCTCATGTGAAATGTGGAGGAAATTATATGTGTAATGTTACATGTGCTAATATTTTGTACTGAAAAATGTACCAATCAGTTTGTAGGCAACTTCAATTAAAGAGATCCTACACACAGAATTCTTGTTTTTTTTGTCACATGAGAAAATTTTATAGAATTGTATTAGTAAGTTTAGCATTGTTCACTTGATGAGTATGTGACCCATTTTTGTGTGGCCTATATGATGGTAGGAAGCCTTTGTTATTAAGATATAATTAAGTCTAATTAAGTTACTAAAAATCCTTCTAAGCAATCATCTCTTTCCCCAACTAACTCTTCATCAAAATACCATTACTATTAGATATACTACATCATGTAAATTATAGAGGTATTGTATAGTATACAATGCGACATATAGTTATCAAGTTCACAAAATAATATATATGTATGAATATACACACGCACACACATCAAATATTAGTTTATGAAAAATATCGAATATAATTTTTCTTCACATCTTTATATGCATTTAATTATTTCCATCACAATTTCCCTAATATAAATGAAATATATTTGAGAGGTGATATTTTTATAAGAAACTACATGAAAAATTGAATATATAAAATAAATAAATAATATTCAATACAAAAAATATAATTTACTGATATAAGAGAAAAAAATAATACTGTAATAGTAGTAAATTTTCTAAAATCACATTGAGCTCTAGTGGCTCAAATTATAATGTTTTCCTTACAACTTATTCCACAAAAGCATCATATTTATCCCAAATCATAGAACTTTGGTTTTGAGTCAAGAAATTTATAAATCTTAATGTTGTCATTATTTACCAATTAAATTTTATTTTTAAATAAAAAATTGAAAGAATATCAATATTTATGTCAAAATATGTGTATTAATTATATTTTAACATTTTATTTATGTATGTATGTGGTACGTTGACCTACACTGGAAAAAAATTCTAACTCATGATACGCAACATATCATAGTAAATTGAAAAA
This sequence comes from Aquilaria sinensis, assembly GCA_005392925.1. Lineage (NCBI taxonomy): Eukaryota > Viridiplantae > Streptophyta > Magnoliopsida > Malvales > Thymelaeaceae > Aquilaria > Aquilaria sinensis. The sequence continues at coordinate 71,323 of SMDT01000145.1, read as the reverse complement.
ACACATAAAAAATTAGTATTCAGAGTACCATAGAATATTGTAGCATTTCACATGAAAACTCGATAAACAGGGAAAAATTATGTGCCACATACCGCATAAGTCTAATATGTAATATTTGGCATAGTATATCATGATATTGTGTGAAATTTTTTAAACCATGCTCTTGATTACATCATCCAATAATTTTTTATATATTATACAAAAAATTAATTTTACCTGCGGGTTTTGATGTTCTAATTAATCGTGATAGAAATCTTTAATTTAGTTTGCTTCACAAAATTATGTACATTAGTTAATTAAATCTTAACATTTGAAAATTCTAAACAAAGCCACTTTCCAAATGAAACTGGTAGAAATTTTCGATTAATTAACCTAAAATTTGAGAAATTGATACATGAAAGAAATCTTATATTGAGTGGTCCAAATAAGATAATTTTCATTCTGTGTGAAAATATTAAAATGCTATACCGGTATAAGTGGACTTGTACTTAATCCTTATTATACTCCTACAAACTAACTATAAATTGTTAAAATATTAAATTAAACTTTATATTTGGCAAAAAGGAATTGCATCCTATACATAAAAAATCTATAATACATAAGCGACCTGAATTACATGTTCTTCAATTAATTTGTTTCTGTAAAAAATTTAAGTTGTGCTTCAATTTTCAGGACATATATTTTTCCTGATAATTTCTCGTTTGCCAAACTGCAGCTCTGGACCTGATTAAAAACGTGAAAGTGGAAGCAATCATCGGCCGCAAAACTCCATGGAAGCACCCTTTGTGATCGAGCTCGGCACCAAATCTCAAGTACCCATCATCTCACATTCTGCATCCAGCGGTTCCCTCACCTCGTTACGAAGTCCATATTTCTTCGAAGCAACTCAAAACGACTCCTCCCAAGTCAAAGCCATCAGTGCCATTGTTGCAGCCTTCGGCTGGCGAGAGGCGGTCCCCATATATGTCGACAACGACTACTAGAACTATGCTGCAAATGTCGGGGACACCACTATTATTGTCAATAGGTCACGATTTGTGGACTTCACCTTGCCTTACACAGAGCCTGGGGCCATGGTGGTGCCCATCACTGATCGGCGGCCAAAAAATGCCTGGGTTTTCTTGAAGCCTTTGATGCCAGGACTTTGGGCCACAAGCTACTGCTTCTTTGTCTTCATTGGTTTTGTGGTGTGGATGTCGGAGCACTGGATCATGGACCTCCATCATGGTTTTCTCCTATTGTGGATGTTGGAACAGGCTTGGCGTTCGCCTTCTCCACCATTGTTTTCTCCCATAGTGAGCTAGCTAACCCCACTTAAGCATTTTCCATATGCTTGTGATAAGGGACTAGAACCTGCATTTCATATTTTGGAATCTGCATGTATTCTCAAGGGAAATGGTAATCAGCAATCTGGCTAGGACTGTGGTGGCGATATGGTACACAGCCAACAGTCACAGATATGAACCAACTCCTGAAGTTCGATGCTTATATTAGCTACTAGTATGAGTCCTTCATCGACGGGATCTTAAAGAGCTTGAAGTTTAGTCCAACAAATTCACGCTTTTAAATCTATGGAGGATCTAGATGCACTCTTTAGCAACAAAAGCATTGCTGCAACCTTTGATGAGATCCTTTACTTGAATTTCTTCGGTCGTCCCAAGTGCAACCAAGATGAGGGAGTGAATTAGTTGAGTTCCAAATCACACAAAAAATGGGTTTTAAAACCCTTAAACTAAAACGTAATTCAAGAAGTAATAAATAAACTTATTCTAACCAGAAAATAACTACCACAATACAACTAAATTTTACTTTGAAAGCTAGATTTGAAGTATTTTAGAGACCAAGCAAGCTTAACCATGGTAAGAAGCATAAATCACCAAGCAATGATCAAGTGAGTAGAGGGAAAGAAGCTTGCACAAAATAATTTTTATAGAGGTTCAGTTTCTTCTCTTGAGAGCCTATACCCCTTCTCAAATTCAGTACTTGAGAGTTTTCTTCTCCACTAAGAATCAGAAGAGGACACACTGCTTTGGTAGTTATCTCTACCACAATTACTCACTAGTTTTACCAAAGGGTAACTAGAAACCTTTCTAAATCCCTTTCTGTGATGACTCTCCTAGTCAACGATTGCATTTGATTGGGTAAGTGTGTTTTATTTAAGTGTTTTCACTTAAGCACCTCAAGTTAGCACCTTATTAAGCAAGAAAGAAAAGCTAAGTTTAAGTAAAGATGAATTCCTAAGTGTGATTTGGCGCCTAAGAGTTAAAAGAGTAAAATGGCAATTTTGACCAAGTGAGTGGCATGACTATAATTTTAATGAAATTAAGGTCATGTAAGGAATTTTAACTAGTTAGGTCAAGACCATTAGTTATCTTAGCTAATAAAACCATCGTTTGAAAGAAAAGTGCAAAAATTGCACTAAGTACTCAATTAAGCCATTTATGTTTTAAGTGCCTTAAGTGTCCAAGAGGTTAAGTGTAAGAGGCTTTTGGGCATTCTTTGGGACCAAGAAGGGATGGTTTTGGGTGATTTTTTAGTGACTAAAATGAAACAAATGAGAACTTGAGGGTTAAGGGACAAAAAAACAAGAAGTGAGTTTAGTGGAGTTGGTAGGATATTTCTACCCTTTTGTTGACTTCCATCTCCATTCTTTTGCTTTCCATTTTCGTAGCTCCCTCTCCTTACCATAATTTTTGCTCCAAACCTCCCCAATTCCACAAGTTTTCATTGAATTTGAAGGCCCCAACTTGATTACAAGAAGCCTAAATCTCATTTTTGGTGTTCCTGCTTCAATCTAGCTCATTAATGTTTCTTTGGACTTGAAACCTAAGTTAAGCTTCTTGGATTTATTTGAACTGGTTCTAAGTTGTTTGAGTAGCTATAGATGGTCTCGATTTAAGGTTCTTAGTTCCATATCGCGTTGGATTTAGGATTGGAACTCAAGAGAGCTTGGTTGAGCTTAAGTGTGCTTGTCGTTTAATTCTTGCTTTGTAGCTGAATTTGAGGTAAGGGTTCAGGTTAATTTAGCTCAAATAATGCATATAAAAGTAGTATTATCTGTGGGAATGAAGTAGAAACAAGACCCATGTGAATTAGCCTTGGAATGGGAAAGTTTAAGCAAGTTTCATGCAAGTTCGCATGCTGTCGCGCAATGCTATAGTGCATTGGCTATTTGGTGATGCAATGCGTCGCCGGTAAACCTCTAGGATTCCTGAGCATTGATGCCATCGCTGAAGGCATTGCCAAGGCATTAGTCCCTCAAGCTTAGGGTATCCTAACAATTTCTCAAACTTTCGGTTATCATCCCTAGGTTATTTTAAGACGTTCCATAGCCTCAGTTGGGTCTAAGACTCATTCCTAAATTAAGAATTATGCATTATTTAAAAGGTAGCTAAATAATGTGGTTAAGGTAGAGCTAAGTATAGTGGTTAAGGGCTAAAAGTGCTCAAGTTATCAAGGGGGCACTAAAGGGATTAAGTCGGGTTTTAGAAGCTACATTGGCCAAGGAGAAAGGTCTCAGACCTAAGGGAATTGAAGAAGAAACCTAAGAAAATCTCAACCGAACCATATGATTTGGTAAGTGAGCCACTGAGGAGCTCTCAGCTAAGCTCCAAAAGCTTGGCAAGTTAAACCACATAAGATGGCTATCATGTACAATGAATTAAGGGTAAGACGGGTAAGTTTTGAGAGAAGGTGACAACCTACTTAAGGACCCATAAGTGGGACATAAGGGAGGTAAAGTATTCAAGAGACGAGGGCCAATGTCTCAAGTACTTCTGCCATTTTAGCTCACGGTAAGAATAAGGCACCTAAGGTGCCAGAAGTCCCAAGGATAGTATGTTGCATATCATACATTCATGCATTGCATACCTTTTATGTTATTGTATGGTGATTGTTTGTTGGTTGATTGGTTGTTTGTTTATTATATGCCATACTTGCATACTTGCTTGTTATCTTCTTTGTAGGTATCCTAAGGGACCCTTACTAAGTACATTCGGGTACTCATTCCCTTAAGTTTATTGTGTAGGTCCTAACCCCGGGACTAACAACTAGTGGATAGTAGTAGGCTAAGTTCCCTCTTTTGTAGGTACTCTTTCACTATAATCCTTGTGATTCTAAGATTACTTATGGTCTAAGCTATGTACTAACTAAGTGTTATGCCTTTATAGTATAAAGGCTAAGTGGTGCACAAGGATAAGAAAGAGCTTGCACTTGGAGCTTGATAGCTCAAAGGTGGGGCTCAAGTAAAGGATCTTAATGAAGGATATTGTCTCATATACATAGTACCTTATGTACTAAGACGTTGTCTCTATTAGGATACATTGTGGTGTAAAACCATTGAGTTACTTTTAGGTGCATGCTAGTGATGTTAAGTGTGCACAAACTATTACTTGAATATGAAGTAACTAGTATTTTATTGTCTTTGCACGATTTAAGTACTTTTTAAATGCAAAGCTCGAGCGTAGTTTTTGAAATGGTTTACTACATTATTTGCATCACTAAGACAAATGTATGCATATCTTCTTGCAGGGTAGGCTAAGGAACTATTTGCACCTAAATTGTTTTAATTTACCTATAAGTAATGGTTAGCCAATAGTAACTAAGTGGGATTCATAGTCCCTATGAGCCTACAAGTTAAGGTCGTCGGGGCATTGAGACCCCGTTCTACGACATTTTCCCTTACAAGGAAATCACTCAAACACTCAAGATAAACTCAGTAATTTAATGGTTACAAGGTGGAAAGAACAATGGAAGCACTCAAGGCTAGATAAACAAATGAAAGCTCAATCTCTTGGCAATTCTCAAATTCAAGCTCTTTGAAGATGAAATGTATTTGCTTGTTTCCAAGAGTTTTTTCCAAGATGTTTCTCCATATTTTTATAACATTTGGGAGCCAAAGAGACATTGAAATCTTGCAGAGAAGATCTAAAGATGCTCCTAGAATTACAGTGACCGTTGCTGTTAAAATTGACAGCTTTTAGCCTCTACCTGGTAATTTTACCCAATTGAAAGATTTTAACTTGTTAAAAAATGTGTTTCAAACCGAAAACCCAGTTTGAGCTCCAATGGCTAGGAGGCATCATTTATGACTAGTTAGGTGCGAAATACACATGGCAATTAAGCTGGAATGCATTAGATTTGAATTTTCAAAAATTTCTGCGATGTGTTCTTGCGTGGAAGACATTTTTTGCAGTTATTAACTGGTTGCTCTACTTCTAACCAATTGTCTTTAGAAATCAATCTGTTGGTTCATTTGAACCTGTTGCTTTGTAATTTCTTGGAGCTAAAGCATCTCAGGTGCAAAAGTAAACATACAAACTAACTTGTTGGACCTTTTCAACTCATTTTTTTTTTGCTTTCCCTACACCTTATTACACCAACTTGCCAATTTTCACACCTTACTGACACATTTTAACACCAAATCAACTTACTCCAAACCTTTGATATAAAACAGTTAAGAAATCAAATTTAAGTGAAATATTAGATCAAAAAAACATTTTTCTTTTCTTAAAAAAAGCTTAAACCCATTTGACTCAAGAAATAAAACATTTAAAAAGATAAACTAACTTTGTTTTGTAATCATCAAAATTAACCACTTAATGAAAGGAACAAATCCAACATCATCCTTGCAAAATACTGCAATAAGTACACCAATTTGGAACCAACATTTAAGACGGATGATTTGGATTTGTGAGTTCTATTCATTACCCTTTTCTCTTACTAGTTTGGTGAATATTTTCTTTAATTTTTTTAATGATTATAATTGTTTGTAATGTTGAAGGTCTTCCTAAAAGGCTCTCATCTTGTGTCAAACATTTCAAGCATAATCTTGAATGTTATAGAGGATGATCAGAAAATGAAAGAAATTGAGAATGATCATTTCATTAAAGAAGCTAAGTGTGTAGATTCCAGCTCTTTACTTTCCTTCAACAGTCGTGGCCTCGATTGCTTTTGGGGGCTCTTCCTCATTGCTGGAGTTATTATTGTCTCTACCGTCCTTATATCTCTAGCAATGTTCTTATTTGAGAATTGGCAAATATTTTTCAATTTTGAAATTTCCATGGCTAACAAAGCAAGAGCTATCATAGAAAAATTTAATGAGGAAGATAAGAAATCACCGACATTCAAGAAAAAGAAGATGGACAATGGCCAATCTAAGACTACGGAGGATAACCCTAATGCCAATGGCAACGTTGTTGGACCGTTGCCAAACACCAACGGCCAAACAAGTCCATTGACTTTTCCACAGCAAGGCATTGTAATCTCAGGGGAGGAGGGAACATCTTCTCCAGAGCATCTAGATGGGCCACCTCTGCAAGTAAAATTCAACTGGTTGAGGAAACACAGACATCAAGAAATTAGGCGCACACATAGAATCTACATATTTGTTGTTTTAGGCCGTGTACGAGTATGGTGTAATTCTAACTTCTTTAGCGATTTATTTATTTGTTTGTTTAGTTGTTTATATATATATTTCTATAAAATAATTTTTTGCTTCGCATTATAGAATTAAAAAGTAAAAAAATTACAAAAAAAATAATGAATTTGCTAGGCTATTTAGAATCGAGCGATTCTCAACAATAGAGAGGTTTGTGGTTCCATCAATTCTTGTTCTAGGGCATTCTAATGCTTGTGGCTACACAAAGGGGAGCAGGTACTCAAAGGTAAGTGAATGTGGGGGTGGTGCTGGACTAAATGAAGTTTAGTTACAGCAACTTGGTACTCTCGTACTTGAACTCCTCTTGATACCTGATTAGGCTTTGACTCATTGGTCCGTAAGACCCACTAGAGATAAATGCACAAGCCCCAGATGAAAGGTCCATTAGATGATAGACTAATAGGTTGACCGTTACGAGCAGAGAACATATCAGTAATGGATACCTTGAATATTAGGGGGAATCACGTAACAAGGGTAACTTCCCCCCATGATCGCCATAAGGAACACACTATATGAGGCCTCTTAAGAGAGAGAGAGAGAGACAAGTGATGTTCTATCTCTGCCACATCTTTCATTAAACTTTTGAGTCATTACTAACTTAAGCATCAAAGGGCCTTCCCTAGACACACAACTCCAGGACCCTTAAACATTGTCTTCCATTTCAAGTCTACACATCCCTAAGGGTCTCAGGCATCAGCTACGCTTGCCTAAATGACAATTGGTTATAGTTTGGTCGCTATAGACTGTTTAATCTCTTTAATAGAACCTAACTAAGCAGGCTAAACTAATCTAGATTAGCCTTTACCAGATTTTTAGTATCAAATGGGTAACAGTACAACAAGTAACTCGGTAATTGTAATAGTATCAATATAGATGAGCTTTATTAGGACACAGATTTTGGTCAAGGCATCTATGAGTTTAGATCTCACTATAATGTCCCCTTGTTACTTGCCTATTAGTATAGTAACTAGCTTAATTACTTAAGTCTAGAAATCAGTTCCAGAAATCAATGCAGAAACTAGTTCAAAACCCTTCGGGCAATGCTCACTTAGACAAGCCGTTGCACTACATATTTTGCTTCACATTTTAATTAAAATTTCTGGCAAATTTCTATAGCTAAAATAACCATTTTCAGAAATTTGGAGAAGCTTAATTTAGATCCCATAAGGTTTCGTTCATCTTATATATGCTACTTGTTTCATTTAGCTTGCCATGCTTCAAGCATGTTTCCATAGAATATCTGAAATAAGAATTTAACATAAAAGCATTTTAGTAGCCCTTACCAAATAAGTTATATATGATTTCAAGGATATGTAAATCAACATATTTGAGCAACGTGGCTAGGAAACATGTTTTCAGTCCAAAAATTTTAGAAATATGTATAGGGCTTGAAATCTTAATCTTATGAATCGAATATAAACTAAACATGCACAAGCACATATAACAAAGATATAAATCTAAAAGGTCTAATGTAGAATATACCATAATTCTATAATAGATCTATTCAAATAAATTGCAATCCCAAATTTTAGACGGACTAGTCTTCATTCCATGATTTTATGGTTATTGATTCCATGATTTTCAGATAGACTTGTCTTTATTACATGAATTTCAGCCATTTGTAGGAATTGAAATAATGGAAGGGACTAAGAAAACATACCTGAACACCGATGCCAGCTACAAGAAGATTCAAGTTGACACATTAACAAAGGCATCAAGATATACTTTGTTAGTTTTGGATGTCTTTGAATCCTGGTGACTAAGAACAAAAAGCAATTCAACAATGCTGTATTCAAAGAATTCACACAGAAATAGGGTATTAAGATATACCTTGTTCAATGTATCACTTGCAGTTTTATAGTCATGTAGAGGTCGCCAATAGTACCATTAAGGACGGCTTTAAGAAAAGGTTGTCAGATGCTAAAGGCCTATCTTCTATCCGGTGGGACTTTTAGATCACAACCGGAGGTTATAAGGTAAACCCCTCATTTCTTGCTTATGCAATAAAGACCTTGATCCCTATTTAAGTTACCCAAGCAACTCTTCAGAACTATATCTTCAATCATGGGTAAAACAAGCAAGGCCTCCCAGTGAAACTAGATAGCTTGGAGGAGCTCCATAAGGACATTGGACTTTGCATGAAGGATTTAAGAAAAGGGATGGCCAACATCTACAACTGAGATGTTATGCCCAAGGAAATTAAAGTTGGAAGGCTAGCCTTATAGAGGGCAAAACACTTTGGATAGGACACCGACCATGTTTTCCACAACACAAACTAGGAAGGGCGATACTTAGTCATCAAGGAGCTTTAGAGGGGAGTATTTTAGCTTAATGAGGCCTTACAAAAACTACCCCCTATGCTCTACCATTTGGATGAACTCTAGCAATATTTTTCTTAACATGGTCTACTATCCTTTGTGTACTTAGGTTGGATCAGATATCACCTATGTACTTAACTCCCATTTGTGACATTGAATGAATTCCTAAAGTTCTGCTTATATGATTTGTGACAATCATCAAATTGCTTAAAACCCATAAGCCTTTAGTGTCACACTCTAATTGCCTCATAGCTTATGCATTTCATTGAACAGGCTCAACTAACACAAATTTTTAGGCAAAAGAGCTAGGCAGATAAGCATGCAACTTTAGAATTTATCCCACTAATATTTATGTGCCATAATTGCAAAAATTCATTTCAATGGCTTAATGGTGGCTATTTTAGATCAAACTTTAAACTTAAAGCTAGTTTTAGCATGAATGAAGTGGAAAAAATGGCTTAGAGTCACAAAAGTTTAAACATAACTCAAACCAACTCAACTAGAGGCATAATAAGCGTAGGAAATCCAAAATTTATCTAAGTATCATTCCATAAGTAGGCTTAGACCATAGTCAAGTGTAGATACATCATACTACATCAAACCCCATATTTGATCATACACACTTAAACAAATACATAGTTACATAACAACAACCACCATGGCCTTAAGTGTTCATAGTACCTACACTACATAGGCAATATTCTAGAATTATACAAGAATGATCATAGCCTAAGTACACAAGACTTTACATAGCTAGCAAAGGACCACCATCAGCCATTAACACATATACACAGCCATCCCTACAACCAGGAACATTTGCACATCAAATTCTTAGCTAGTTCCCATAAAACATGTACTAATTCCCTACACCAATACTTGCACTTAGTACCAACACTTAATGAGCACAATATCATTAGGTTAAGATGTAATACCTACTCTGCAATAGTAAAATACAAACATTTAATAAAACTAATTGCCAAGTTCTTTTTCTAAAATATAGGATAAGGCCGTGAGTATTCATACTTAGTAAGGGCAGATACATATAAACATCGTTCAAAGTACATAGTTTATAATCTATTACCCTACAATCAAAGGAAGACATGGAAAATAGAATATACAACACAAATATAAAGTATAAATGACTATATATAAGGGTCATCATGCACAAGCAAAGTCACAGAAGCACAGATAACACACACCCACACACCATTTAACCTAATTTCAACCTCCAATACCTGGCAAGTAATTTGTAGCACTTAGGGTTCGTTAGGAAAATTGCTTAGTTTTTGGATTAAATGTTCATAAAGCTTCAGAGCTACATAAAAGTTAACCAACCCCTTAGATAGCTCATACTACTTGCACTTATCATACAAAAGCTAGCTAAATACAAAAGCACCTGAAGGCACTAAGCTAGCTCCTTTCATAGCTCCTGACTGACTTAGTTCATATTCTCACCATGGCTTATCTTTTCTTATGAATTCCACAGTAAAACCATAAGCAATTCATAGAAATTGCCAAGTCTAACCCTTACCAATCTTGCTAAGTAGTTCTTGATCCTCTCAATTGTATAATTTCTCCTTAAATCTGCCTTGCTCCTCAAATAAGCTACCTTTTCCTTCAATTCTAAGCACAGAGCTGCCTATCCTGATCCAATTTCACCAATTTAAGCCTTAGTTTTTGAAGAACTATTCTTTTCTCTATTTTCCTTCCCAAAAATTAGATCAAAATAGCTAGAGCAGCATGGTGGTGGCATGCATCCACTTGCCATGGAAAGTCGCTTGAAATGGGTCCTAAAGTTACCTTTGCTCCTTTATAAAAATTTCATGGAGCCATTTAGCCTTAGTTGACTTCTTTTCTTACACTACACTCATTCAGTAGTCTCTTAAATTAATTAATTTAGCATTATATCTTTTCTGACTTTCAATTAGGTCCTTAAGCCTGAGGGAAAAGACTTAATTGCAAATGCAATTTTTTTTTTACTCAATAAGGCATTTCCTGCTTTCTTTGCAATTAAGTCCTCCACAAAACTCATTAACTCACCTTTAAACACTTCCTTATAGCCTTAGGCCTTTTCAAAGGTAGTGGCATGACAGTTTCCCCTTTTCATAAAATTTGTCCTCCAAATCTTCAAGTGACTTAGGAAAGAAGTTTGGATAAGTTTGCAGCATCTTTGCCTATATTTCCTAGGTAGCTTCTTCTTCACTATGATTAGTCCATTAGATCTTAACCATAAGAATAAGCTTGTTTCTTAATTTTCTAGTGTCCTTAGCTAATATATTCATAGGTGAGATCAAAAGCTATAGAAACACCATAAGATTGCAGGACATGTCTTAAGTTAGGAACATATTTCTTAAGCATACTCACATGAAATATATGATGAATATGTCCTAACTTAGGGGATGAATCTAGCTTATAAGCAAGCATGCACATCCTTTCCAAAACCTCAAAAGGTCATATAAACTTAGGAGCTAACTTTCCTCTTTTGCCAAATCTGACAACTCATTTCATTAGAGAAATCTTTAGCCAAACATGCTCTCCAACTTAGAATTCCATACTTCTCCTTATTTTCTGATTGGCATGGGCTTTTTCTCTATCATTGGCTGCCTTAATCCTACCTCAAATAATCTTAATCTTTTTAGTAGCTTTATAGATAAGGTCTAGACCTAACTCCAACTTATCTCCATCATCATGCCAACAATGAAGTATGATACAATTTCTTCCATATAAAGCCTCATAGGGTACCATCTTAATAACAATTTGATACTCTCTCCATCCCACTTTCTTTCCTCCATTTGACTTTTTAGACTAGTTTGACTTGAATTTATTTATATTATTTTTTATTAGAAAAAATTTTAAAAAACTATAGATCTTGATTTATCATTCATATACAAAGGTATTTCATTTATATACCAAAATTTTAAAAATATAAAAATCATAGATTATTTATTGAAAAGTGAATGGTGCAAAGAATTTGGGATAAACGGAGTAACTATTATTGTAGGAGAATTCTATAAGGAGTAGATGTTAGTCCTATTCTTCCTGAAAATCCAGTGCACAACACCTTAACATATCCTCTAATATCTAGATAGTCCTTTTTGTTTGCGCATTAGTTTGGAGATGATAAGTAGTACTCAAGTTTAATTAAGTTCCTAAAGTACTTTGGAAAGACTTCTAGAAATTTAACACAAACCTTGGATCCTTATCTGAGACTATGTCATCTAGAATGCCATTAAGTTTCAAAACTTCTTGAATATATAGCTTTGCTAGCCTATCTAAGGAATTTGTAAGATTTATGGTAAAAAGTTTGCCAAATTAGTTAACCTATCCACAATTACGTATATTGTGTCATGTTTTCTCTTAATTAAAGGTAGTCCAGTAAAAAAGCCCATGGAGATAAGAACCTTATTTTCTCTCTAAAATTTGCAAACTTTGAAGTTTACTCCCAGGTTTTTTATGCTTTACCTTAACTCTTTGGTAGGTTAAGCACTTACCCACATATTTTGCAATATATTGCTTTATTCCAAGCCACCAAAAGTGGGTTTTCAAATCCTTGTACATCTTAACAACTATTTGATCCTTACTCAATTTGCTTGAGTGTGCTTCCTCCAAAATATGATGTCTTAACTCAACTCTTGAAAGCACATAAAGCCTATTCTTGAAGTATAGTAACCCTTGCTTCATGGAGAAGCCAACTAGCAATTTACCATGCCTAAGTCCAAAAACTTTCTCCAGGTCACTATCTTCTTGTTGAGCTCTACTTATTTTTTCCAGCCAACTACTTTGAATTGTTGGAACAAAGACTTGACTTCGTTTCCATTTCTTCCACCTTTTAGCTAACATAAGTACACTATTATTATCAATGTTAACCTCATCACTTCCAAACTTTAAGACCTTAATATACTTTCTACAAAGGGCTTCAGCCAGCAGATTACCCTTTCTAAATATGTACTCAATTAGACAATCAAAGTCCTTTATATATTCTAACCATCTTCTTTATCTCATGTTGTTTCTCATTCTTTGAATACAGTAGCATAAACTTATCAAGATGTGGTTTGAACACTATCTACATGAGGTCCGTGAAGAATGTAGGTGTATTTGTGAGACCAAATCACATCACTGTGGATTCAAAGTGGCCATACCTAAGATCTATCTTAGAAAACACCATTGCTTTTTTAAGTTGATTCAATGGGCCTTCTATCCTAGGAAAAGAATATTTATTCTTCACATTTAGTGCATTAATCTTTTTATAGTTAATGCAAAACTTAAGGTTTCCATCTTTCTTTTTGAAAAACAACATGGCTACTCCCTATGAAGCCGCACTTGGTGTAATAAACCCTTTCTCAAGAAGCTCATCCAATAACTTCTTGAGTTCTTGCATTTCAGAAGTGGCCATTCTATAAAAAGGTACTGAGATTGGCACAGCCCCAGTTTCCAATCTTATTTCAAACTCATACTCTCTAGGTGGCGGGAGTTTAAGCAAATATGAGGGAAATACTTTTGGAAATTACCTAACCACTAGTATTTTACCTAGTTCATCTATCACCTTATCATTATTTAAGGCTAAGTACTATTCTAAAAAAATAATAGGCATAGTTTCCGCTATTGCCAAGCATTGTCTCTTCCCTAGCTCCTTTGGGTTAGCTAAATCATATTCACAAGCATTGGGCAACAATAATTTTCTAGCCCTTTTCTCAATATGCACTTGGTGCTTAACAAGCCAATTTATGCCTAAAATTAGATCATAGCCATTTGGTTCCAAAATGATCAAATCAGATTCAATCTTTATTTTTCTTAGCCTTATTTTGCAACCTTTAACCATAAGAAGTGTGTATATTAGTTCTATTCCAACAATTTTAATCAAGAACATTTCAGGCAAACTATATATTTCCAAGTTCATATCTTTAACTAGCTTAGCAAAGATTATAAAAATAAATTCCTTATTATCAAACAAGGCAGATAAAAGTCTATTATTTAAGTAAACCTTACCTTTTAGTGCCTCTTGGTGCAGCCTTTCCTAGCCTTGGCTTTTTGCTTATGGTTCCTCTAATTTCTCTTTCTTGCCCTCAGTCTGGAATGCTCTTCCAGCTCCTTGAGCTCTAGGTTAGTTTTGTGGCAACCTTGGGCCTACATTGATCACCTTAGGAGGGGTAAGGCCATCCTTTCCTTTGATCTTGTGGTCTTTGCCTCTGGCCACTTAGTCTTGTTTGTTCTCTCTTGACTGGGCAGTCTCTTACCCGGTGTTCCTTTGGCCCACACTTTAAAACACCCCTAGGTAACCTTGTAACATGGTTTGAGCCCATGGCGCTTGCCATAATGCTCACATTGTGGCCTAGAATATAGCCTTACTCCATTCCTACTTCCCTCTCTCTTAGACGGTCCTTGCTGAACCACTTTCCTTGGCCTTTCCTTGCTCTCTTTTCACCTTTCACTTTTTTTTTCCGGCAATGATTTACCTATGTTTTGCTCCCTAAACTCCAATTCAAGGGTCAAGGCCTTTTGCACAGCCTTATAATAATCCTTTATTCCTATAGCCTTAAGAAACTGCCTTAGCTCAAGCCTCAAACCACTAACGAATCTCTTGGTCTTCAACAATTCATGCCCATCATATTGAGATGCATAGCTCATCAAATTGTTGAATCTATGCTCATACTCCATCACACTTTTACTGCCTTGTTCCAGTTGATCAAACTCTACTTTTTTTAATCCTTCAAAGCTTCACTTACACATTGCTACTAGAACACTTGTAGGAACTCAACCCACCTGATAGCTCTCATTCTCTCCATTAGTTTCTTCTCATTTTTCCCTTGATAAGCTTTATGTACAATTCTCCACTAATTTTTAACACTTCCCTCCAGTTTGAAGGTAGGTAGAATGACTTTTTGGTTTGAGGTCACTTTATTTTTATCAAATATTTTTTCAAGTTGCTATAGCCAGTATCTACTTCTTATAGCCCACCATCTCCCTTGAACATGGGAGATTTGAAAGTAAGTATTCTCTCCAACTGACCTTCCTTCAAATCACCATCTTTTTGCCTTCTTTCTCTTCTAACTTCCTCTCAATTTCCACTAGGCATATGCCTTCTAGTTTGACTTACGACTTTTCTTTGAACATTGCCACCTTTCTCTTCAATTTTATATGTCTGGCTCACTACAATTTCCACCCTATCTTCATACCTTACCTTAAAGCTTAGTCTTCTTAACCTAGGATGCCTACTTTTCTTCTTCTGGTCCTCATCAATATCCACCAAAGCTTTACTAGGTTGACATGAGGCTGACTTCTTTTAGGCCTTATCATTGGCTCTTTTTATGACTCCCTTATATTTGCCACTCATGGCCCTTAAGCTTGATTCTGGTATTACATTAGTACTTACATGTCTATAGCCATCTGTGATATAACTGCTTGCATAGTCTCAAGCATTTGTTCCAGCCTCTTTTATGGGTTCCTACTAAGTCCAAGCACCCCTTGCTTATCACTAGGCTTATTTTCTCTTACTACAAGCATTTTAGCCCTTTTCTCAGGCATTTTAGCCCTAGTTTGGCCTTTTTTCCCTTACTTTCAGGCACATCTACCCTAGGATCAACTTCTTCTCCCACATTTCTTTCTTTGGTCCTAGTCATTACCACCATCCTGCATACAACATATTCATAGTGCTTAATATGTAGTGGAAACCCTAATGTAGGAATAGCCTATTCAAATCCTTATATGCTATAACCTGGCTCTGATACCACCTTATCACACCCTAATTGCCTTATAGCCTCTGTATTTCATTGAACATACTCAACTAAAAAAATTTTAAGCAAAATAGCTAGGCAAATAAGCATGCAATTTCTGAATTTATGTGCTACAACTGCAAAAATTCATTTTAATGGCTCAATGGTGACTGTTTTGGCTTAAACTTTAAACTTAAGCTACTTTTAGCATGAATGAAGTAGCCCTAGGTAAGACTCAACCCCTTGCATCTGGTGGAGGCATCTACCCTCTTAATGAAGATAATGAGCTTCAAGCAAAATTTTTATCTTTAGCTAGAAAGGTTGAGGCACTAGAAAAGAAGAACATTGGACAATTTAAATATATTGAAGAAATTGTTTGTGATATTTGTGAGACCAATGCCCATCCAACTAGCAATTGTCCAACCTCATCTTCTTTCAAAGAATGCCTTTATGAACAAGTCAATGCTTTTAACAACTTAAATAGGAAAACCCAAAATTCATACTCACAGACTTACAATCCTAGCTGGAGGAATCATCCAAACTTCAATTAGAGGAGTGATAATCAAGCTCAACCACCACAACCACCTTCCCAAACCCATTAGAATTTTCAACAATCTCAATGGTATGCACTTTATGTTTTTAGGAAAAGTCTTGAAGACATATTGCATTCATTTACTGAGAAGCAAGAATCCATAAATGCTCAAAAAAGTCAAACCATGGCTAATTTGAAACATACTCATGTAAATTTTGCATTTACACCTAACATTTAAAAGAAGTGCCAATTTCTTTCTCAAACATAAGCAAATCCCGAAGGTCAATCCATGGATCAACTGAAACAATCATTACCCTCTGCAATGATAAGGTTATTGGAAAATCTATTCTTGATCTTTGTGAGGGAGAAGATGAGTCAAATTTTAAAAGTAAATAAAGGGTTGAACCTATACCAGGCAAATAACAGATTGAATCTCCACCTGCACCTCCATTTCTTTAGGCATTAACTATCTCTAAGAAAGTAAATTATAATCCCAAAATACTTGATATTTTCAAACAGAAAAGGCTAATATCCCTTTATTGGATGCTATTAAATAGGTACCTTATTATGCCAAATTTTTAAAGGAATTTTGTATAGTTAAAAAAAGATTGAATGTGAAAAAGATAAGGATTTGTGTATAGCTAAGTAGGTAAGTTATGTTATTCAGAACAATACTGATTTAAAATATAAGGATCATGGTTGCCCTATAATTTTATGTTTCATTGGAGAACATAAAATTGATCAAGCATTACTTGATCTTGGAGCTATTGTAAACTTACTTCTATATTCAGTTTATCAAAAGCCAAATTTGGGTGAGTTAAAACCAACCGAGGTAACTATTTTACTTGCTAACAGATCAGTGAAGGTACCTAGAGGAGTCATTGAAGATGACTTTGTCCAAGTTAATAGATTCATATATCCTATGGATTTTATTGATTTGGATACACCACCAGTAGAAATAAAAAATTCAATACCTGTTATTTTAAGACGTCCATTTCTAGCAACCTCTAACACTTTCATTAATGATAGGAATGGTGGACATCACACATGTTATGCTGAGTTACTTCTCTAATGATGCATTTAATAGGCATCACTTCCTCTCCTTATTCGACCATTGAAGCCACTTGCAATGAAGATAATAGAGTAGTGGGAGCTACCCAGGAAACAATGATGTTGCTACACCTTCCCGAAAAATTGTTGTAAGGGGGGGTCATACCTGCTGTTGCGAACAATGCCATATAAGGCACAAAAGTAACATGGAAAGAGAGAGATGTCATACCCCCTTATAAGAAGAGTGAGAGAGAAAAACACTATGAGGAATATGGTAGCGTTTTTAAGCAACTTTGAAAATGTAGGACCTCAGCCCACATTTTCTTAAAGGGAGGGGGAGTTATTAGTAGAGCATAGGCCCAATGTGAGGCCCACAACAAACAAGTCAACAAAAGATGGATCAAAGGCAAAAGGCCCAACGGGTTAAAGAGGAAACCCAGTTAGGATGGAACTAGAATCCTAGAATTGTGGGATAAATTAGAGAATTTCCATCTAGAAGTGATCATCTTGGGCCTTTTTTTATCTATAAAAACCCTGCCTCATTCATCGATCCTGATATACGAGATTTCTACTGCACACTTTGCTATTTTTCTTAACTTGCGAGAAACAAACTTGATCGTTGGAATGTTTCTCCTAAGAAAATATCACGCGGCTCTGCTGTTGTCTTTTTGCACAAGATCTTTGCTTATCATCCACCAAGCTCCTGGGGTAGGCCCAAACCACTCTATTGACTATCACCAATAAAAAGCCCAATCACACTTGTTTATTCAATAATGAGGTCAAAATATAAAAAAATGACAAAGCATATTCAAATATGTTATCATATTAGATGAAGCTCAATATTCATTATGGATGCTCATTTTAGTCAAACTTATGGGCCTATGGTAAACAGGCTTAAATTTGCAATGAAGAGATCAAGTCCAACTGGGAAATTGAATGCTTCTTATCCCTTTACATGTTACCATTAAATTCATCTTGAAGGGAAACTTTTAATTTGAACTCCAATAAAAAGCTTGGTGGAAAACCCTATCTATGCCTTTAAGACCTTATGTTCACTTAATATGGCTAATTTTGTAAGTGCACAGGGTTAGTTGAAGCAAGCTTTATGCACTAAGACAAATCAAGATATCAATCCCACGAGGTATATATATTTAATTGTTTATGAATATTTAAATAAATGAGCTCAAATTTTATGAAAGTAAAAATAACTAAAATTAAACTAAGATTAGACTAAACCAATGAAAAAAATAAACAACCGGGAATAAAATAATTATACGATAACTAAGGTTTATGTTTTGCCTAGTTAAGGGTCTTCAAATTTATTATCTAGGTAGGTTTTTAGTTGTCAAGAATCACTCATTGTATTAAAACACTCTCTCGAGCAATTGTTATGTGTTCAATTAACTTATGATTATCTCTTGATCTCTGCATAAGTAATTAAACTAATTAAGTGCAAGTTGTTAACTTCACAAATCACAGTAAATAAGTGTATCTCTATCCAAATTATTGCAACTCTATTTCCCTAACACATGGATCAAATTTCACCTCTCTACCATTCATTCAAATCCCTAGAATAAATTATGTATGGTGATCAAGTATAGACAATAGTCATTGTTGTTAAGGAAATAGATTAAAACATAACCGTAAATAGATTAATTGAAATAATTTTACTAAGTTACATCCCTAACTTTAGCATAGAAATTTAGTCTCTCATACTAGATTCAACAATAAAAATCAATAATTGTAAGCAAAAAGAACAAGACATAAGCAAAGAATATCCAAATCCAATTCATTTCTTTCTCTTCTATCTTGTCTACTTCCTTGCTCCGAATTATGGGTCTAAATAGGTTAGGCCTTTATCCAATAGCTTGAGCTTGAGCTTGAGCTTAATTTAAGGTTTATTAAGCTCAGCCTTATCTAGCTCAAGCTTATAAATAGCCAGCCCCTTAGGCCTTCAATAATAAAATATGTAATACTTCAATTATCTAGATATTCAAAGGGTTATTGGTTTAAATTGCTAAATTAATAATAATTTCTATAAAAGGCCCTTTATTCAAGCCTAACAAAATTTTGGACCAAGCTCGATCTTAGCTCATGTCTCAAAATTTGGGCTCAAGTAATTTGAGCTCCAACCCAAGTAGTACTGATAGCTTGAAGGCCAAGCCTTTACACTTTCACTCCCAATTTCGTTCTTTCCAACGCCTAATTTTACAACTTCATCTTGGTCCGATTCGCTCTTATTTTCCTTTGCCCAGCTCTCTTGTTCTTTTTAGTAGCAAAACCCTCATTTGTATCTATCACATGTTCCCTTTTCTTAATCCTTGGGATTCAAATGACTAGAATGTCCTTAAGTTAAAGTGCATCATAATATTACAAAAAAGATATTTTAGTAAACTAAAAAGAAAATTTTTCAAATTTTTAGTTGCACCTCTTGTTTTATAATTTCTTATAATATAGTTCATTTGCTCCACAAAAATTTGGTCCACTCCTTTAACAAGCTCCTTAACATAAATAAAATAAAAACTAGACAAGTGAGAGTAATAAATCATTTAATTATAATAAAACTAACCTAAAATGCATATAAAAATGGACATAGAACTATAGCTAATCATGGCTTCCACTATACCAATTATTGACTTAAGTGTTGGCCCAAGTGAGACATTCACAAAATTAATTTTTACAACCACATTCACATGAGATAAGATAAAAAAATAAATCAAGTAATGATAAACACAAATAAAGTAAGTAAACAAAAAATGATAAGGAAGATATGATAGCACGATTTATAAAGGTTCGGTTTCTCCTATTTGGAGACTAGTCCTTTCCTCTTGTCAAGTTTACAACTTTAGAGCTTTTCCTCCACTAATAGTTCAAGACTAAATAAGGCATTTTACTTCTTGGTAGCTTTTTTTACCACCACCTCCCACTAGTTTTCCTACTAGCTAACTAGAAACATTATCAACACCCTTTCCCTCAACATTTGTCCCAGAGGCTAACTAGAAACTATATCAATCCAATCTCACTAAATTAGTGTTTAGAAGATTATAAGCTTAATAGTAGCACGAGATACTCTATGGCAAGTGGAAGCACAATATTTCTTGACAAATCTCAACTTAAGTGCATTTCATTTGATCTTGATGATGAATTCTAACTTATAATGGAAAAGAGTTCTTCCCAAATTGTTTCTTAATTTATTTATAGCCTATTAGGCCCATTTAAATGTTGGAGACCATTGTGGAGCCTTTGGAGATCAACTTTCAAAGAACTAGCTACTTTTGTGTAGGATTTCACAACTCCAGTTAGTTGGGCATTTTCAACTTGTCAAAAAATTAAATCTTGAAACACAATTTCAAATTTCTTTTCCAATGGCTAGAATGACTCATCAAAAGTATGTCAGGTCCTAGTCCATATGGCAATCTAATGTGTACCAATTTAATTTGAATTGTGAAGATTTTTAGAATGATTTTTTGCATTGAAAATTGCCTGAGTGAGTTTTAACCGATTGTTCCATTTCAAAGGTTTTTCTTGACTTCCAATAGCTATGACAATAGGTTCTAGCTCTAGAGATCAACTGGTTGGTTTATTCTAACTTGTTATTATGAAAACCTCTAATGCTTGCATCATTTAAGGTCCAGAAATACTTTAGCAACCAACTAGTTGAGCCTCTCCAACCCGTTGTTTTTTTCACTTCCTTTGCACGTTACCTTCACACAAGTCCAACAATTTCCGTATTTTCACTTCTTAATAACTTTTTTTATTTCCAATTGAATTTGCTACTTCTCTTTGCCATGAAACACTTAAAAACAACATATAAAATTGTCTAATTACCTTATACACTAAAATAAACACATTGTCCTTCATAAATATTTTGTTATCATAAAAAAATCTAGATTAATTAATTAGAACAAATCCAATACAACATATTGAAGGATTTTCCATTGACACACAACTTTTGCAAACTCTAACATCACCTTTGGGTGTAGGTCTATTTACTCTTTCATCATCTTTTGGCCCACAATCTTAGTTGGGGACCAATTTGTTGTCGTCTATTAGAAAGAGGAACAATAATGGTGGTGGAGACATGGGAATCTCACTTGCGCATTGAAACCAACCCAAACAAATCAAGGGATAAATGAAAATTTTGAAAATAAAGATGTCATTTTTAGTTAAGGAAAATTATCGAAACTCCACTAAGGTTTGTCTAACCTATACTTATATTCCCATTATTTGAAGTACCTATATGATAGCCGAAGGACTATCTCCTCTCCCGGTGCGTACTTCCTGCCGAAAGTATGATCAGGAAGCCTGGCTTCACCCGAACGAGGCACCATCACTGACCTCGGAAGGAATGAAGTCAAGCACCCCGAACTTGGAACTTCGACAAGAACGCCAGGGATCGCAAAGATGGTGCCGGCTCCCTCGGGGAACCGAACGGATCACCTTCGGAGGAGCCATCGCAAACAGAAGGGAATCTCCCCGAAGTTGGAACCTCCGAACAAGGGAACCCCCCAAAAGCACGAGCATAACTCCCGAAAAAGGGCGGCCGTGTCAAAGAACGACCTCGCCCAGAGGACCTCGGGAGTACGGCATGAGCATTTAAGGAGCCTCTGACATGCCGCCCATAGACGCTACATGTCACCTCAAATGGCGATTTGACACACTGACGCCGTCCAGGTCTTGTCACGACCTGTCTCGGTTCAAGACTTAAGGAGCCTATCACCGGCTACTCGCCCCCTATGCCCAGAAACTCAGGGAACATCCGACCGAACACGTGTCGTCATCTGAATGGGCTGGGCTTCTCTATAAATACCAGGGAACAGACCCTGGCAAAGGATGGACTCCTCCTCCTTGAGAAAATACAGGCAAGCCCACAGAAAATTCTAGTGCTTCCCCCTCACCTTCTCAGGAAACTGACTTGGGCGTCGGAGGCTCCTCCCCGGAAAAGCACCCCGGGGACCTCCTAACCCTCTTCTCTGAGCTTTTCAGGCACACTTCCCTGGGTAACCTCAACTCCGGACGCTCTCCCTCACAGGAAGTCCTCCCGGAAGTCACCATGCCTTCCAGCGAAGATGTCTCTGGGCATCATTTGGCGCCGTCTGTGGGAAACCATCCTCGGGTCGCCGTCGTTGAGACTCGGCATTCTAAGGACAAGGGACTCCCGAGGTCCCCGTCCGCGCTTGAAGTCCAACCGGCCACCGAGCAAGCCCTCCTAGGGACTTCCACGCCTGAGGAAGAGCGTCCTCTAGTCATAACCATGAGCTTTCTGCGCGACTTTCAATGTTCTGTTGTGGCTGAAATGACACAACAGATAGACCGAAGGTGGCCGCAACAAGCTCAAGCCCAAAGGCCTCCTTTGCCAACACACCCTCGGGAAAAAAGTCCCAAACCAACCCATCGTAGTTCGGGATGTGGAGACCCACGAGAGGAGTCTTCAACGGAAAACATGCCCCTCAGGGCACGGCTCGCAGGCCAAACAGGGTCAAGACGACCCAAGATCACACACAGGAGGAGTCAGTCACCTGAGGCGAAGTCCCCATCCCCTCAGCGCCAAACTCACTCTCCAAACAGGCACCGGCGATCTCCCCTCCCAGAAGAAGAACCTAACGCCATGATCCTTATGGAGAAAATATTGGCGAGGTTGGACAGAGTGGAGAAACAGGTGGCCCGCAAACCCGTCTGGGCTAGGCTGTCTGGAACCTTTTGTGGGGATGAGTCCCCATTCACCCAAGATGTAGTTGAGGCAGCCATGCTAGGTGACTTCAGAGTACCTCGGCTGGAAACTTATGATGGCCGTACTGATCCACAGGCCCATCTAACCAAGTACAGACGCAGCATGATGATGCACGGTGCCGACGACGCCACCTTGTGCAAATGTTTCGAGGTCACTCTCACTAGACCAGCAACAGCCTGGTATAATTCATTGGCCCCAGGAACCATGACAGAGTTCCAGGAGTTATCCACAGCATTCACACAGCAGTTTATCGGAAGTCGGCCCACGGCGAAGATGCCGGTTCAGATGTTCGACATAGTGCAAAGAATTGGAGAGACCATCTGCGACTATATCGAGAGATTTAACAGAGAGGCCTTAACTGTCCTAGACTTTCGGCCCGAAGTACGCATCCTCGCGATGACACGGGACCTTCGGAGGGACTCACAGCTGTTTTACGAATTCTCCAAGGACCCCCCGGACACGCTGGGCGAATTTTACCGAAGGGCCGAACAGCACATGACGGCCGAAGAACTGAGAATGGGCGGACCGAAGTCCGATCACACCCGGGCCGAAGGGTCCAGCCAGCAAACCCGGTATCCCACCGAACAGGCAGGCCGACCTCGGAGAACGCGAGGAAGGAAACTCCCCATTTTCACACCCCTGAACACCACAAGGACCAACATCCTCATGACAATGGAAAGGCAGGGAACTCAGGTTCAGCGGCCACGGGCCATGACCGCCGACAACAGAAAGAATATGAAGAAGTTCTGCCAGTTTCATCGCGACCACGGCCACGACACCGAAGACTGCTTCCAATTGAAAAAGTATATAGAGTCGCTGATAAAACAGGGCCAACTTCGGCGTTATCTGCGCATGCCTTCCCCGAAAGGGAGAAAAGAGGAGGAAGGAAAGGCAGAAGATGAGGACTACGACTCCGACAGGCGGAGAAACCGAAGTCCGAAAAGGCGCCCCCCACCTCCAGCGGGAATCATACAAACAATTACGACGGGACTACCATCCTCGGAAAGAAAGAGGAAGGCCAGAGAAATAGCAGTCATGGAGTATCAAAGTCCAACAAAAAAGCTGGCCCGAAAGGATGGTTCCGCCGTCATTTTTCCCCATGACGACCCATTATTGATCATGGCGAGAATAGGAAACTGGGACGTCAAGAGAGTGCTGCTTGACGACGGATCAAATGCCGACGTCCTGTTTTCACACTTGCTGCCGAGGTTGGGTGTATCTAGCAGCAACCTCAAGCCCGTCACCTCGCCTACCTTCGGGGTAGGTCCGTCCGAACTGCCCGTCCTCGGATGGATCGATCTCCCTTTGATGCTGAAAGGGACTTCGGTGATTGGGACAGCAGAGTTGTACGCCTCCACAATGGCAAGGTTCATCGTTATGGATGTCCCTTCATCGTACAACGCCATCCTTGGAAGACAGACACAGGGAAACCTGCACATTCGCCCTGATGTCAAGTACTTAACCGTCACTTTCGCCGCCAAGGATGGAGATGCGGAAATCTTCATAGATCAAGGCGAAGTAAGGAAGGTGTTCGTCAAAACACGAAAGGCTCCAGCAAACAACTTCGCACAAGCTGTGGAAGCAAAAGCACCAAAAAAGGGCGAGGCAGAGAATCCCGCGAAGGCGGAAATGGAAGAAGTAGAACTTGTCCCAGGCCAAAATACCCGAATAGGGAAAAACTTGGCCGAAGGTGACAAGGAAAAACTTGTATCTTTCCTACTAACAAATAAAGATCTGTTTGCCTACTCGCCGAAAGACATGCCAGGGGTAAACCCTGACATAATTCAACATAGCCTCAAAGTAAGTCCGGAAGCAAAGCCTGTCCGGCAAAAGAAGCGAGGCATCTCAGTTCATAAAAGTAACTTTGTCAAAACCGAAGTCCAACGACTGTTAGAAGCCGATGTCATCAGGGAGGTCAAGTACCCTGAATGGTTAAGCAATGTGGTAGTTGCCACAAAAGAAGGAAGCGGCAAACTCTGGATGTGCATCGACTTCAGAAACTTGAACGATGCTTGCCCGAAAGATTCATACCCTCTCCCACCGATAGACCAATTGGTAGACTCAACTGCCGAATACGGGCTCCTAACTTTCTTAGATGCCTTCAGTGGGTATCATCAAATAAGGATGGACCCTGAAGATGAAGAAAAAACCGCCTTCATCACCGAGGGAGGAACATACTGCTACATCAGGATGCCCTTCGGGCTCAAAAACGCAGGAGCCACCTACCAGAGGTTGATGAGCAAGGTCTTCAGCGACCAAATAGGGAGAAACATGGAAGTATATGTGGACGACATGATAGTCAAAAGCAAACTGCCTGGCGACCACGTCGCAGATCTAAAGGAAACTTTCCACCAGCTCAGAACCTTCGGGATCCGCCTTAATCCCGAAAAGTGCATCTTCGGAGTGACCTCGGGAAAGTTCCTTGGGTACATGGTATCAGAAAGAGGCATTGATGCCAACCCAGAAAAAATTAAGGCTCTACTCGAGTTCCGAACTCCTGCCACAATAAAAGATGTGCAGAGGCTCACCGGAAGGATAACCTCCCTCAGCAGGTTTATTTCCAGATATGGAGACCGGTGTCGACCATTCTTCAAAGTCCTCACTAAGGCAGCAAAAAAGGAGGACAACCTCGGGAGTAATGACCATCCTTGGGGTGAAGACTGCCAAAAGGCCTGGGAGGAACTCAAAATCTACTTAGCCAGTCTGCCCACTTTGCGGCAACCTCGCGAGGGAGAGCCCCTCGTGTTATACCTCGCCGTCACAGAAAAAGCCGTAAGCTCGGTCCTTGTGAAAGAAGAGGGGGCGAAGCAATGGCCAGTCTATTACGTAAGCAAGTCCCTGCATGGCGCCGAAGTCAGGTACCCTCTGTTGCAAAAAGCTATATATGCCTTGGTGCTAGCAGGAAGAAGGCTGCGACCATATTTTCAGGCTCACCCTATCATCGTCCGAAGCAGTCTACCTTTGCGCGATGTCATGAGAAAAGTTGATCATTCGGGAAGGCTTTCCAAATGGTGCATAGAGCTTGGCGAACACGACATCACTTATGAACCTCGAAAAGCCATAAAAGCTCAAGCTCTGGCAGACTTCATTGCCGAAGTACCCACCACCGAAGATAGCCATCCAGATCCAAGCGAAGGTGAGCCAGAGTGGACTTTGTACGTCGATGGAGCCTCGGGGTCCGAACACCAGGGAGCTGGGGTAATTATCAGAGGTCCCGAAGGCCTTGAAGTAATGAAGGCTATTAAGTTCAGCTTTAACGTCACCAACAATGTGGCTGAGTATGAAGCCCTCATAGCAGGATTGCGCCTAGCCAGAAGAATTGGCGTGCGAAATCTAAAAGCCCACAGCGATTCCCAGCTAGTAGTTCGGCAAACGGCAGGAAACTATGGGGCGAAGGACCCAATCTTGGCAAAATATCACGAATTGGTGACAAAGCTCATTCGAGAGTTCGACACCATACGGATCGAAAACGTACCTCGACGGAATAACACCGAAGCAGACTGCTTGTCGAAATCAAAAACATACACCGAGGTACTAAGTCGCCCGAGCATTGAAGTACTGAGCATAGTAACTTCAAAAAAGGGCTGGAAAGACCCGATAAAAAGGTATCTTGCGAACAACGCGCTCCCCGAAGACCCCATCGAGGCTGCAAAAGTGCGAAGACGCTCCGGCCGATTCTTCCTAATAGGCGAAGAACTGTATCGGCAGGGATATGCAAATCCTTTACAGAGGTGTGTTGGCGAAGAGGATACTGAAATGATCCTCGAAGAAGTCCACGAAGGCGCTTGTGGTTCACACATTGGAACTGACGCCCTGGCGGCAGTAATACTGCGCCAAGGATACTTTTGGCCTACCCTGAGAAAGGACGCTAGGCAGTTCGTCCGAAAATGTAGTAACTGCCAAAAACACGCAAATATCCAGAGGACACCCTTGGAAATGGTGACTTCGGCTGACTATCCCTGGCCCTTCGCAGTCTGGGGCATAGACCTCATAGGACCACTCCCAACAGCGCCTGGAGGCGTGAAATTCTGCGTAGTAGCAGTAGACTATTTCTCCAAATGGGTCGAGGCAGAACCGTTGGCTACTATCTCGGCAAAAGAAGTGCAGAAGTTCGTATGGAAGAACATCGTATGCAGATTTGGCATACCAAGGGTACTAGTAGCTGATAATGGATCCCAGTTTATAGACAAAGGGTTCCAGGAATTTATCAGTGACCTCGGAACAAAAATGCACTTCGCCCCAGTAGCTCACCCCCAAAGCAATGGGCAGGTAGAAGTATCTAACAGGACCATAAAAGATGGTCTGAAAAAGAGGCTGGGGGAAGCAAAAGGGAAATGGCCAGGAGAGCTCCAAAGTGTACTGTGGAGCTACCGAACAACACCCCGAAGAGCAACAGGGGAAACACCTTTTTCACTCATTTTCGGTACAGAGGCCATCATCCCAGTCGAAGTCGTGAAACCGTCAATATGGGTACAAGTGTTCGATGAAAGTGGAAATGACCTCGGCCTAAAAACCAAGCTCGACCTCGTCGGTGAACACAGAGAAATAGCGGAGCTGAGAAGAAAAGCTTTTCAGCAGAGAGTGGCCACGGCTATAAACTTGCATGCCAGGCCAAAAGGAATAAAGAAAGGAGACCTCGTTCTCTGAAAGGCTGAATTTGCACCTCGTAAGCCATCCCACGGGGTATTTCGCGCGAACTGGGAAGGTCCCTATCTGATCCTTGCCGAAGTACGAAAAGAGGTGTACAAGCTTGGCGATTCCGAAGGTATAGAATTAAAAAATACGTGGCATTTGGACGCCTTGAGAAAATTCTATACTTAGGATCTCGGCGAAGAAGATTGTGCTGTACAAATTAGAAAAATTCTCTAAGTACGAAAGTTTCTTAGCCAAAAAGTCTTAAGCATAAGAGGTACAAATTCCGAAAAAATGGACGACCAGATAAGTTTTCCCGAAGTCTCTTGAGCGAACGTGTTCGGGACAATAGAGAAAACCTGGCAAAGGACTTAGCCAAAATTCTTGGGCATAAGTTGTACAAGTCTTGGCCAAGATTTCGCGAAGAAGGTTGCCATGCTAAGCGCAGATAAGTTTTCCCGAAGTCTCTTGAGCGAACGTGTTCGGGACAATGGAGAAAACCTGGCAAAAGACTTAGCCAAAATTCTTGGGCATAAGTTGTACAAGTCTTAGCCAAGATTTCGCGAAGAAGGTCACCATGCTAAGCGCAGATAAGTTTTCCCGAAGTTTCTTGAGCGAACGTGTTCGGGACAATGGAGAAAACCTGGGACAAGACTTAGCCAAAATTCTTGGGCATAAGTTGTACAAGTCTTAGCCAAGATTTCGCGAAGAAGGTCGCCATGCTAAGCGCAGATAAGGTTTTCCGAAGTCTCTTGAGCGAATGAGTTCGGGACAAAGGGAAACGAAAAATCTCGCAAAGATACTTAGCCAAATTTTCTAAAAAAGTCTTTTATTAAGATAAAATTGCTTACAAAGAAGGAAGACTGCTAGAAGAAGAAGTACAAAAGAAAAGGAAAATAAGGCAAAGGGCCCTAGAACAAACTAAGGATTCTCGGCGTCCCGGGAGCCACCAGCTCCTGCGTCCTTCTCCACAACCTTCGGCGCCGGAAGCGAAGGGGGCAGGTTCAGATGCTCAACCTTGGACCAAGACCACCGAGGCCCCTCGGGAATGTTCAGAGCCTCCAAAAAAGAAAGGTCCAAGTCTGGGAACCTTTGAAGAACTTGATACCGAGCGAGGCAAAACCCGTCCTGAAAACCAACTTTGGTCATCTGGTCGGATTTGTCCTTCTCGACACCGAGGTCTTCAAGGTCCTCCTTCAGATCCGCGACCTTCTTCTTCAGCGCCTTCATCTTCTTCTTCTCCGGCTCCTTCTTCAAAGACTCGACCTCGGCTTGAAGCGTGGCTTTCTCTTCAAGCACCTTCGCCAGGAGAGCCTCAGATTCTGACTTCTCCTTTTGAACTGCCTCGTTCGCCGAAATCAGCTCCGCCACCTAGGAGCCGAGGTCAGAAATCTTCTGGGAGGAGTCCTTCAAAAGTTCCTCCTTTTCCTTCAGGAACTCCTCCCGAACGGCAGCAACCTCCTTTTCTGCAGCTTGAGCCAGCTGCGCGTTCTGTGTGGCCAGCTCCGAGCACTTGGCCTTATATTGGTCTATGGTGCCCACGGCCGAGGCTCGGAACATCGCCTGCCTCGCCACCCGAACTCTGAGGAAACCGGCGTACCCCAGCAGCTGCAGAGAAACAAAGACAAAGTTAGTAAGGCAAAGAAGAAGAGGCGGACATTTAGAGGAAATCAAAAGGAAAAAACACAAAGGCGAGAGGCGTACCTGGGCAGCGTGCTCAGAGACCTTCGCGGCAAGGGAGTCATCGTCAGGGTGAGCCTCCGCAATGGCCTTGAAGGAGGCCTCAGTGAGCACCCCCTTTGAGATCTCCTTAGCCATTTGCTGGCAGTCTCCGGAGTACAAATTCATGTCCTCCGTAAACGTCCAGAA
The DNA here is from genome assembly GCA_005392925.1 of Aquilaria sinensis. Taxonomy (NCBI): domain Eukaryota; kingdom Viridiplantae; phylum Streptophyta; class Magnoliopsida; order Malvales; family Thymelaeaceae; genus Aquilaria; species Aquilaria sinensis. The sequence continues at coordinate 42,042 of SMDT01000145.1, read as the reverse complement.
AGGCTCCTTCGGGACCTTCCCCTTCGGGATATGGGCATCCCGAAGGGCCCGCTTTCGGGCGTGCTCGGCCACCCAACCAGGAGATGATATCTCCCCTGCATGGCAAAAACAAAAAATTGGTCAAGGCAAGAAAATCTCAAAACCCACAAAAAAGAAGGCACCACAATTTGTTAGGAAAACAAACCTGCTGGCACCTCGGCGACGTCGTCGTCGGAAGCCCGAGCCTCCTCGGTAGAAATCCCCTTGCCCTTTCTTTTACGTCGCTCTTCGGCAGAAGGGGCCTCTACCAAAGCATCCAGAAGAGTCGCCGAAGGAGTGGGACTCTGAACAGTGAGGTCAGCAACGACCTCGGCCGGCGGGACAACAGCACCCTCGGGCTCTTCGCCCACCTCCTCGGGAATCTCTGGGAGAGGAGGGGGCGCATCCTTCTTCGCCCGTTTGGCCGCAGATGGCCCAGCCCCAGACGTTTTCCGTCTTCGGGAGACGGCCTTCTTCGTCTGCTCACCTTTCTCGGATTGCCCGAGGAAAAGCGATTTGTAGAAGGCAGCAGTGTCATCGCCCATCTCTGAAAAGGAAAGAAGACATCAGTGTGAGTCCAGGGTGAAAATATAGAAAGGGGATTTGGAGATAACTTACTTTCATAAAAACTTTCGTAAGACTCTTCCTTCCGAAGAAGCTTCACCAGCCAGGAGTCTTTCCCGGCAATGGCAGGAGCCGGCATCTCGAGGTCCGTCTTGTGCTCCTTTACCACCTTTAGCTCCCGAAGGACCTCTTCGGTCATCAACTTCCAGTTAATGGGAAAGGGGTAAAGAGGGCGCGAAGGGACCTCGGAATCCCAGTCGGAGACAGCTCGGATCCGTCTGTCGAAGTCCGCGAAGATAGGTGCCAACTCGGGAGTCAGCAATATCCTCGGGTCAACGACGTCCATCTCCAGCTTTCCCCGAGCCCATTTGGTCGGAACATGCGACCAGGCCTCCTCCTTCTTCAGAAAAAAGAACTTTTGTTGCCACCCTCGCCAGCTGTCCTTGTTGGCAAAAGTGAACTTATATTTTTTGCTCCCTGATCCCCGAGGTAGCATAAAGTAGAAGCCACCATTCGGGACCACAAAGAGCTTATAGTACTGCAGAAAAAGAATGAAGTGGGGTTCTATTTTGAAAATGCCACACATACAAAGAAAGGCGTTGAAGGTAGCAGTACGAGTTCGGTGGAAGTTGGTTTACGGCAATGCCATGGAAATCGCAAAACTCACAAACCATATTCGGCGGAGGGTACCGAAGTCCGGCCTTCAGCTGGGCTCAAAAAACGGTAACCTCGTCACTACGGTTTGAAAAACTGAATTGGTCAGAACGTGGCAACCTCGTAGTGGCATAGGAGGGAAGGAAGAACTTCTTTTTCCATTTCTCTAGTTTTGCAGGAGTGGTGCAACAAGGGTGAGAAAGAAGAGGCTATCAGCTCTCGGGGATAAGCATGATTGGCTGAAAAACAAGTTCAGAAAAAGGCAAAAAATGAGTTCGAAAAAGCTTGAAAAAGCAAAAATCAGAGGACTCTGGAGATAAAAAACCCACCGAATGATTTGCCAAAATCTGGATTTGAAAATGCCGTCGTGAAAGGTGGCCGGAAAAAACCCCGTTAAACAACACCGCCGCGAAAAGCAAGGAAAAAGGCAGGAGCACTTGAAAGATAGAGGAGAGCAAAAGAAGAAGCAAAAGGGGTTATGAAGGAACAAAAGTATATATAGGCCGAGGGGGGATAAGCGAAACGGCGTCATAAATGCTGCGCGAAGGCAAGAAGTTGCCATAACTGCTTACTAAGCATAAAAAGGCACGCCTGCTGTAACCGATGCAACCCCAGCCAATAAAAAGCTGCCACGTGTCAGCCATCGCACCAAAAGGGGGACACGCCTTCTGACAGAGGACGCGCCGCTCCAGACTGACACGTCTGGTTACGAGACGTGACGTTTCACAGACCTACAAAAGTAAAGAAGTAGGTTACCCCGGAGGCACCAAAAGACAGGCTATGTGTTGAACAACCCGTGTCTTCGGGCAAAAGGTGCACCTTTGGCAAGAGTGCTATACCCAAGGCCCCGAAGTACTCCCTTTGAAAGCTGTCAAACCAAGGTTCCCGCTTCGGCTTTTTGGAGGGGGGCTTGTGATAGCCGAAGGACTATCTCCTCTCCCGGTGCGTACTTCCTGCCGAAAGTATGATTAGGAAGCCTGGCGTCACCCGAACGAGGCACCATCACTGACCTCGGAAGGAACGAAGCCAAGCACCCCGAACTTGGAACTTCGACAAGAACGCCAGGGATCGCTAAGATGGTGCCGGCTCCCTCGGGGGACCGAACGGATCGCCTTCAGAGGAGCCATCGCAAACAGAAGGGAATCTCCCCGAAGTTGGAACCTCCGAACAAGGGAACCCACCAAAAGCACGAGCATAACTCCCGAAGAAGGGCGGCCGTGTCAAAGAACGACCTCGCCCAGAGGACCTCGGGAGTACGGCATGAGCATTTAAGAAGCCTCTGACATGCCGCCCACAGACGCTACATGTCACCTCAAACGGCGATTTGTCATGCCGACGCCGTCCAGGTCTTGTCACGACCTGTCTCGGTTCAAGACTCAAGGAGCCTGTCACCGGCTACTCGCCCCCTACGCCCAGAAACTCAGGGAACATCCGACCGAACACGTGTCGTCATCTGAACGGGCTGGGCTTCTCTATAAATACCAGGGAACAGACCCTGGCAAAGGACGGACTCCTCCTCCTTGCGAAAATACAGGCAAGCCCACTGAAAATTCTAGTGCTTCCCCCTCACCTTCTCAGGAAACTCACTTGGGCGTCGGAGGCTCCTCCCGGAAAAGCACCCCGGGGACCTCCTAACCCTCTTTTCTGAGCTTTTCAGGCACATTCCCCTGGGTAACCACAACTCCGGACGCTCTCCCTCACAGGAAGTCCTCCCGGAAGTCACCATGCCTTCCAGCGAAGATGTCTCTGGGCATCACTATACTTACTTCCCTCAAAAGTTAACTCTTTGATTCACCATTTTAATAGAAAATAGAACATGCCCACCTCCATAACTTATGCATTTAACAAGCTACCCCGTGTAAGACTATTGTTAACTATTGTGACCTCTGATTTATCTTGACTGCGAGCCTATGAGCACATGACCTAGTAAGCATTTCAAATCTTTATCCACGATTAGGTCATTCAACTTAGGTAGAGGAGGGTCAAATTTCAAGTTCTTTCTGATGGCAAGGTTTTGTAGTAGTCCTCGCTTTAATTTTGTATGTAGCCAAACGAGCCTGAAAAGGGTTTTGGGTTTAATACCAAGTTGTGGGATCCAAATCATTTTTGTTTCTAATAGATTTAAGGGTGTCCAAACTTTCCATTGTGATGATGGATAATTCTTGTGGTCAATTTGTTTATAAAAATCTATTGACCTCATGTAAAGGCTACTGAATGTCCTATGGATGTTTTGCACATCTTATTGAATTGTGTATTAACCCATTTTGCCTAGATTACTATCAAGGTGAATAGGACAAGTGTAACTGGTTTGACTTCTAAGTGTGTAAAAATTGTTTGAGAAACAGAATTTCTTTCAAATTCTTTTAGTGTGAAATCATTGTCTTTGGATATGATAAAATGTAATTGTAACTACTTGTTATTAGCATGAAGGTAAGGGATGATAGGATCGAAAGCTAGTAATAGCTTATCATAAGCAGGGAAATGGAAGAGCAGTGTTGATAATAATTCAAAATAAGAAAAGGATGATAGAACAAGAAAGCTTGCAGTTGGGAGTAGTTGTCACATGTGAGGTTGGGGCAGGGGGCTACTACTAACCCCCTGAGAATTTTAAAATTTTATAAATATGAGGTACTAAGTTGGCCATTTTGTGTGAATAATTTTGAAAGTTTGTAAATATTAGGTACTAAGTTGGCCATTTTGTGAGAAGTTAAGGACCGGCTTGAATTTTTCCTCCCAAACTAGTTGAAGAATATAGAAAGGGTAAATAGCACTAACAATCCTAAATCTTTACTTTTCATTACAAATTCATCCATAAATCTCAAACATTGCACATCTATCCTAAACCATTCTTTCTCAATGTCTCTTTGTCCCTTTCTCTCCTTTAATGTGCTTCGGTGATGATTAATGAAAATAAAGTAATTGTTTTACTAATTTTTATTTAGAATGGACAATATTTTAATACATATACACCTAAGAATTATTTAAATATTTTTTTATAAAATTTAGTTTTTATAAATAATTATTTAAATAATTTTTTCTGTTAGGTTTTGGTCGGTACTCGTCTCACATTTGCCTAACCCCTAGGCCCCTGCCCTACCCACAACCCCCACCAAGCTTAAAAACTTGGCTTCGCCACTAGTTGATGAGGTAGCCACAATTGATGGGGTAGCGGATGGTGGCGGAGGTGAGGTCTTTGGTGGAGTCAAAGGCTAAGAAGGAGGGGAATAAGGAGGAATGGAGACAAACAAGGTACCTTGTTAGATGCTGAAGTTGGGGGTGGAAGTTTCTATGGAAAAATGCTAGGAGGGTAAAAAAGAGTTTTTTTTTGTTTTAATAGTCAGTAACGAAGTTAATTTTTGAGGAGATAAGTGTAGGTATATGAAATAGTGGTAAATGTAGGTTCGACCAAACCTCTGGGGACTTTTTAATAATTTTTCCCTTTTGTTTTTTAAATCTTGAGGAAGGTAATTAAGTTAAGTGTAATTATCATAAAAGATGATGGGGCTATATGTAGTTAGTCCTTTCATACACCAACAGTAAAAAAAACTCAAACATGTTCGACTTGACTGAATAAACTAGTTAAATTAAATCTAGCCTTGAGCTCGAGCTACTTGTTATATGCTCATGGTCACCCTTATGAACAACTTATGGCCATCGAAATAAGCCAAACTGAGAATGATCACTGATTTTTCGCTTTTGTTATACCTGTCATTGAAGTCAGTTCTAGTTATTTGTCACAGTTTTATAAAAAACTCGCTATTCCGAAGCAATTTGGACGATAGCATAGAAAAGAAAAAACTTCGTGAATGATAAAAATGTCCCCAATTTTCAAAGATAATCGCAATCATCATCAAATTCCAAGGTCGAGTCTTGGAGATAAAGAAAGAAAACAATAGATGACTTAAACTATTGATTACCAAGTAAACGATGAAGACCTCCCTTGGCTGGTTATCGCCCTCTCATTAGTCATGCATTGAATATTCCGATTTTATGTTCACAGTGGACCAGGCAACACGTTTCCGGTTGAGCAAAAACGAACTTACGTCGAAAACAAATTGGTCAGATTCTTGGAACGTTCGTTTTCACCAGCTGGATGGTTCCAAAGACTTTTCTAGCTAGCTATATGGTACACCAGCTCCATAAATAGGAGTGGTTTTCGGTTTCTGAATCAGAAATCTCACATCAAAATTGGTCGATTACTGGCGATATGGAGACGTTGAGGCTCCACAATCTCTTCTGCTGGGGCATTCTGATGCTGGTGCTAGTAGCTGCGCATGGTGGAGCTGGTCAGAGGGAGGTGAACGTGGGCGTGGTGCTGGACCTGGGCTCCTGGGTGGGGCAGCTGGGACTCAGTTGCATCAACCTGGCTGTCTCGGACTTTAACTCCTCCAACACCACTTTGGTTCTCAACGTCCGAGACTCCAAACAAGATGTCGTCGTCGCCGCTGCTGCGGGTGAGTCTACTAATCCACATTTTCCACCGGAATTTCAGAGAATAGTACTTGGTTGGACTCAATTGTAGCTATCTCAACTTCTGTCCCTGGAATAATTTGTGTTCGGTAGATGGAGGTTTAAAAAGGATTTATGCAACCATCGCAGGGAGAAATTACATTTCTCTGGTATATATTTATATGCGCAAAACGTAATTTAAATTGTCTTCTAATTATCTGAAAAATATAATAGCTGTAAATGTGCAAAGCATTGACCTAAGAACTTTTGCATATATATTAATCAAGATAGAACCCAACAATAATAATAATAACAATAATCACCGTATGACAAAACATTGTTCATAAATATATTAAAATTATTCAAATTCAAATTAATAATTTGATTTCCAATATCCAAGTCATTCTTTTGTAAAAACAAGTAAGCATAACTATAGGAAGCCTTCAAGCTGCAAGTGCCCGGGAATTAATATACAAGTTTTAAGCCAATCTATTTTATCTTAAGTTAATTTAATCCATAATATTTTTTTCTTTTTGTATCTTTTTTTCCAAAACTAATTTTATTTAAAATAAAATATTATTTAGGTGTAATAATCTATTTACAATACAATTTTTAGAATCTTATTAAATTTTTATGAATTTTTCTTTTGTAAAGCCTAAAAAAAATTTATAAAATTTAATAATATCATGAGAATTTACTTTCAAATGGACTATTGCATTTACTTAACATTGGTTAAATTGAAATTGATTCCAGAAAAAAATATTTAAAAATAAAAATAAATTATTTTGGATTAAGCTCATTTAAGTTCAAATAAATTGACTCTTAAATTGCTTCATCTCCACTTTATAAACGAGAACCAATTCTCTCACTGGTCCAGAGTACACACATGGGCAAAAGTTTATTCCCAAGGCTTAGGTAAAATTACTCTCTATCCTATCATATTTGAAAAATCTACATTTTACTCTCAAAATTGGTAAGAAAAATGATTTTTTGGCATTTAGATGGATAAAAAATTGATTTTACTTTAATTATTAACTAACTGTAAAACTATTATTAAATAGCTTGAATATATTTCGAGGTAGGAAGTGTTAGGGATGGTAAAGGGGTGGATCAGGCGTAGAGATAGCCTTTATCCACCACCTCTGTCCGTAGGTTTTTGCTTAATTACCTCCAAAGTAACGAATATCCATTGATAGGTGAAATTTCTCGCATCAACTCGTCACCCACAATAATTCATACCCACCTAATTCTTCTACCAAAATTACACACTTTATGGGTTTAGGGTCTATCATTTCACAAATTGCTACTGTTACATGGCCTTACTATTGTTGTATCAACAAGATTATTCCAGTGAGCACAAGCTAGTTGGTGGTTGAGAAGAGTGTGGTTAATGGGTTAATGGGTTGAGAATGAAAAATGTTTCAATTATATGCTTTACGAGTATGATAGATAGATGGGGATAGTTTATCTGTCATAGATACCTTATATTCGTCATCAACCTGTAATAGTCAGACAAGTATACTTTGTTAACTATATGTGCTTGTTGTGGGTCTTTTTTTTTCCCATTTACCCACCCATCACAATCTGATATTCATAATTAACGAATTTTGTCAACCCCTTTACCTTCGCTAGGTATTGTATAATTTAATTTAAAATTTTAAAAAAAATTGTTAGAAAAAATGTCACATTGAAGAAGTAAGATGTATATTTATAAAATCAAATGGTTGTAAATTTTGAGAGGCAAATTGTAATCAACCTCTAAAACTGAAGGTGCAACACCCAATTATCTTATCTGATTATTACAAAGGTGTTGATGAACCAAATGAAGCCGATTTTGAATCATATTATCTATCTAAACTAGAGTGCTTTTGTACCAGGTCGATTGCTTTCAAACAATGTGCTAGTGGTTGTACAGTCTTATTTTTCACTTAAGCAATATGAGGGATATGGGTCCGGGTGCAATAGCATTTAAATTAGATATGTCCAAGGCCTACGACCATCTAGGATGGCCTTTTCTTCATAGTGTGTGTAATTGTTTTGCTTCCATACTAAGTGATTGATCTTTATAGTCCCCTTGCCTTTCGCTACTTCCTCTCCAACAAAAACATACTGCCTCTACTCTCGGACTTAAACTTATCCAAAAGAGATCCAATCAAAAGAGGGAAGGGACATCACAATTAGCGATTGATTATTCATTAATCCTTTCTCTTTTTTTTTTTTCTGATTCTAATGGCGGAGGTCATGAAGTTCAATACCACTTCCAAGCGCCTACTCCTCCTAGTGAACACCGCCATCTTGGCTGTTGGAACATGTGGCAGCCCCCTCCTTCCCGTAATCCTCATCCCTTTATTGTCGCACACTCCCCAAACACCCCCGGGGGAGTGTCCCTCAACAGGATTATGTCACTTTTCTTCATGAAACCGTCATTATTCCTCGACCTCGCAGTCGTTGGATTCCTCACTGGCGTCGATGACTACCTCTATGCCTATGGCATCGTGCACCTCCTCGTCTCCATGCCGGCGCTCATCATTGCGTCCCAGCAGGCCTTCAAGATGACCCTTGCATTTCTATTGGTGAAGCAAACGTTCACATCGTTCTTGATAAATGCCATGTTCCTTTTCACAGTGGGCACCTCCATCCTTTTAATTATATTGTTGTCATTTCCACGACATATATATTTTTCCTGTTAATTCATAGAGAAATCTAGCTCTCCTTTGCCAAAGTACTGCAGCTCTGGACTTGATTAAAAATGTGAAAGTGGAAGCAATCATCGGCCCGCAAAACTCCATGGAAGCACCGTTTGTGATCGAGCTCGGCACCAGATCTCAAGTACCAATCATCTCATATTCCGCATCCAGCCCTTCCCTCACCTCGTTACGAAGTCCATATTTCTTCCAAGCAACTCAAAACGACTCATCCCAAGTCAGAGCAATCAGTGCCATAGTTGCAGCCTTCGGCTGGCGAGAGGTCGTCCCCGTATATGTCGACAACGACTACGGCGCCGGAATCGTGCCATATCTCATCGACGCCTTGCAAGAAGTGAATGCTCGGGTGCCTTACCGGAGTGTGATTCCTGCCGTGGCTTCCGACGACCAAATCACTGCGGAGCTATTCAAGTTAATGACCATTCAAACGAGGGTCTTTGTGGTGCACATGCTGCCGGCGCTTGGTGCTCGGCTTTTCGTGAAAGCGAAGCAAATGGGGATGATGAGCCAAGGGTACGTCTGGATCTTGACGGACAGAATCACTAATGTCTGGAGCCAGATTGATGGGTCTGATCTAGAGTCGATGCAGGGTGTGCTCGGAGTGAGAACTTATATCCCTAAATCGAATCAACTCGATAAGTTCAAGCATCGATGGCAGAGGAAATTCCAGCAGAATAATCCCAACGTCACCAAATTCGGACTGGACATCTTTGGCCTCTGGGCTTATGATGCTACAAGGGGTTTGGTAGCGGCCATCGCGAAACAAGGCAATATAATTAGTCCTAACTTCGTCAACACAAACCTGTCAAGCAACGCAACTACTGATCTTGAGAGGTTTGGAGTCTCTCAAAATGGTCCAGCAGTTGTGGATGCCTTGTCGAACACCCGATTCAAAGGCTTCACCGGCGGCTACGGATACGTGAACGGGCAAATACTATCATCTACATTTCAGATCGTCAATGTAAACGGAAATGGGGCAAGAGAGGTTGGGATTTGGACACCGCAGGATGGGCTACTGCCGAGATTGAACTATAGTAACAAAACCTCTTTCTACTCTACCTCCAAGGACAACCTCGGACCCATCATCTGGCCAGGGGATTCGACTTCTATTCCCAAAGGTTGGGAGGTTCCGACAAACGGGAAAAAGCTAAGAATCTTGGTACCGGTTAAGGACGGTTTCAATGAATTTGTCACCGTTACTCGTGACAATGGCACCAACAGCCCATCTGTCACTGGATACTGCATTGACATCTTTAATGCTGTGATCCAAGCATTGCCTTATTCCGTCAGCTATGAGTTCATTCCGTTCGCAAACGCTGACGGCCAGATGGCTGGAACTTACAATGATATGATCGACCAAGTCTATTTTGGGGTAAAATTGATTTTCGAATTAGTCATTTATTTGATCACTATATTAAATTCATTACTGACCATGAATTTTATCTAATAGAACTATGATGCAGTTGTCGGGGACACGACTATTAGTGCCAACAGGTCACGATTTGTGGACTACACCTTGCCTTACACAGAGTCTGGGGTGACCATTGTGGTGCCCATCACTAACCGGAGGCCGAAAAATGCTTGGATTTTCTTGAAGCCTCTGACGCCAGGCCTTTGGACCACAAGCTGTTGCTCCTTTGTCTTCATTGGTTTCGTGGTGTGGATGTTGGAGCATCGGGGCAACCCTCATTTTCGTGGACCTCCATCTCATCAAGTTGGAACTAGCTTGTATTTCGCCTTCTCCACCGTGGTTTTCTCCCATAGTGAGCCAGCTAGCCCTGCGTAGACATTTTCCATATGGTTGTGATAATGGAATAGAACTTACCTTTCATATTTTGGAATCTGCATGTATGCTCAGGGGAAAAGGTTATCAGCAATCTGGCTAGAACCGTGGTGGTGATATGGTACTTTGTGGTCCTCATATTGACCATAAGTTACACAGCCAGTTTGACATCACTTCTTACCATGCAACAGCTACAACCAACAGTCACAGATGTGAACCAACTCCTGAAGTCTGGTGCTTATATCGGTTACCAGGATAAGTCCTTTGTCGCCACGATCTTGAAGAGTATGAGGTTTAGTCCAGCCAAGTTTCGTGCTTTTAAATCTATGGAGGATCTAGATGCACTCTTTCACAATGGAAGCATTGCTGCAGCCTTTGATGAGATCCCTTACATGAGTCTCTTCCTTGCAAAATATTGCAATAAGTACACCACTTTGGAACCAACATTTAAGACTGAGGGATTTGGATTTGTGAGTTCTATTCATTACCCTTTACTCTTACTAGTTTGATGAATATCTTTTTTAATTTTTTTAATGATTATAATTGTTTGTAATGTTGAAGGTCTTCCCAAAAGGCTCTCCTCTTGTGCCAGACATTTCAAGCCTAATCTTGAATGTTACGGAGGATGATCAGAAAATGAAAGAAATTGAGCATGATCGATTCATTAAAGAAGTTACGTGTGCAGACTCCAGCTCTCCGGTTTCCTTCTACAGCCTCGGCCTAGACTGCTTTTGGGGGCTCTTCCTCATCACTGGAGTTGTTAGTATCTCTGCCCTACTTGTATCTCTAGCATTGTTCTTGTGCGAGAATCGGCAAATATTTTTCAATTCTGAAATTTCCATGGCTGACAAAGCAAGAGCTATCATAGAAAAATTTAATGAGGAAGATAAGAAATCACTGACATTCAGGAAAAAGAAGAAGGACAATGGCCAATCTAAGACTACAGAGGATAACCTTAATGCCAATGGAGAGGCTGTTGGACCGCTGCCAAACACCGACGGCCAGACAAGTCTCGAGACTTTTCCACAGCAGAGTGTTGTAATCTCTAGGGAGGAGGGAAAATCTTCTCCAGAGAGTCTAGATGGGCCACCTTTTTCTCCAAGTGAAATTCAACTGGCTCAGGAAACACAGATACCAAGAAATTAGGCCCACATATAGAATCTACCTATTTGTTGTTGCGTGTATGAGTACGTTGTAATTCAAACTTCTTCACTGTTTTAGGCGCACATATAGATGAAGCTTAGTTGCATCAACTTTGGTCCTCTCAGACTTGAACTCCTCTTGATACCGATTAGGCTTTAGCCTGTGGGTCCACAAGACCCACTTGAGATAAAAGCGCAAGTCCCAAATAAGAGGTCCCATAGATGATAGACTAGCAGGTTGACCGTTAGGAACCAGGAACATCTTAGTAATGGATACCCTAAATCATGGGGACTCACGCAACAAGGTGAATTTTCCTCCTGAGTGAGGGAGAGAGCCGAGATATGTTCTATCTCTACAATAACTTTCATTAAACTTTCATGACATTACTAACTTAAACATCAAAGGCCTTCCACAGTCACACAACTTTGGGACCCTTAAACATTGTCTTCCATGTCAAGTTTACACGTCTCTAAGGGTCATTGGCATAAGCCAGACTTGCCTAAATGGCATTTTCTCAATTAGTTATAGTTTGGTCATTACGGATTGTTTAACCTCCTTAATAGAAATAGATTGAGCAGGCTAAGTTAATCTAGATTAGCCTTTACTGAATTTTCAAAATCGGAAGGGTAACAATCTGGTCGGTCTTCGAAACCGTAAAAAATGATTATGGTATTACTGACAACTCAGAATAAATAAATTTGTAATATAGTAGTGAAAACCAGGTCGAATCTCAAGGAAAATTTTTTAATCTAAAGCTTCCTGTCAGAAAATTGAAATAAAAAGTTGTGGGTTTTCTTGAATTAAATGCTAAAACAAATTAACTGTATAATCAAAATAAAATTAACCAATACTAAAAATGTTTAGTTCAGGGTTGATTATCCATTTCAGTTACGTAGGTGATTATCAAAAGAAAATATTTCTTCAATCCAAGCAAATAAATAGGATTCTCTTTAAAGCTAAAAAGAACCCAAAGAATTCAATAGTAAAATTAACCAGAAAAAATTCAGATTAATTTCTTAATTTTGAGTAACCAGATATTGGAAAACAATTTATAATAAACCCAAAATTACCATTAAAAAAAATGAACAAAAGTTTATTCCAGGCAATAATTCAAAAGCTTGAACAATTTAACCTGTTTTACTTCTTCATATGAACTAACCAGAAATAAAAGTAATCTCCAGTCAATTCTCTTTCTTTTAAATTGAATTCTTCACCTAAGTGGTTGAAAAGAAAATCAAGCAGATTTACAACTGCATAACCAATCCAACAAGTGAGAACAGGAAAATTAATTTCAATAAATCTTAACAAAAAATAAGTAAATACTTGAATTTAAAGAAAGTTTTAACAAGAAAAATCAATCCTCATAACTGGTGTTAACAATGGAAATCGTCCCCTTAAACTCAACCAGAAAATTACTCACTCATGATTAGAAGAAAAACAAAGAACAATAATATTAGAAAAATAAAATAAAATTGTGAAAAAAGATATCCCGCGTAGCGCAGCCCTTGTCTTTAAAACCTAAAAAAAGGTAACTGTAGCAACGTGAAATTTCATGAAGTCGCCACCAATCGATTTACTTAGGTCGATTGGATACCTGTAATGGTCTACGAAAGATTCTAAGATCGTGAGTCGGTTACGCTAAAATAACTCTATTAAAGCGCCCGAAAATTAGTACCATGGGTTCAGTTTTTATCTTTTCATAACTATTTATTTCTTGAACTAATCTTTGGTCGAGAATCATTTTAATGGATTTTATTTAATTTAATTCCAAACCATGAATCTTATCAGATCAGCCGGATATGGAATTTTTGAATCTTGATATTTAATTTTTATAATGATTTTGATAATTCCAAATCATGGATTCTATCGAACCACTCGGATATGGAATTTAATAAAAATTTAATTTTTGTTTATTATTAAATATTTTTTTTAAAATCACAGATCCTATCAGATCACTTGGATATGGAATTTAATAAAATTTAATGAATTTTATGTTTTTAATTAATCCATATAAAAAATTCTACCGAATTATTCGAATATGGGTTTTTAGTGGACTTAATCTCTGTTCATTTTTATTAAAAAAATATTTTCCAAATCACGGATCCTAACGGACCACTTCGATATGGAAATTTAATGAAAAATTTAATTAATTTTTATGTTTTTAATTAATCCATATAAAAAATTCTACCGAATTATTTGGATATGGATTTTTAATGAACTTAATTTTTGTTTATTTTTTTAAAAAAAAACATTCCAAATCACAGATCCTAACGGACCACTTCGATGTGGATCTTAAAATTATTTCTAATTATTGTCCTAAATTCATCCTAGGATTTTATTAGACTCATGCCGAGTTAATACTCTAACCATGATTTTCGGGGTGTATTATGTGAGTTAAATTAAACTATTATTAGATTAAAGAAATATATAAATAAATAAACTAAGTTGTACCCTGATACAAATTTAATGGTTAAATTTAATGCATGGACAAACAAAACAAAAAAAAAGAAAACAATAAAAGGCTTGTTGTTACTGACCAATAATTTATGCACATTGGATGCATTACGAAAATTAAAATTAAACTATTCTTTAAAAAAAAAGCCCATGTTGTTCTCCTATTTCAATTTAATGACTATACTCAATGCAAGGCCAATCAACAATAATCAAGAAGACAAAGAAAACAACAAACAACAGAAATTTGTTATCAGTGACTAATCTGTAAAAACAAAATAAACAAAGGTTAGTGACCAAAATGAATAAATGTGGAGAGATGGGGGTGTAAAGTGGAGTTATACCACTGAAAATTAATTTTGTTATTATTGCGGAACAGTATTTTTTTTTTTTGCTTCTTTTCGTCTGTTCACCGGTGATGCTGATGGAGGAAAGACTCCTGGGCTTGGACGCTGGGGTCGAGGCGACGAGTACACGCGATGGCGGCAGGCATGGGGTTGGAACCGGCAAGGCACGAACAACAGGGGGCAGCTGGAGTAGGGGTGGCTGGAGCAGAACAGCGTGGAGGGGCGCGGCCAGAGAAGGGCGAGGGGTAAAGGCTGGCGGCAGAGGGGAGGTGGCGCGCGACGTGGCCCGGGCGAGGTGTGAACGGCAGTGGAGTAGGCGGCGTGCGACAGTGGAGCTTGGCGATCGGCGACGGAGTGGGCTCGGTCGCGACGGCAGGAGGCTGGCGGAGAGGGGGATTAGCAACCAGAGGAGATGGCAGCGCGGCCAGCAGGGGAGAAGCGAGGTACGAGGAAGAGAGGAGAGAGTGAGAGTGAGCGGTTGTGTGTGAGGGAGAGGTGAGAGATGGAGAGAAGGGAGAAATACAGAGAGAGAGATGTGAGCTATTCTGAAAGAGAGATGAGAGTTTTAGCTGAGAGGGGAGCTGGGAGAGTTCATCCCCGAAGAGAGCCCGATGATAGAATTTGTATAAGGGAGAGAAGCCTTTTTTTCAACGCATGAGGGAGGAAATTTTGAGGGAGAGCAGGTGAACAGAGTTGAAATTTTTGGCTGGGGGAGAAAAATGAGGCCAGGGGAGAAGATCGCAGGTGATTAGGAGAAGAGAATTCAAAAGGTGCCAGAGAAGTCCAAGAAAGTAGGTGAGAGAGATTGAAAAATTTGTCTCCGGGGAAGAAATTTCGTACCCCTCCTTTAAATTATTTCTTTTGATTTTTAATTAATTAATGAATTAATAATAATTTTTAATTAATTTTTTTTAATACACAGATAAAGATATATATGTATTGACTAACACTATAAAACAAAAATGCCCCCCTTAAACTAATAATATTTTTTAATTAATTTTTTTAATTAATTTTTTTTTAATGTTTAATGGCCGGACGAAATTGGGTATCAACAGCTGCCCCCCTTTGCATGCCTCATGGGATATGACGCATGCAAAGTCGTTACCAAATTTCGTCTGACCTTAGCTAGGCATCGAGAACCTTCTCGCCACCTAAACTTTGAGGAGAAAAACGTTTTCCTCCTGCCTTTTGAGGTTAAGGAACTTTCCTTAGAACCTTTGCGATAGGACCTCTCCTATCGTTTAAGGAAAATGATTGATTGATTTTGAGGCAAAGGTTCCATCCCTAAAACCTCGGCGATAGGAGCTTTCCTACCGTTGAAGGAAAATTGATTGATTGGTTTCGAGGCAAAGGTTCCATCCTTAGAACCTCGGCGAGAGGAACTCTCCTATCGTTGAAGGAAAGTTGATTGATTGGTTTCGAGGCAAAGGTTCTATCCTTAAAACCTCGGCGACAGGAACTCTCCTATCGTTGAAGGAAAATTGATTAATTGGTTTCGAGGGAAAGGTTCCATCCTTAAAACCTCGGCGATAGGAACTCTCCTATCGTTGAAGGAAAATTGATTGATTGGTTTCGAGGCAAAGGTTCCATCCTTAAAACCTCGGCAACAGGAACTCTCCTATCGTTGAAGGAAAATTGATTGATTGGTTTCGAGGGAAAGGTTCCATCCTTAAAACCTCGGCGATAGGAACTCTCCTATCGTTGAAGGAAAATTGATTGATTGGTTTCGAGGGAAAGGTTCCATCCTTAAAACCTCGGCGATAGGAACTCTCCTATCATTGAAGGAAAATTGATTGATTGGTTTCGAGGCAAAAATTCTATCCTTAAAACCTCAGCAATAGGAACTCTCCTATCATTGAAGGAAAATTGATTGATTGGTTTCGAGGCAAAGGTTCCATCCTTAAAACCTCGGCGATAGGAACTCTCCTATCGTTGAAGGAAAATTGATTGATTGATTTTGAGGTTAAGAGCCCTACCTTAGAACCTCTGTGATATGAGCTTTCCTATCGTTGGAGAAAAATGATTGATTTTGATTTTGAGGTTAAGGTTCCTACTTTAGAACCTCTGCGATAGGAGCCTTCCTATTGTTGAAGAGAAATAATGATTGATTGGTTTTGAGGTTAAAGGCCCTACCTTAGAACCTCTGCGATAGGAGTCTTCCTATCGTTGAGGAGAAATAATGATTGATAATGATTGATTGGTTTTGAGGTTAAGGGTCTTACCTTAGAACCTCTGCGATAGGAGCCTTCCTATCGTTGAAGAGAAATAATGATTGATTGGTTTTGAGGTTAAGGGCCCTACCTTAGAACCTCTGCGATAGGAGCCTTCCTATCGTTGAAGAGAAATAATGATTGATTGGTTTTGAGGTTATGGGTCTTACCTTAGAACCTCTGCAATAGGAGCCTTCCTGTCGTTGAAAAGAAATAATGATTGATTGGTTTTGAGGTTAAGGGCCCTACCTTAGAACCTCTACGATAGGAGCCTTCCTATCGTTGAAGAGAAATAATGATTGATAATGATTGATTGGTTTTGAGGTTAAGGGTCTTACCTTAGAACTTCTGCGATAGGAGCCTTCCTATCGTTGAAGAGAAATAATGATTGATTGGTTTTGAGGTTAAGGGCCCTACCTTAGGATCTCTGTGATAGGAGCCTTCCTATCGTTGAAGAGAAATAATGATTGATTGGTTTTGAGGTTAAGGTTCTTACCTTAGAACCTCTGGGATAGGAGCCTCCCTATCGTTGAAGAGAAATAATGATTGATTATGGAGAAAAACCCTTTTCTCTTTTTTTGAGTACCTCAAGCAAGATTTGTATGAAGGCCATTGAAGTTGGAATGATTTCTTCAGAAGTGTGAATTTTCACAATAGGTGAGCACAAAAATTTAAACTTTCATGAAACGAGTGAATCTTGATGATGAGAAATAAAACAGACAAATTATGTAAGGTTACGGATGTTTGGAATCAATATCCATGGTTTCATCTAATATTTTCTTTAGAAAATATAGGTTCCCTTGTGAGATATATTATCCAAATAAGGTTGAAGCTTAGCTACCCGAAAATGTCATGACTAGTAGACCTAATAGGATGCGTCTCAGGAGTAAACAAAATTACTCCTTACTCAGTCATTCCAAACTAAAGGCTTTGCCCTATGGTTTTAATATCAGCATGAACAAAACTATCTAACATGGTGAAGAAGAAAGAAGAAATTCCCTGAAAATAAAAAAAAAACTGAAACATGAAGGAAAATGCTGATAACAAAACTAAAGGACAAGAAGAACAGATCGGATCGCTTCTTCTTCCACAATGCTTCAACAGGCCAGGTAGAGGACAATTATGGGATTGAACTGGTCAGGAAAGACTGGCGTGTCCAGTCTATCTGAATCATTGCTGGATCTAGTTCAGGAACAAAAGCTTGCATTTTATCTAGCAATTCTTCAGCAGTTGTTGCGGATATCATGATTCGTCGTGCCACTCTTGATATGAAATTCTTCTGCATAGCGTAATCTACAAAAGTTATCAGACCTGTAAAGAAATTGTTAACATTCAAAAGTCCAATGGGTTTCTTGTGTAAATTAAGTTAGGTCATGGAAGCAATTTGGAAGATTTCTCCTAATGCGCCAAAACCACCTAGCAGAGCGATAAAAGCATCAGCATTAAGAAGCATTTGTAACACACGCTCTTGCAGATTTTTAACCACTAATTCTTCTCCAATCGTGCCCCCAGAAACAAATTTCAAAGGTGCAGGGATAATGCCCAGAACTTGGCTTCCTCCTAGAGATGCTGCTAATGCTACACATCCCATTAATCCGACACTACCTCCTCAATAAACTAAATGTATTTTTCGCTCAGCTAATACTCTACCCAAATGGTTGGCTGCCTTTAAATACTCTTCATCTTTTCCAGGAAAAGCCCCAGAAAATACACAAATACTTCGGGATTTATGAGTTGAGGTTTTCTCCATTCCTATCCTTAACCTTGTGAGAAATGAAGAAAAGATGATGTATTTATAGAGGTGAAAAGATAATGCAATAATTACATTTAAAGAGTAGGTGCATTATTGTCGGAAGAGGAGGAAAATTTTCAAAAGTGGTAGCTAGCATATACAGTAGTCATGACTATGGCTCACGTCAGGAGTGGGTACATTATCGTCGGAAGAGAAGGAAAATTTCAAAAGTGGCAGCTATATACAGTAGTCATGACTATGGCTCACGTCAGGAGTGGTACATTATTGTCAGAAGAGAAGGAAAATACATTATTGCCAAAAGGTACATTATTGCCAAAGGAAAATTTCAAAAGCGACAGCTAGCATGTACAGTAATCGTGACTTTGGTCCACGTCTTCCACTGGCCTTGTGTCCAGTAACGGCTTTAATGCCTTCTATGAATCGGCGATTTGGATCCCATCTAGTTTTCTCACAAACTGGCAAACAGGGTCGTTTAAAGTCAGATTCCCAAGACTGTAACGATCTCGTTCTTTTTGGAAAGTCATCCATAAACCGACAATCTCAAATTGCACCATTCCGCAAGAGTGCGCTTTAAGAGTCTCTCGGATATCCTCCAGAGATTCCTTACGTAGGCCATTCTTGATGAATTTTCTTCTATCTTCACGATTTCTGGTGATCATCCCTGAAGAACGACATTTATTGCCGCAAATCCACCATCCATAATTATGACAGACGCCTAGCCTCCTTGCTCTTCTCTTTTTGGCATAAGCGCTTTTACCAAAGCCGGGCATACGGGGGAAGAATGCATCTGGAACTTCACCAGCCGAACGAACCTTAGCTTTGATTAGCTACCGCACATTATCAGGAATGCCTTTGTGCATAAATACTCTGAATCGTTCACATCTAGCTTGATAAATCTTTTTAAGAACATTTATTGGGAGGGAAGGAAAATACTTTCGTAGGGCGGAAAGAGAAGACTCCATTGAATAAGGAGGAATTTAAGAGAAGAAAGAAAGAAATTAGTTATTGTAGGAAACGGAAATAACTAACTATGTGAGTCACGGAGTACCGTATCCAGAAAGAAGAACATGCATTTATAGCGATAAAAGGATAACGTGTTTATTACGCTTACAGAAGCAAGTACATTATTGTCAAAAGAAAAGACAAATTTCAAAATGACAGCTCATATGTACAGTAATTGTGACTGTGGCTCACATCTTCCACTGGTTTTACATCCAGTAACGGCTTCAACGCCTTCTATGAGTCGGGGATTTGCTTCCCATCCAGTTTTCTTACAAGCTGGCAAACAGGGTCGTTTAAAGTCAGATTCCCGGGACTGTAATGGTCTCGTTCTTTATGGTAAGTCCTCCATAAATCGACTATTTCGCATTGTACTATTCCACAAGAATTCGTTTCAAGAGTCCCTCGGATATCTTCCAGAGATTCCTTACGCAGGCCATTCTTAATGAATTTTCTTTTATCTTCGCGATTTTTGGAGATGTATCCTAAAGAGCGGCATTTAGTATTGCGATTCCATCTTCCACATTTATGACAGACGCCTAGCCTCTTTGCTCTTCACTTTTTGGCATAAGCGCTTTTACCTAAGCCGGGCATACGAGACATAAATGCATCTGCAACTTCACCAGCCGAACGGACCTTAGCTTCAATTATCCATTGCACATTGTCAGGAACGCCTTTGCGTATAAAAACTCTGATTCTTTCACATCTAGCATGGTAGATCTTTTTAAGAACATTTATTGGGAGGGAAGGAAAGTACTTTCGCAGGGCAGAAAGAGTAGAATCCATTGATGAGAGAAGAATTTGAGAGATGAGGGAAAGGAATCAGTTATTGTAGGAAACTGAAATAACTGACTTTGAGAGTCACGGAGTACCGTATCCACTGCTTAACCGGAAAAAAAACGCGCATTTATAGTGATGAAAGGATAACGTGTTTATTACGCTTACAGAAGGGAGTACTTTATCGTTAATAGAAAAGGCAAATTTTCCAAATATGTCAAACCGTATGTACAATGATTGTGACTGTGGCTCACATCTTCTACTGGTTTTACGTCCAGTAATGGCTTCAACGCCTTCTATGAGTCGGGAATTTGCTTCCCATCCAGTTTTCTTACAAACTGGCAAACCGGGTCTTTTAAAGTCAGATTCCCACGACTATAACGCTCTTGTTCTTTGTGAAAAATACTCCATAAACGAAGAAGTTCGCGTTGCACTGATCCACAAGAATGCGTCTCAAGAGTCAATCGGATATCATCCAATGAGTCCTTACTCAGGCCATTCTTGATGAATCGTATTTTATCTTCTTGATTTTCGGAGATCATTCCTAAAGAACGACATTTAGTATTGCAAGTCCATCGTCCGCATTTATGACAAACACCTAGCCTCTTTGCTCTTCGCTTTTTGGCATAAGAGCTTTTGCCTATGCCAGGCATGTGAGACACAAATACCTCTGGGATTTCACCTGCCAGCCGAACCTTAGCTTCGATTAACCACCGTACATCTTCAGGGATTCCTTTGAGCATCAAAACTCTTAGTCGTTCACAGCGACCTCAGTAGATCTTTGTAAGACTGTTTATTGGGAAAGAAGGAAAATATTTTCGCAAGGGAGAAAGAGTAGGATCCATTTTCAAAGATGAAGTAAAAGAAAGAAGAGAGGAAGGAATCAGTTATTATGGGCAACTGAGAGAACCGACTTGAGGGTCACGGAGTACCGTATCCGCCACTTAACCGGGAAAATGGAGCCAACTTTTTGACAATATTTCTTATCTTTGATATTCCATGAGTTGACGTCGATCCAGTCCTTGTGAGTGGAGTCTCGATTATCGAATCCATTGCCAGCTTTTGACAAATTGTCAACGACAATATTTCATGACGTATACCTTATCCTTGACCACGGCTATCTCTTATCTTTGATATTCGAGGTGACGTCGATTCTATCCTCACGGGTGTAGCCTCGATTATCGAATCCATTGCCAACTTTTTTGACAAATTATCAACGACAACATTTTTAACGTCTATCTTATCCTTAACCATAATGTTGAACTTCTTGACGCGGCTTGGTCGAGTGTATTAGCTGTGGCTTCAGTGATAGACTGGAATGAGCTGATGAAGTTGAAGTCTCAGATTATACTGTTGTAATCATGCCGCAGATATGCTCTCCATTTGGTCCCTGTTATGCAAAAGCCATGTATGCATGATGTGAAATGCATGAATGCAGTGCATGTGTAACTAATGACTTTTTTTTTAGATTTTTTTTGAATGGATCTAGTTCTTCATGTCTTTGCTTTACTGGATCCTCTTTGTGATTGCCTTCTCGAACTATCGTTGAATTTCTTTATGCTTCCCAGCTCTTGTCCATTGCCTCAAAAGCCCAAGTCTTTTCAAAAGCTCCTTCAAAGAAGTTTTCCTTGACTTGTTCTTGAATTTTGGCCTCGATTTCCTTAATGTTCGCTCGCTTCGTACTTTATGCCTCTCTGGATAGTTGTCCCTTTTGAAATATTCTTGAGTATGATTCTTTCATGCTGACGTGAACATACTAAGACTTCTGAAGCGATCATCCAGGCAACTACCAAAGCTATCTCCTGAAGATTTGTCACTCCTTCTTCTTTGTTAGCCTATGTTCTGTGCCGTTCGCAAAGCAGGACCTCAATCTTACCTGTTTTAATTCATAAAGCTTATCAAAGTAATCTACGGTCTTTACTTTTTCTGAGTTTTAATTATTACTATCCTTTCTACAAAAGTCACAATTTATTGCACACTTGAGGCTAGTAGGAATGTGAGATTTGAAGGAAAAAAACTGGATAGAAATGACTTTTCATTTTTTTGGATAAAGGAATATAAAAGATAAATGTGAGATTTGACGAAGAAGAGCTAGAGAGAATTGGTTTTTCATTTATGAGCACAGGAATAAGAAAGTCTTGGGTACAGATCAAGAATAATGAAGATCTAAGAAAAACACTCTCTTTGACAATTTTGATTAAACAAGCTCTGGCAATCCTGTACACACTTCTTCCTTTCTGTCCGAAAACTTCATCATTACGCAAAGTATTTCTTTACTGAATCTGAGTTTACTGGTTTTGGCAGCTCTCGTCCATCCATTTCTGTCAGAATTAGAGCTCCTCCTGAAAAGGCTTTCTTCACCACGTATGGTCCATCATAGTTTGGTGTCCATTTTCCTCTAGAATCATGTTGAACGAGTAAAATTTTCTTGAGCACTATGTCACCTTCATGAAATTGCCGTGGGCGAACCTTTTTATTGTAAGCACAAATCATCCTTCTTTGATAAAGTTGCCTATAGCAGAGAGCGGTCATTCTTCTTTCATCAATTAGGTTTAATTGCTCATATCTGGTTCTGACCCATTTTGCTTCTTTCAATTAGGTATCCATTAGCACTCTTAACGAAGGAATCTGAACTTCAATGGGCAGTATAGCCTCCATACCATATACCAGAGAGAATGGAGTTGCTCCAGTAGAAGTACGGATAGAAGTTCTGTAAGCATGTAATGCGAAAAGGTAGCATCTCGTGCCAGTCCTTATAAGTGATGATCATTTTTTCGATAATTCTCTTGATATTTTTATTGGCTGCTTCTACTGCACCGTTCATCATTGGTCGATAAGGTGTCGAGTTGAGGTGCTTAATCTTGAATTGTTGGCACAAAGTCTGCATCATTGCATTATTCAAGTTCATGGCGTTGTCTGAGATGATACACTCTGGCGACCCATAGCGACAAATGATTTCTCTCTTAATGAATCGGCATACCACTTTTTGTGTTACACTTGCGTATGACACAGCTTCTACCCATTTGGTGAAGTAGTCTATTGCCACTAGAATGAATTTGTGACCATTAGAAGCTTTGGGGGTAATTGCTCCAATGACATCAATTCCCCACATAGCGAAAGGCCAAGGTATTGCTATCACATTCAGAGGGGCAGGTGGAGCCTGGATCTTGTTGGTATATACTTAGCACTTATGACATTTTCTCACGTGATTGATGCAATCTCTTTCTAATGTGAGCCAATAGTAGCCAGCCCTCATTACTTGTCTTGCCATGGTATGACCACTAGTGTGTGCTCCACATATTCCAGCATGAACTTCTTCCATGATCTTTCGTGCTTCATGAGCATCTAGACAGCGAAGTAGCATCGAATCCGGGGTTTTCTTATAAAGTATGTCTAGGTTTAAAAGGAAACCCATTGACAATCTTCGTAAAAATTTCTTGTCATTTTCTGATGCTTCTGGAGGATATACTCGTTCTTGGAGGTATTTCTTGATATCGTAATACCAAGGTTTCCCATCCAATTCTTTCTCGATGCTCATGCAATAAACCGGGGTATCTAGTATTTTCATTTCGAAAACGGGAGTATGCTCGGGGTCGCTTAACTTGTACATGGCAGCTAGAGTAGCTAAAGCGTCCGGAATTTGATTATCTTCCCTTGGAAGATGATGGAAGCTTATACTGTTAAATTTTCCTGCCAACTCTAGTATGAGCTTTTGGTAAGGGATCAATTTTAAATCCCTTGTCTCCCATTCTCCATTTATTTGATATATGACTAATGCGGAATCCCCACAAACTCGAAGATCTCGTACTTTCAGTTCCAGTGCCATTTGGAGTCCCATAGCACATGCCTCATATTCTACAATATTGTTGGTACAAGGAAATGTGATTTTCGCTGTGAGAGGGAACTGTTCTCCATTTGGAGATATGAGTATAGGCCCGATCCCTTGTCCCAAGGCATTAGACGCTCCATCGAACTCCATTTTCCATGTTTCACCTTCAGAGACTTCCTGTTCTATTGTCATTATATCTCCATCAGGAAAGTCCATTCTCATTGGTTCATAATCATCCAATGCTCTATTAGCTAGATATTCAACGATCGCACTTCCTTTTACAGCCTTTTGGGTGACGTACTGTATGTCATATTCAGAGAGCAGCATTTGCCATTTTACAATCCTGCCTGATAAAGCGGGTTTCCCAAAGATGTATTTGTTGGGATCAGTCTTTGAGATTAGTAATGTGGTATTGTTGAGCATGTAGCGTCGTAGTCGGTTTGCTACCCATGCAAGGGCATAACAAGACTTTTCTACTACTGAGTATTTTGTTTCATATGTGATAAGCTTCTTGCTCAAGTAGTAAATTGCATGCTCTTTCTTGCCTGTCTCATCGCGTTGACCCAATACGGATCCTAATGAAGAATCCTGTATTGACCAGTATAGAATCAACGGTTCTCCTGATTGGGGTGGTACCAAGATTGGTGGATTTGATAAGTATTGCTTGATTTTCTCAAATGCCTTTTGGCATTCGTTATTCCACTTAATCGTGTTGTTCTTCTTTAGTGATTTGAAAAGAGGTTCACACTTGGATATCAGTTGTGATATGAACCTTGCTATGAAGTTGATTCTGCCTAGAAAACTTCTTACTTGTTTTGGAGTCTTCGGGGGTTGCATTTCTTGTATCGCTTTGACTTTACTTGGGTCTCGAATCCCATCCTTGCTCACCATGAAACCCAATAACTTTCCTGAGGAAGCTCCAAAAATACACTTAGCAAGATTCAATTTTAGTTGATACCTGCGAAGTCTATTGAATAGTTTTCTTAGTACAATTAGATGCCCCCTAGTAGTGAAAGTTTTGGTGATCATATCATCCACATATACTTCAATTTCTTTATGCATCATATCATGAAATAAGGCGACCATGGCTCTTTGATGTGTAGCACCAGCATTCTTTAACCCAAAAGGCATCACCTTATAGTAAAAGGTACCCCAAAGAGTAATAAAAGCAGTTTTGATCATATCATCTGGGTCCAATTTGATTTGATTCTACCCAGAAAAGCCATCCATGAAGGAAAAGTAGGAGTTTCCCGCGGTATTATCCACCAGCGTATCAATGTGAGGAAGTGGGAAGTTATCTTTAGGGCTAGCTCATTCAAGGGCTGGTAGTCTTGACAAACTCCTAACTTCCCACTTTCTTTCTTTTCGACCGGAACTATGTTGACAACCCATTCTATATATTCAGCAACTCCAAGGAATCCGGCGTCCCATAGCTTTCAAATCTCATCTTTTACTCTCAAGATCAGTTCCGGCTTTAATCTTCATAGTTTCTGTCTGACAGGCTTCGCCCCAGGCTTCAATGGTATCTTGTGTATTACTATGTCAGAGCTTAAGCCGGGCATATCTTGGTATGACCAAGCAAATACGTCCACGTATTCCTTCAATAAGCAGATTAGTTCTTCTTTCTTTTCAAGAGGAAATAGAATGCCAATCTTAACTTCTTTTGTATTCTGACTGTCTCCCAAGTTGAATGTCTCAGTTGGTTTTGACTTGTTGCTTTTTCTTTTTCATCTTGCTCAATCATTTTTAATAACTCAGGAGATATTTGAAGATCTTCGTCATCCGAGTCAGCAGTGTTTACAGGATTATCAAAGTTCATTCTTTCATCGTCATCAAAGAGAGTTTTAGGTCTGCATTAGCTAGAGAGAAAAGAAAGAAGGGAAAATGGCTAGAATGAGATGGATGCAAACTGATGCTTTATTTATAATGTGCATAAACCACAACTTTATTAGAATGAAAAGCAATAACTAAAAGGTTCACTTAAGCAAAGACTGCACCCTATTGATTGAACCTTTCTTTAGGAGGTTCATACTATTAAATTACTTTGAAAAGCTTTCGATTACAATGGGCAGTTCTATCGCCTCCCAATTGTTCAGCACGTCCCGTGGGCTACAAGGTTGAACGAGCTCCTCATTTTCAGGTGAGTCGCTGATTATTGCCTGAATTGAAAGACTATCAAAAGGCTTATTGATGCTAATGGTCAGCACGCCTTCATTGTCATTTTTTGGAATCAAGCCACCACTCGCGAATGTTTCATTGATGTCAGGGATGCCCAGATTTCCTGCTTCTAGAGGATGCCCCCTTAGTCATGCAATCCTCTTTTCCTTCTTTTCAGTTATCGTTTTCATTTTGTCTTGCCTTGTCGGTGTAAGACCTAGGCCGTATTTTCCTTCATTTGTAGAGACTTTCAATGGCTCTGGGATTCCTTGTAAATCTTGTCCCAGACCTAACCCCAGTGAGTATCCTTCTTTTATCATGAGTTTTGCGACCATGTGACTTGTTTTGGAGATGTTAGGCACAGGTTCTTTTCCGTATTCACCGACATAGGTGGCATTAACAATTTCAAAAGACCTGAAGGAGCAATCAGGTACATCTTCATTGACCTCAACATATTGAGCATCCGCAGGTCTAGACAGCAGAATGTCTTCTTCAGCAAAGACTGTTATTAGCTTTCCCTCAATGATGAATTTCAATTTTTTATGTAATGAAGAGGGAATAGCCCCGGCCATATGGATCCATGGTCTTCCCAACAGACAAGTATAAGAAGGATTAATATCCATAACTTGAAATGTGATGTGGAAGACACAAGGGCCAATCCCTATTGGCAGCTCTATTTCTCCAACAACATCTCTCTTCGTCCCATCAAACGCTCGAACAATGATATGACTATTGTTGAGGTATGATGGTCTATACCAAGCTTGTGTAAAGTTTCAAGTGGCATTACATTCAGAGCTGACCCATTGTCAATAAGGACTCTAGCCATAATTCGATCTTTGTACTTAGTCGAAATATGTAGAGCCTTAGAGTGACCTCTTCCTTCTGTTGGTATCTCATCGTCGGTGAATGTGATGAGATTTTGTGCCGTGATGTTGTTGACTAGGTGATCAAAATTATTCACGGAAATATCTTGCTCAACGTAGGCCTTGTTCAAGACTTTAAGGAGGGTTTCTCGATGAGCATCAGAACTTAAGAGTAGTGAGAGCATGGAAATCTTTGCTGGCAGGCGGTTTAACTGCTCCACGACACTATATTCGCTTTGCTTTATGAGTTTGAGAAATTCACCAGCTTGTTCATCTGTTACTGCTCGAAGCGCACCTTGTTCTTCTGATTTACTTGTGTTAATAGGCCCATTCGTTGGGTCTGTGATGTTCTTATCTTGTTGGAGTTTATCCATCTGTTCCGGCGAGTAACATCGACCGCTTCTTGTCATACCCCTAAGTTCCAATGGAGTTGATGTAATGTTGGAGGTGTAATCATACTTCCATGGAACAGCCTTATCTGATTTGTAGGGGAATGGAGTCGGAATTTGAATCCTTAAAGGCTTGATAGTAGGTTTTGAAATTGGTATGACTAGCGGCCTTGGCATCGCATTGACTTCTCGCTCTTTAATGATTACATTTACATCAACACTTTTATCTGGTATAAAAATGCTGAGTTGGGATGAATCTATGAGTCTTTGGAGATCGTCACAGAATTTCGAGTATTCTTGAATGGAATGACCCCTACTATCATGAAAATCACACCATTCTTCATCTTTGATCTCTTCATGACCAAGAGAAATCTTTCTGATGATGACCCCTTCTTTCACAAGCCATGAATATACATGCTTAAAAGGGGTTGTGATGTCGTTGACTGACTTCTTTATCAGTTGGTATTCCTTTATCATATTAACTGGTTTAGCTTCATGAGGCGGCAGTGGGTTGTGAGTGACGTTTGGTTCATCGGAGAAGTCCAACCACTTTGACTCGATTAATTGTTGGACTATGCGTTTCAAAGCTAGACAATTCTCTAGACCATGGCCCACGACGCCATCATGATATGGGCAATTTATGCTGGGGTCATACCACCTTGGATATGGAGGTTCATATGGCCTTGTAGGAATTGGACGGATAAGTTGACTTTCAATGAGCTTTGGATATAACTCAGTGTAAGTCATAGGAATTGGCACAAAAACTTCTCTTGGTCTTTGTGTAGGTACTGGAGGGGTTGAAACAGGTGGCTGTAATTGATTAGGCCTGTTGGGAGGATAATTATTGGGCCTATTGGTAGGATAGGATAGGCGAGGCCCAGTAGCCACGGTACCCACGAGGGGGATCCCTCTTCCGCGTCCAATTTGTTGTACCTCCTCATCCTTTCTTCTGGATGGTCCTCCTCTTTTCATAGGATCATTAAAGGACTCAGTAATCTTTCCGGTCCTAATCCCGTGCTCAATTCTTTCTCCAGACATGACAACGTCTGAGAAATTAGTTGCCGAATTGCCAATGAGTTTGTCATAATATGGGTACTTCAATGTTTGGACAAATAAAGTAACCATTTCTCTCTCCGTCATGGGTGGTTGAACTTGTGCGGCTAAGTCCCTCCACTTTTGAGCATACTCCTTGAAGGTTTCTTGCTTTTTCTTCTCCATATTTTGGAGAGTTTGGCGATCCGGGGCCAGGTCTATGACATGTTTGTAATTGCTGATGAAGGCCTGAGCAAGATCATTCCATGTTTTGATGTTTCTTGGACCTTGACTTAGATACCACTGTAGTGCTGACTTTGTAAGACTTTCTTGAAAAAGTGCTATCCATACCTTCTCGTCTTTTGTGAGTGGTTGTAATCTTCTTAGAAACAACATGATGTGAGTGATGGGATCACTCGTTCCATCGTATTTCACAAAGTCTGGTACCTTAAAATCTGAAGGAATCACAACATCTGGCACTAAACAGAGATCATCCACTGATAGAGATCCGAACATAGTGCCTCCTTCAATGGCCCGGAGTCTCTTCTCTATTGTTTCGAGCTTTTGAGATTCTCCTTCTTCTTTTGATAATGTCTTCTTCTCCTCGTATATAGTATCTTGTTTCAGGTGAACGCTAGCGGATGGACTAGATTCCTGAAATAGATTTTCCTGAACTGAGATTCGTTGTGGAGTGAATCCCGAAGGATAAGTGGGATCTTGTGCCTCTTTGATGGGGACTTGGGTTGTTTTTCCCTTAATCAGCTCCATTAGTTGTTTCATTTGTTCTGCCATGCTTTCCATCTTGGACTCAATATCTGTGAGATGCCCTTCGGTTTGCTCTGCCATAAGTCTTGTTTGAAGCCGAGTTGGATATCGGTGTTGAGGTCCAATTTTACCTTTTTAAAGTGACATTCATTTTGTTAGACTTTACATGTATGTCATTGATGTAATGCATGTATGTAATGAATGCTAATGTGATTGAGTTGAATGGCTACTATCGTAACACATTCAAACTCTAATAAGTGTCGATACCTAAACATTTAGTGCAACATTAAATCACCAAAAGAATCCTAAAACCAAATAAAGAAAGCCATGGTGGTCCGGCCCACTTTATTACATCAAAGACTAAAAGAATTTTCTGAGATGGTTATATTGCTTGCGGGCCTTCTTGATGTAGCTGATCATCTTCTGCTGCCCCGAGGATGAGTTAGGCCAAGTACTAGCAATTATGTCATTGGCTTCTTCACCCATCTCTTTTGCAACCTAAGTGACCTTCGTACTTCTTCTACAAAGTCTTCTACTTGACATGAAGATCGGATATACTCTTGTTTCTAGTTTTCTTTCTCCTATTCATTCTTATCACAATCCTTAACTAACTGGTTAATGATGGCCTGTTTGTCTTCCAACTTCCCTCGCAAGAGTAAGTTTTCATTCCTCAGTGCCTCCAGTTCAGAGTTTTTCTCATCTATCTCGACTCGGATCTTCTTCATTTTGTCTCTTTTCTCGTTAAGTTCTTGCTCGATATCTCTTTTAGTAGAGCAGCTAGGTCTGTCTGATGGGAGAATAGCTTCCCTTCGATTTTGCCTCCATTCTGGATACCTTTTTGAAAACACTAAGGCTCCAGGCTTCACTAGGTAGACTTTCTTCTATAGTAGATATCCAAGTCTCATTGCAATCAGTCGGAAGTAGGTCAAGAATGTCCATGGTGATGGAGGTTGCGCTAAATGCTTCCTATAGTGCAATGCATGCAAAGAGAACGACAACTTAAAGAGAGTTAGTAACATAGTAGGATAATATATGAGCTACTGTGAACATTATAAAGAGAAAATGTATACTTTACAAGGCACAAAGTGATTAGATTGATAAGAGAGTTAGCAATAAACAAGCTGTGTTTTGTTATGGAATTCTTAATGGATAGATCTATGGCCGCTATATGCGTGGGTGGTTTTTGAAATGAAAGGATATGGGTTGGATCTCGAATCCCTTTTACTAAGTCCTATCGGACTAGAAAAGGCCCAATTCCTCACCCACGAGGGTTATGTGAGGAAGGATTAATTCGAGTCGTAGTTTTCATGGTCCCATAGGGTGACTACTGTCACACTCGGGCAACACTACTAACTACTACGGATTAGAGAAAGCACAGAAACTATTGTCTCACACGACTAGCCTAATCCGGGTATTTTTGCAGAACTTGGTTGGCGTGAGCCTGGGTATTGAGCTCATTATGCATGCTGAGGTGTGTGAGTGCAACAATCTAAAAATACAAAACACATCAAATCAGCATGTCAAGAAACAAACAAGAAATAAAAAGAACAAAAACTAAACCCTTTTTATGGCTAGACTCGTCCCCAGTGGAGTCGCCAAACTGTAGCAACATGAAAATTTCATGGAGTCGCCACCAATCCGTTTACCTAAGTCAATTGGAAACCTGTAACGGTCTGTGAGAGATTCTAAGATCATGAGTCGGTTACACTAAAATAACTCTATTAAAGCGCCCGGAACTTGGTACCATGGGTTCAGTTTTTATCTTTTTCTAACTATTTGTTTCTTGAACTAATCTTTGGTTGAGTATAATAATTTTAATGAATTTTATATAATTTAATTCCAAACCATGAATCATATCAGATCAGCCGGATATGGAATTTTTGAATCTTGATATTTAATTTTATAATGATTTTGATAATTCCAAACCATGGATTCTATCGAACCACTCGGATATGGAATTTAATAAAAATTTAATTTTTATTTATTATTAAATATTTTTTTTCAAAATTACAGATCCTATCGGATCACTTGGATATGAAATTTAATGAAATTTAATAAATTTTATGTTTTTAATTAATCCATATAAAAAATTCTACCCAATTATTCGAATATGGGTTTTTAGTGGACTTAATCTCTGTTCATTTTTATTAAAAAAAATACTTTCCAAATCACGGATCCTAACGAACCACTTCAATATGGAAATTTAATGAAAATTTTAATTAATTTTTATGTTTTTAATTAATCCATATAAAAAATTCTACCGAATTATTTGGATATGGATTTTTAATGAACTTAATTTTTGTTTATTTTTTTAAAAAAAAATTCCAAATCTCAGATCCTAACAGACCACTTCGATGTGGATCTTAAAATTATTTTTAATTATTGTCCTAAATTCATCCTAGGATTTTATTAGACTCATGCAAAATTAATACTCTAATCGTGATTTTCAAGGTGTATTATGTGAGTTAAATTAAACTATTATTATATTAAAGAGATATATAAATAAATAAACTAAGTTGTACCTTGATACAAATTTAATGGTTAAATTTAATGCATGGACAAACAAAACAAAAAAAAAACAATAAAAGGCTTGTTGTTACTGACCAATAATTTATGCACATTGGATGCATTACGAAAATTAAAATTAAACTATTCTTTAAAAAAAAAAGCCCATGTTGTTCTCCTATTTCAATTTAATGACTATACTCAATGCAAGGCCAATCAACAATAATCAAGAAGACAAAGAAAACAACAAACAACAGAAATTTGTTATCAGTGACTAATCTGTAAAAAAAAAAGAAACAAAGGTTAGTGACCAAAATGAATAAATGTGGAGAGATGGGGGTGTAAAGTGGAGTTATACCACTGAAAATTAATTTTGTTATTATTGCGAAATAGTTTTTTTTTTTTTGTTCTTTTCATCTGTTCGCTGGCGATGCTGATGGAGGAAAGACTCCTGGGCTTGGACGCTGGGGTCGAGGCGACGAGTACACGCGACGGTAGCAGGCGTGGTGCTGGAACCAGCGAGGCGCGAACAACAAGGGACAGCTGGAGTAGGGGTGGCTGGAGCAGAGCAGCGTGGAGGGGCGCGACCAGAGAGAAGCGAGGGGAAAAGGCTGGCGGCAGAGGGGAGGTGGCGCGCAACGTGGCCCGGGCGAGGTGTGAACGGCTGCAGAGTAGGCGGCGTGCGAAGTGGAGCTTGCCGATCGACGATGGCGTGGGCTCGGTTGCGACGGCAGGAGGCTGGCGGAGAGGGGGAGCAGTGACCAGAGGAGATGGCGGCGCGGCCAGCAGGGGAGAAGCGAGGTACGAGGAATAGAGGAGAGAGAGAGAGTGAGCGGTTGTGTGTGAGGGAGAGGTGAGAGATGGAGAGAAGGGAGAAATACAGAGAGAGATATATGAGCTGTTCTGAAAGAGAGATGAGAGTTTTAGCTGAGAGGGGAGCTGGGAGAGTTCCTCCCCGAAGAGAGCCCGATGATAGAATTTGTATAGGGGAGAGAAGCCTTTTTTTCAACACACGAGGGAGGAAATTTTTAGGGAAAGCAGGTGAGCAGAGTTGAAATTTTTGGCTGGGGGAGAAAAATGAGGCCAGGGGAGAAGATCGCAGGTGATTAGGAGAAGAGAATTCAAAAGGTGCCAGAGAAGTCCAAGATAGTAGGTGAGAGAGATTGAAAAATTTGTCCTCGGGGAAGAAATTTCGTACCCCCTCCTTTAAATTATTTCTTTTGATTTTTAAGTAATTAATTAATTAATAATAATTTTTAATTAATTTTTTTTAATACACAGATAAAGATATATATGTATTGACTAACACTATAAAACAAAAATGCCCCCTTAAACTAATAATATTTTTTAATTAATTTTTTTTATTGTTTAATAGCCGGACGAAATTGGGTATCAACAATGCCCCATACCGCGAAGTGGCAAGGATAGTTTGCCGAAGTTATAACTTCTGAGGGTAGTCTCTGGATAGGAGCGTGTCTCTGGCATTAGTCGCATTTTTGGACAAACTGCCTCACATCCTTCCTCAAGGTAGTCCAGAAATATCCTCAGCGGAGTAGTACCCTAGCAAGGGCATCAGTTCTTATGTGAGAACCATAGGCCCCCTCATGGACTTCTTTGAGGACCATTTCCATGTCCTCTTCGCTGACACACCTATGTAATGGACTTGCGTACCTTTGTTGGTACAACTCTTCTCCAATCAGGAAGTATCTTCTTGAGCGCTTTCACACTTTCGCAGCTTTAAGAGGATCTTCGGGAAGTTCCAAAGTTGTGAGGTATTTCTTGATAGGATCTTTCCACCCTATACCCGAGGTTACTATGCACATTATCGCTACGCTTCGCTGATACAGTACTTTGATGGACTCCTTTGATTTGACCAGAGTATATGCTTCCATGTTAACTCGTCATGCTATGTTTTCTATATGTACCGTGTCGAAATCCTGGATGAGCTTTTTCACGAGATCATGGAACTTTGCCAAGTTTGGGTTCTTTCCCCCATAGTCCCCTACCATCTATCAAACCACTAGCGGAGAATCACTGTGGGCCTTCAGATTCCTCACACCTACTCTTTTTGCTAGCCGCAAGCCTACTATAAGGGCTTTATATTTTGCGACATTGTTGGTGACACTGAATCCGAGTTTGATGGCCTTCATAGCTTCCATACCTTCAGGTCCATGGAGGATTACCCCAGTTCCCTGGTGTTCGGATCCTGAGGCACCATTAATGAATAATATCCATTCAGGCTCATAATTTTTGAACTCTTCTGCACTAGCTTCAGTTTTAGGTACCTTGGCGATAAAGTCTGCCAGTACTTGGGCTTTTATTGCCTTTCTTAGCTCATAGGTGATGACGTATTCACTGAGTTCGATGCCCCACTTTATAATCTTCCCAAATGGTCTACCTTCTTCATGACATCCCGAAGAGGTAGGTTACTTCGACCAATGATAGGCTGCCCTTGGAAATAAGGGCACAGCCTTCTACTTGATAGTAGTAAGGCATAGATAGCCTTCTGTAGAAGACGGTACCTAACTATGGCACCATGCAGGGACTTACTCACATAGTATACTAGCCATTGCTTTCTTCCCTCTTCCTTTACAAGCACCGAAATTGCTGCCTTTTCGATGACGGAGAGGTAGAGGATGAGGGATTCTTCTTCCCAGGGTTGTCGGAGTGTCGGTAGATGGGTTAGGTAGCTTTTGAGCTCCTCCCAAGCCTTCCGACAATCTTCGTTCGAAGGGTGTTCCTTAGGACCAAGGTTACCTTCATTTTTTGCTGCTTTGGTAAGCACTTTAAAGAATGGTCGGCATCGGTCCCCGTATCTGGAGATGAATCTGCTAAGGTCTGTGATTCTCCCAGTAAGCTGTTGCACATCCTTGGTCATTATGGGAGTTCAAAATCCTAGCAGGACCTTAAACTTTTCTAGGTTTGCATCGATACCTTTCTTGGGTGCCATAAACCCGAGGAATTTGCCAGCCGTTACCCTGAACACAGATTTCTTGAGGTTAAGACAGATCTTGAATTTCCGAAGTTGGTGGAATGTTTCTTCGAAGTCTATAATATGACTGCCAGGTTGTTTGCTCTTGACTATCATATCATTGACATATACTTCCATATTTCTCCCAATTTGGGATCTGAATACCTTGTTCATCAGCCTTTGGTACATTGCACCCACATTTTTAAGGCCGAAAGGCATTATCACGCAGCAATAGGTATCGACTTTGGTTATGAAGGCGGTTTTTTCCTTATGTTCGGGATTCATTCGAATTTGGCGAGGCGTTGAGGAAGCTAAGCAAACCATACTCAGCAATGGAGTATACCAATTGGTCTATTGGTGGTAGAGGGTAGGAGTCCTTCGGGCAGGCATCGTTTATGTTTCGAAAGTCGATACACATTCAGAGTTATATCACCCCCCTCCTTTGTCACAACAACTACGTTGCTTAGCCATTCGGGGTACTTGACTTCCCTTATTATTCCCACCTTCATTAGCCGTTGGACTTCAGTTTTAATGAAGTTGTTCTTATGCACCGAGAGGCTACGTTTTTCATGCCGAATAGGCTTCACCTCTGGACACGCTTTAAGACAATGTTGGATTATACCCGGGTACACCCCAGGCATATTACTCGGAAAGTAAGTGAACAGATCTTTGTTCATTAATTGAAAGGATACAAGCTTTTCCTTGTCACCTTCGGCCAGTTTTTTCCCTACTCGGGTACATCAGCCCAGGACAAGCTCTACATCCTCTCTTTCAATTTTCTCAAACTCGCTTTCTCCTCCTATTACCTCTTCACCAACCGTGCTCTTTTCTTTTGAAGTTTGCGCATGAACTTTCACTAGGCTTTGTCTTGCCTTCATGAAGGCTTTCCTTACTTTGGCTTGATCAGTGAATATTTCTATGTCTCCTTCCTTTGCGCAAAACATGACCATTAGGTACTTCACATCTAGACGAATGTGAAGATTTTCTTTTGTCTACCTTCCAAGGATGGCGTTATATGAGGAAGGGACATCTATGACGATGAAGCTTGTCATTGTGGAGCTGAAGAGCTCTTTCTTATCTTGAACCGAAGTTCCCCTTAGCATCAAGGGTAGATCAAACCACCCGAGCACAGGGAGCTCGGAAAGGCCTACGCCGAAGGTAAGGGAGGTAACGGGTTCGAGATCACCCTTGGAGATGGCCAAGTTTGGCAACAAGTAGGAGAATAGAACATCGATGTTGGAGCCATCACTGATTAGCACTCTTTTGACGTCCTAATTCCCTATCATTGCCATAATTAGGAGGGGATCGTCATGAGGGAACTTCATAGTAGAACCATTTTTTCGAACAAGCTTGTTCGATGGGTTTCCGAACTCCATCATCGAGATTTCCTAGACCTTCATTTTCCTCATAGCCGAGGGTGATAGCCGAAGTGTTATCGCCACGAATACCTTAGGACCCCCGGAAAAAGGGAGCCAAACACCTGAGGCACGCGACCTCGGTAGCCCGCCAATACTAACCTCGGGAAACTACCGTAGTGCCTCCATCGGGAGGGCGACCGTGTTGGGTTTCGGGAGCCAAACAGCGCAGCGGAATTTAACCGAAACCCTCCAGGATCCAAGTGAAACGGGGTAAACCGGGTGTTCGAAAATTTCATACCTAATTTTCGGTTGAGATCTCTCACTCAACTGTAGAGTCGAATCACAAAACCTGAACAGTTGACGTGTTCAGGCTCTCTATGGTATCCACACGAGCCTCTCGGGATCACCACGCTTCCACCACGTCCCGGCAGATGCGTTTCTCTTGCGCACGCAGTGCTAGCTTGCGTCCTCCAAGGAATTGCAAGAGAAGAGTGTGGCTGTCCTTTTGGGAGGCTAGGGCAAGGAGACCTGCAAATTTCTCACTAGAAGTTGTATTTATAGTGAGACTAAACTTCCAGGCCTAATGGGTTTCAAAACCCTAATCCAATTAGGTTTTAATTTCGAGCTTAATAATGGCTCAACTGTTGGGCCCATTATTAATACGAAATTAAAGTGAAACCATAGCCCAAATAATTAGCCCATGCACTCTAATGATCCAAATAGCTCTATGTGTGCGACCCAATAGGCTCTTACCACGTTGGCAATGATCATAAATCACATTTATGATCATAAGCAATGAGCGGTGTCTAGCAACACATCATTGCTACCCAAGTGACAAGATTGTCGGTTATTCGACTAAACCTTTATGATCATCACCGATATATGCCATTGTCCCTTTGTCCAAGATATCAAGACTAAGCACGAGACATGGAATGTGTCACTCTCATATAGCCTAATCTTTGGTTTCTTGATTACCGAGTAGACCAACTTAAACTGATGACATTGATATTGTATATCAACTCATCCGAGCATGGCCATGCATTTTCTAAGTCTCACTCTATCAAGGGGCCTGAAGATATCACTCCCATTACATAGGAGGGACAAATCCCATCTTGATCATACAAATCCCTCCGCATGATATGTGACATACCCAATGACCTCCTTCAAGTTCACTCAGTTACGAGCAACAAAGGAAAGTATCAAAGTATGTTACTCACATGTAGGGAACCTTGATGATCTTAGGTCGAAGGACTACATATACCATGATCACTATGAGAATCACTTATGACACTCATATAACGATCCATGTAGTGTTCTCATGGTGGGTTGGTCCAGTACACAAGTTCTCCAACTTGTACCCATATGTAGACTACATATCTCATATTAGTCTCCACATATGCTAGTCATTATGTATTATTGCAACCCGCTCCACAATAATACTAGACTAGGGAAGTTTAAGAATATCATTATTCTTAGGGTTACAATTATGTTTATTACGTTACGCAGAAACAAAATTGATAGCCGAAGTGCTATCGCCTCGAACACCTTAGGACCCCCGGAGAAAGAAAGCCGAACACCTGAGGCACGCACCATGGTGGCCCGCCAATACAATCATCTCATGATTGGCTTTTGGGCACAATACTAACAGGAGGGCCCGAACTAGCTTCGAGGAGGAGCGCCAGCCACCTTCTGCAGGTGAAAGCCCCCTGAAGAGACCAACTTCGGCGCCCGTAAATACGCCGAAGTACCAGTACGACTCCGGGAAGAGGCCCCTCACCCCGAAGGGAGACGTCAACCCAGGGGACCTCGGAAGTACGGCGGGAGCCATCAAGGAGCCTCTGACACACCGTACTCTTACGGCCCCCGACACGCCGCCCCCAGACACGCTCTGACACGCCGTCACAGCCTACGTTCTGCAGGGCTACGCTGCGGCCTGAGGAGCCTGCAGGCGGCTAAGGGCCCCCACGCCCAGAAGTACGGATGGTATCCGTTCATACACGTGTTGCCATCCGAACGGCTCACCCCCTCCTATATTTACCAGGAGAATGGTCCGAGCCTGGGGGGGCTCTCTCTCTCTCTCCTCTCTCCGCCAAAAATACTTTGAGGTAAAGGGGCTTCTCTCTCCTCTCTTCTCAGCCCTCAAAAGAGAACACGGCCACGACAGGCAAGAATCTCTTGTGCTTACTACTCTTTCTCCATCTCTGCTAAGCACTGACTTGGGTGTCGGAGGCTCCTCCCCGGAAAAAGACTCCGGGGACCTCCTAACCCCTGTTTTCCGAGTGTTTCAGGCAGGCCCTCCTACCACGAGCCAAAGACGCTGCCGGCCATCCCAGGTGATCCACACAGAGCACCCTCTCCCTGGGTTCATCTGCACCTCCGGAAGTCCCTGCTGCAGTCTCCACGGCACACAGTGGAGATCCTGATGGCGCCCAGTGCCATCATTTGGCACCGTCTGTGGGAAACCACTCCCAGGCCGTTGTTGTTGAAAACTCGGCGTTCTAAGGACCAAGGACTTCCGAGGTCCCCGTCCGCGCCAGAGGACCAACCGACGACCAAACCACCATGGCAGGGACTTCCTACCTGAGGGCAAATGTCCTCTAACTATTACCATGGCCTTCCTGCTCGAATTCCCATGCTCTGTCGTGGTCAAAGAGACGCAGCAGTTAGACCGAAGATGGCCGCAGCTAAATTCGGGCCGAGGGTCCTCTTCATCAGTACCTCGTCGAAGAAGAGTCCTGTGTTAACTCACTGGAGTATGGGAAGTGGAGATCGATGAGATGAGTCCTCGGT
This sequence comes from Aquilaria sinensis, assembly GCA_005392925.1. NCBI lineage: Eukaryota > Viridiplantae > Streptophyta > Magnoliopsida > Malvales > Thymelaeaceae > Aquilaria > Aquilaria sinensis. Next base: position 3,530 of record SMDT01000145.1, on the reverse strand, counting down.
GGGAAACATACCCCTCAGGACGCGACCTACGGGAGAAACAGGGTTAAAGTGACCCAGACTTCCCCGCCGAAGGAGTTCCGCACCCGAAGAGAAGTCGCCATCTCCTTGGCAACAAAGTCGGGTACCCCCTGCTGCAAAAAGCTGTCTACGCCATGGTGCCGGCTACTAGTACGGCAGATGGCAGGGGACTATAGCACAAAGGGTCCAACTTCGGCAAAATACCATAAGGGTGTAACAAAGCTCATCCGAAAGTGCGATGCAGTGCGTATTGAAAACACACCTCTCCGAGACAATGCCGAAGAAGCAGACAGCCTGACCAGGACCAAAAAATACCAAAATAGCGAGCCATCCGAGCATGGCAACGCTGAATATAGTAACTTCGGACGAAGGGAGGAAAGATCCTCCGAAAAGGAATCTCACAACCGAAGAAGTCCCCAAGAAAACCCTCATGAAGCGGTAAAAAGTGCGAAGACGTTCCAGACGACATCTCCTAATTAAGGAGAAATTATTACGGCAAGGGTACGCAAGTCCGTTACAGAAAGGTATCGGCAAAAAAGCGGTGCAAGACACTTCGCCTAGGAAGCGTGAAAATTGCCAAAGACACGCCAGCACCCAAAGACTGCCTTCGGAGTGGATAACCCCGAAGGATTACCTTTTGCCTCTTTGCAGTATGGGACATAGACCTCACCGGGCCACCCCCGATAGCACCTGAAGGAGTGATGTTCTGCGTAGCAGTAGTGGACTACTTCACTAGGTGGAACGAGGCAGAACCCCTAACAACCACCCCAGCAAAAGATATGCAAAAATTCATCTAAAAGAACGTGATATGCAGATTTGGCATACTGACGGTGATAGCGGCCGATAATGGTCCCTTGTCTATGAACAAGGGATTCCAAGAATTCATCACCAACGTCGGAAATGCACTCCGCCCCACTAGCTCAGCCCCAGAGCAACAGGAAAAGTTGAAGTAACAACAGAACTATAAAGAGGGACTATTAAAAACGTTTGGGAAAAGCAAAGGGAAAGTGGCTAGGACAATTTCCAGATGAACTAAGGAGATACTAGACAACTCCCCGAGGGGCCACGAAGGAGACACCTCTCCAGTACAAAGGCCATTATCCATTCGAAGTAGTACGGCCAGCAGCTAGAATACAAGTGTTCGACGAAAGAGGAAACGACCTCGGGTTGAGAACTAAGCTCAACCTAGTTGACGAACACAGAAAAATGGCCAAGCTCGGAAGAAAGGCCTTCCAGCAGAAGTAGCCAGGAGCGCAAACCTGCATGACAGGCCAAAAGGAATAGGGAAAGGAGACCTCGTTCTCCAAAAGGCCGAGTCCGAACCCCGAAAACCGACCCATGGGGCACCTCGGCCAAACGGGAAAGGGCCTTACATTTGGTCCTAGAAGAGGTCCGAAAGGGAGTATACAAGCTTGCTGGCACCGAAGGAGGAAAACTGAAAAACGCACGGCACTCGGAGGCCTTAAAGAAATTCTATACTTAGAATTTCAGATGAGAAATTGTACAAGTGAGAAATTTTCTCTAAGTACAGAAGTTTTCCCCTATCTGAAAATACTCGCCGAAAAAAGGTGAAGTCCATCGACTCCCGAAAGTCTTGTTCTCCTCATTGATAGGGTTATGTGCCCAAAAAAGGTGAAGTCCATCGACTCCCGAAAGTCTTGTTCTCCTCATTGATAGGGTTATGTGCCCAAAAAAGGTGAAGTCCATCGACTCCCGAAAGTCTTGTTTTCCTTCTGAAGATTGATTGGGTTGTATGCCCAAAAAAGGTGAAGTCTACCGAATACGGCCGACAGGCTAAAATTTGCCTAAGGGAACTTCACCAACAACGAACGTTTACCCGAAGATTGGCCGAGGAAACGAGCGAAACATGCCTTTCTGAAGTCCCTTGACCGAAAGTGGTCGGGACAATTAGGAAACAAAAATTGCTCGAAAGACTTAACTAAATCATGAAGGAAAATTTATTGAAGAAGGTCTTAAGTACAAGAAGAAGGTTACAAGAAGAAAAATACAAAGAAAAAGAGGAAGGCAAAGGCCCTAGAATATCTAAGGGTCCCCGGCGTCATGGGAAGCTCTGGCTCCTGTGTCTTTAGCCGCCGCCTTCGGTGCAGAAGGAGGAGCAAACGCCAGATTGAGGAACTCGAGTTTAGACCAAGTCCACCGAGGCCCCTCGGGAATATCCAGGGCAGCCAAAAAGGAAGGGTCGAGGTCCGGATATCTCTTCAGAAATTGGTGACGAGCTAGGCAGAAGCCGTCCTGAAAGGCAACCTTAGTCGCCTGAACGGCCTTGTCTTTCTCGACGTCCAGATCGTCCGCCTCATTCTGAAGATCCGAAACCTCCTTCCGAAGGTCTTCGACCTCCTTCTCCAGCTCCTTTATCTTCTTCTTCTTTTTCTTTGAATCCTTCTTCAGCGAGTCGACCTTGGCTTGGAGTTCAGCATTCTCAGCCATCGCCTTCGCCAAAAGGGAAGATTCCCCTTCTTTTTCCTTTTGAAGGATCTCGTTGGCCGAAGTCAGGCTCACTACTTTGTCACCAAGGTCGGACATCTTCTTGGAAAAATCCTTCAAGAGCTCCTCTTGGCCCTTCAAGAATTCCTCCCGAAGATTGGCAACCCTCTCCTTGGCTATGCGGCTCAACTCGGTGTTCGTCACAACCGAGTTAGCACAAAAAACCTTGGCCTTCTCAAGTTTACCTTCGGCCCAAGCTCGGACCGAAGACTGCTTTGCTGCCCAAGCTCGAAGGTATCCACTATACCCCAGGAGCTGCAAAAAAGAAGGTACTTAGTGAAATTTACACAAAGAAAGCCAAAACACTTAGACAAAAAAGTGGGAGGAAAAATGAAGAAGCCTGAGGAATTACCTGAGCAGCATGCTCGGAAACTCTAGCGGCAAGGGAGTCCTCGGAAGCGCACTCCTCGGCAACTGCCTTGAAGGAGGCCTGAGTGAGCACCCCCCTCGCCATCTGGGGAGCCATTTCCCGGCAGTCCTCGGAGAATAGGTTCATGTCCTCCGTAAAAGACCAGAACGGCTCCCTTGGGACCTTGTCCTTCGGGACGTGGGAATCCCGAAGAGCCCGCCTACGGGCATGTTCCACCATCCAAGCTGAGGGCGCTAGATCCTCTGAAGAAGTTGAAAACATAAATCAGACAAAGCCCCTTAACTCTACAGAGTTATGACGATATAAGTATCAAAAAGGGGGGCAGGAGACAAACCTGGCGCGACCTCAGCACAGTCGTCATCAGAGTCCCGGACCTCTTCCACGTCGGTAGGAACATGTTTGCCTTTATCCCTTCGGCGTTTTTCCAGCTCCTCGGCAGAGGGACTCCCCGCCAAAGAGCCTACAAGATCTGCCGACGTGGTGGGACTCAAAGAAGCAGGAAGGGCAATCACCCCGGCAGGAACCTCGGCCGTAGTTTCAGGCTCGGCGAGAGTTACAACCTTGGTGGAAGTTGCAATGACATCGCCAACCTTAGTGGAAGTAGCAATGATGTCACCAACCTCGGTAGAAGTTGCAA
>SMDT01000144.1:12500-206988 GCA_005392925.1 Aquilaria sinensis | reverse complement strand
GGAGATTAAGAAATGCTAAAAATATGTATTTTTTTCCAAGTTTACCCTTGATATACCCTGCCTCTATCATTATTTGCTTCCTAATCGTCAGACATTTAGAAGGTCAACAATCTATCTTCTAACCTCATCCTGTCATTTCAGCTTCTGCCGATCTCCTCCAATCGACTCCTCTGATCTCTTCTCCTCATCTCATCTACTCTGCCTCCTGATTCAATCTCTTCCCCTCACCTCTGCTTTCTCCAATCACTGCCAATGTAGTCACCTTGTCACTTCTCGCCTTCGATTTTTTAGCGTCGCCTTCTACCTCAACCTTGTCACCTTGATCTTCTCGCCCCGTAGCCCGTCGCCCAGCACCCTAATCTCCTCGTTCTGATCTTCTCACCTCGTCGCCCATCGACCGCTGCCTTAATCTCACTTCACTCCGATCTTCTCACCCCGTCAGCCGTTTTCCACCGCCCTAATCTCTTTGTTCCGATCTTCTCGCCTCATCACCTTAACCTCCTTATGTTATTACTTCCCCCCCATTGCAACGACTTTTTCTCTGTTATCGCACCTCTAGTGGGAAGCGCAATTGAGGAAGGTAAAGTGTTTTAAATTAAGTTTAGAACCTTAATTCAAGTTTACATAGCAAGAATAGAGAAGTTTAGCAAAGTTCACTAAGTTCACTAAGAAAGAATAAAGCACTGAACGAAGTTCAGGGGAAAAATGGTAATTTTGCATCTTGAATAGCCAGGACGAGTCTCGAGTGTTTTAAAATGAATTTTTAGAACTTAACTTTTAAGCTTAACTAAAACTTGAAAAGTAGACAAGAATTTAATCAAGAATCACTAAGTTACAAAGATGGGGGACTTAATTGTAACAAGCTTAATACTTTGAGGTTTGTTTCGGTTAAGTGAGGCTTTAAGAAGGGGAAAGTGGACTATGGCTGCCATAATCCCGTTTCCAGCCTTCTCACCCCCATTTAGCTTTCAAATTGAACTTGGAATCAAGAGTTTTTGGTGCCAAGAGAAGCAATTCAAAGTATATAAGCTAGGAGGAAGCATTTTCAAGCTTGAACCATGTTTTTTAGGCTTGGAAGGGCGTTTTCCTACTTCCCCTATTTTTGAACGAGGTAAGGAATGTGTTCTTGATTGAATTCATGTTTGTTAGTTAGTTTGAAGCTTGGGTTTTGTTTTGAGAGTGAAGTTTTGATGTTTTGGTGCTATTGTTTTTTATTGGAACTTGTGTAGAACTTTGGTGAGCTTGGTTGAACGAAAAGGGGATTGATTCTTGTTTGTTACTTGGAGTTGAGGTAAGGGAGATATGTTTTTAAGTTCATTGAATGCCATTAGCTTGAGTTTGCTTGAAGAATTCGAGTAGTTTAGGCTATGGCATTAGGTAAACGTTTTGGTTGAATTGTGGTGGACTAGAGGATTTTGAAGGATTGGATTGATGTTTCTAGACATCATAGCTTAGCTTTTGATAGTTGGTTATGTTCTATGCAACATGTACTATGTGTGTATGAAATTTGGAGGCATTCCATGCATGTTTGGTATGTGTAGGAATCGTCCAAAGTTCATAGCAGCAAAATGCGCCAATTTCTGCATTTCTGCAGATTGGCGACGTGTCGCCATTTATAGGTCGAAAACCAACGACACATTGCCAATCCAGAAAACTATCTTAGAATGTCGACAACTGTGGCGACGCATCGCCAAGACAACATTCGACACCCGGTTTTGTTTTCAGCATAACTTTTCGCTCGGGTGTCCGATTGAGGTGATTCAAGATTCCACGTGAAGCTAAGAGGGAGTACTATCACCTCAATGTTTTAAAAATACTTAAAATGTCCTAGTTTTAGATTTATATTAACTCAAAGTGAAGGCAAGTTTTTAAGGAAACTATGTTGCAAATGAACATAATTAGCTACCACTAGCTCAGGTGAGAGGTTTAGAACCCTTGTCGGCCTAGCCGTGCCATAGCCATGAGGTCACAAGGTGAAACCTTGTTCATCTAGTCTACATCAAAGAGGCCCTGCGGCCTAGTCTACAAGTCCCACCATAATTCCCCTGCATAACGGCTATGGGAAGGCTACATGATTGCATTCAGTAAGCTTCGGCTTGCTAGGAGCGGGTTAGTGATCAAAACTCGCTAGGCGCGGAGTGATGCTCTGTGAGGAGGACTACTTGAGGAGAGGTCTTTTGGCCTAGTTATATGTGCATATAATAGAACCCTCGTGCTGTGTGAGCTCGCAGCAAGAGTCCTAGTATTTTCTTGCAGGTACATTGAAGATCCCTTACTGAGAATTGTCGAATTCTCACTCCCTGGTTTTGTTATGCAGAGCCTGAAGTTGCTGGACCGGGTAATCATTGAGGATTATCTTGGTAGTACTCTTTTGTGTGTACAGGTATGGCAGTTGAGAATCCTTGTGATACTAGTCTACATAAGTACTTAGGTGGCTTGTTGGTCAGGTAACAGTAGTAACTAGTATCTTCCTTTGGCTACAGAGCCTAATAGCACTTGGCAAAGGACTTTTGAGACTCGCCACTGGGACGTGTTTCCAAGGTGGGAGTTAGGGTAAAGAGATCTCAGTAAAGTTTTGTATTTATACAGTACTTTAGTTTGCCTCCATAGTTTATGTTATGAGGAGTCCTTGACTTTAGGGTTGCTCTTGGGTGAGGGCATTAGTCTACTTTGTGTATGAATGTTCTCACGAGTTGTTATGTGTAGTAAACTCATACAAATGTTGATTTTTGAGTGCTTTGGCTATTTGTATTTGTTTTGAGTAGGAAAATTACTCAGCCGGCTTAATGTTTTATGGTTTTAATAAACCAAGTCAAAGCATAAGGGCATGCATATTGCATATTCTAGGTTAATCAACTAGTATCATGGGATTTAATCCACACACATACACAACTAGCCAATTGCAATCCACCGTGAGACCAACTCTCACAGGGCTTCCTGGGCAGGGGCACGGGCGGTCGTGTCAGTTTTTGGTATCAGAGCTTAGGACTCATTTCATAGATATTGGAGGCTAAGACTGAGATCTAGTTTGGAAAAGTCCAAGTGCTAGGAAGTTAGTACTGACCAACATCTGGGGAATGTTGTCTGGCTGTGGTTGCAGGTTGCTATGGTTGACACTAGGTCAGGAGCTTCAATGGGAACTAGGGAACCTGGTAAAGGTTCTAGTGACCCAGTTGTGGCAAGGCTGGATGAGATATCCAGGGTATTACAGGGGTTAACAGAGACTATGGCCCAAGTGGCACAGGGTATGAATACCCTTGTGACTGAGATGTTTAGAGTTTATGAGGACAGAGGCGTTGTCCAGGAGGAGAATGACCCACAATAGGAGCAGGAAAGGCATGCTGAGCAACAGCAAGTGCCTAGAGCTCATGGACGTAGAAATTATGTTCATGGGGAGGAAGAGGAACCAGAGGTGATGGAGGCTCTAAGGAGGGGAGATACTCCACATCAGATGAGATTGTTGGAGAAGTTTAAGACTGTTGATCCACTGAGCTTTGATGGGACAGGTGATCCTGACAGAGCAGAGGATTGGTTGTCCAGGATGAACAGACTTTTCACTTGTGGTGGTTATGAGTCAGAGCAGAAGATGACTTTGGTGCCTTTCTTTCTGAGAGGAAGGGCTAGTCTATGGTGGCATGATGTGATGGTGTTGTTTAGGGAAAGTAATGGTACTCGCCCAGAGCACAAGAAAAAGGTGCTCAAGTGGTCAGACTTCGAGAAGAAGTTCAGACAGGAGTACATCATTGAAGCTGCACATCAGATGAGGATTCAGTTTGAAAATCTGACGCAGGGAGAGATGTCTGTGCGGGAGTATGAGCAGTGCTACAATTCTCTTATCCGGTATGCTCCGTACATGATGGGCAATGATGAGCTGAAAGCTAAGAAATTTTTTGAAGGTCTGAAACCTGTACTTAGGAGGTATATGGCGACAGTGGATATCAAGAGCTATCACCAGGTGGTTCAAAAGGTGTTGGCCTTAGAAAGGGAATTTGAGGATTCCAGAGCATCTAGCAAAAAGGTAGAGGTTGGACCAGCCAACTTAGGAAAGAATGCCGGGAAGCGACCAATGGTAGAGAACCAAGGTCCATCAAAGAGAAGGAAGACGGATTTATGTCCTAGATGCAGACGGTTTCATGGTGGAAGACCATGTACTCTGGGGACAGATGCTTGCAATATCTGTGGTCAGAGAGGACATTGGGCTAGGGAATGCCCAAGGGCTCGACCGATGACAGGTCCGCCTCGGAATTTACCCCATGTACCCCTTGCCATATGGAATCGGCCTGGTGTAGCCGCAACAGCAGTTGAGCCCAGGGTTTTTGCCCTGACGAGTCAGGTGGCCAGAGAACCGCCCGCCGTTCGAGGTAATCTTACTTTTCAGAATGGTAGTGTTAGAGTGCTTCTTGATACGGGAGCTACTCTATCAGTGATATCTTCTGCCTTGGTAGATAAGTTTAAATTACAGAGAGAAGTCTTGGGTGAGTTAAGACTCATCAGGACTACAGGGAGGGGTTTTATTGTAACCAATGAAGTGGTTACTAGGTATCCCTTGCAGTTAGGCGATCATGATTTCTGCTGTGAGTTATGGGTGATAGAGTTGAGGTCTTATGACCTAGTGTTGGGAATGGATTGGTTGAGTAAGCATAAGGCACAAATTGACTGTGCGAATCACTCAGTTGACATTACTGATGCTCAAGGAGCTAGAGTGACTTGCATAAGAGGGTTGGCATCTAGTGCTAAGAGTTTACACCATAGACTTATGGATACCATCCCCATAGTTGGTGAAGATGAGTATTATTCGTTGAATGGGGTGGCTATAGAGGAGGAACTGGGGAGAATTCCTATAGCTAATCAGTTTCCTGAGGTGTTTCCAGTAGAGTTACCTAGGTTACCACCTAAGAGGGATTCTGAATTTGCAATCCATCTGTAGCCAGGGGTTGAGCCTATTTCCATACCACCTTATTGGATGTCAGCTCTTGAGATGGATGAATTAAAGAAACAGTTAGAGGAACTGCTAGGGAAAGGCTTTATAAGGCCTAGTGTGTCACCATGCGGGGCTCCAGTATTATTTGTGAAGAATAAAGATGGAACTTTCAGGTTGTGCATCGATTATAGGAAGTTGAATGCAGTGACAATCAAGAATAAATATCCACTTCCTAGAATTGATGATTTGTTTGACAGACTCAGAGGAGCGAAGGTGTTTTCTAGAATTGATCTTCAGTCTGGGTATTTTCAGATCAGAGTTAAGGAGGAGGATATTCCGAAGACTGCTTTCAAAACGAGGTATGGACATTATGAATATACAGTTATGCCTTTTGGTGTGACGAATGCTCCAGCAGTATTTATGGAAGCCATGAATCGGATCTTTAAGCCATTTTTGGATCAGTTTGTTGAAGTCTTCATCGATGATATTTTGGTATATTCACAGTCTACATTAGAGCATGAGGAACACCTTAGAACAGTTTTGCAAGTGCTGAAGGATAATCAGTACTATGCAAAGTTGTCTAAGTGAGTTTTGGTCCGAGAGGATTCAGTTTTTGGGGCATATCATCAGTGTTCAGGGTTTGTCAGTTGATCCTGAAAAAGTTCAAGTAGTAGTTGAGTGGAAGAGACTATAGTTACAGAGGTCAGGAGTTTCTTGGGTTTGGCAGGTTACTACAGACGTTTTATAGAGAAATTCTCTGTGATAGCTACACCGTTGACAGCATTGACTAAGAAGACTCAGAAGTTTGAGTGGACACTGAAGTGTGAAGAAGCTTACATGAAGTTAAAGGAAAGATTGACTAGTGCACCTATACTTGTCTTACCAGATCCGAACAGAGCCCTTACAGTTTATACCGATGCATCTAGTTCAGGATTGGGATGTGTTTTGATGCAGGACAGTCAGGTGATTGCTTATGGTTCGAGACAGCTGAGGCCTAATGAACTGAACTATCCTGTTCATGATCTTGAGCTAGCAGCAATGATTTTTGCACTGAAGTTGTGGAGGCATTATTTGATGGGAAGGTCATTCAGAATCTTCACCGATCACAAGAGTTTAAAGTATTTATTTACCTAGAAGGATCTGAAAATGAGACAGCGGCGATGGATTGAATACGTCAAAGATTATGATTGTTCGATTGAGTACTGTTCTAACAAGGGAAATGTGGTAGCAGATGCATTGAGCCGGAAGTACACGGGAGTGATCTTATCCAAGGATCAGACTACGGACTCCTCTGAAAGAGTATTGAGGGATTGTTTCTTAGCTTTGCATGAATTATGTCAAAGTCGAGAAAAATCCCTAGTCTACATTTTGGAAGTCCAGTCAGCTTGGTTAGTCAGAGTTAAAGAAGCTCAGATGAAAGATCCATTGTTAAAGGAAATTTCAGGAGAAACGAAGCTTGGCACTATGAGGAAGGAATTCAGATATAAGGAGGGAGTATTACATTATGGAGATCGTCTCTATGTACCGAATGTCGATGGACTTAGGCAGCAAGTCCTACAGGAGGCACATAGTAGCACTTTGAATATCCACCTTGGTGTTAGTAAGATGTATCAAGATCTGAAGACACATTTTTGGTGGCCAGGATTGAAAAAAGATGTAAGAGGACATGTGGCAAAGTGTTTGACATGTCAGATGGTTAAAGCTGAACATCAGAAACCAGCAGGTACACTTCAGAGTTTACCTCTGCCAGTGAGAAAGTGGGGATCCGTTACTATGGATTTCCTAATGAGGTTGCCGAATACCCGGAGTCAGCATGATGCTATATGGGTAGTGGTTGACAGACTGACAAAGTCGGCACACCTTATACCAATCAGAATCACTTATACATTGGAGAAGTTGGCTCAGTTGTATCTCAAGGAGATTGTGAGACTCCATGGGATACCAGATCAGATTATATCTGACAGAGATCCTCGATTCACATCATGGTTTTGGAATGCTTTTCAAGAAGCATTGGGAAGTAAAGTTAGTCTCAGTACTGCTTTTCATCCTCAAACTGATGGGCAATCCGAAAGAGTGATCCAGACTTTTGAGGACATGCTACGGATGTGTGCTATTGATTTCAGAGGTGATTGGGATCAGCATTAACCACTGATTGAATTTGCTTATAATAACAGTCATCAAACTGTTATTGAAATGGCGCCCTATGAAGCTTTGTATGGGAGGCGATGTATAACACCTCATTGTTGGGCAGATCCAGCAGATAAGGTAGTTATTGGACCTGAAATCATAGCTGACACTACAGCTAAGATTAAGTTAATCCAGCAACGAATCAAGACAGCCAATGACAGACAAACCAAGTATGCGAATTTGAGGAGAAGGGACTTGATTTTTGAGGTTGGGGATAAAGTACTTCTGAAAGTGTCGCCCATGAAAGGAGTTAGCCGTTTTGGGCAAAGGGGCAAGTTAGCTCCTAGATATATTGGACCTTATGAAGTGTTGGAAAAGGTAGGGAAAGTTGCTTATCGGTTAGCTTTACCACCTAACCTATCTCAAGTGCATAACGTGTTTCATGTTAGTCTACTCAGAAAATGCACAATGAAACCGGGACAGGTAGTAAATCCTTCAATAATACCCATTCAGGAAGACTGGACTTACGAGGAGAAACCAGTTCGGATACTTGATAGGCAAGTCAAGAAATTGCGGACTAAGTAGATTTCGATGGTTAAGATCCTTTGGTCTAACCATAGTGAGGAGCAAGCTACCTGGGAGACGGAGCAGGATATGCTGAAAGGATATCCTAGTATTTTTCCGGAGTTGCAACGGAATTTGGGGGACCAACTTCAAGAAGGAAGGGAGAATGTTATAGCCCTTCTAGTGGGAAGCGCAATTGAGGAAGGTAAAGTGTTTTAAATTAAGGTTCTAGACTTGATTCAAGTTTACATAGCAAGAATAAATAAGTTTAGCAAAGTTCACCAAGTTTCAAGAAAAATAAAGCACTGAACTAAGTTTAGGGGAAAAATGGTAATTTTGCATCCTGAATAGCCGGGACAAGTCCCGAGTGTTTTAAAATGAACTTTTAGAACTTAACTTTCAACCTTAACTCAAACTTGAAAAATAGACAAGAATTTAATCAAGATTTACTAAGTTACAAAGATGGGGGACTTAATTGTAACAAGCTTGATACTTTGAGGTTTTTTTGGGTTAAGTGAGAGTTTAAGAAGGGGAAAGTGGGCTATGGCTGCCATAATCCCGTTTCCAGCCTTCTTACCCCCATTTAGCTGTCAAATTGAACTTGGAATCAAGAGTTTTTGGTGCCAAAAGAAGCAATTCAAAGTATATAAGCTAGGAGGAAGCATTTTCAAGCTTTAAACCATGTTTTTTAGGCTTGGAAGGGCGTTTTCCTTAATCCCCTGTTTTTGAACGAGGTAAGGAACATGTTCTTGATTGAATTCATGTTTATTAGTTAGTTTGAAGCTTGGGTTTTGGTTAGAGAGTATAATTTTGATGTTTGGTGCTATTGTTTTTTATTGAAACTTCTGTAGAACTTTGGGAGCATGGTTGAACGAAAAGGGGATTGATTCTTGCTTGTTACTTGGAGTTGAGGTAAGGGAGATATGTTTTTAAGTTCATGGAATGCCATTAGCTTGAGTTTGCTTGAAGAATTCAAGTAGTTTTAGCTATGGCATTAGGAAAACATTTTGGTTGAATTATGGTGGACTAGAGGCTTTTGAAGGATTGGATTGATGTTTCTAGACATCATAGTTTAGCTTTTGATAGTTGGTTATGTTCTATGCAACATATACTATGTGTGTAAGAAATTTGGAGGCATTCCATGCATGTTTGATATATGTGGGAAGTGTCCAAAGTTCATAGTAGCAAAATCGGGGTTTTTCTGGGCATTTTGCAAGTTTGGCGACGCGTCGCCAATCCCCACGAGTTCCCACGACGCGTCGCCAATCCAGAAAAATGTCTCAAAATGTCGACAACCATGGCGACGCGTCGCCAAGACAGCATTTGACACCCGATTTTGTTTTCAGCATAACCTTTCCCTCGGGTGTCCGATTGAGGTGATTCAAGATTCCACGCGAAGCTAAGAGGGAGTACTATCACCTCAATGTTTTAAAAACACTTAAAATGTCCCAGTTTTAGATTTATATTAACTCAAAGTGAAGGCAAGTTTTTAAGGAAACTATGTTGCAAATGAACATAATTAGCTACCACTAGCTCAGGTGAGAGGTTTAGAACCCTTGTCGGCCTAGCCGTGCCATAGCCACGAGGTCACAAGGTGAAACCTTGTTCATCTAGTCTACATCAAAGAGGCCCTGCGGCCTAGTCTACAAAGTCCCACCATAATTCCCCTGCATAACGACTATGAGAAGGCTACATGGTTTCATTCAATAAGCTTCAGCTTGCTAAGAGCGGGTTAAAACTCGCTAGGCGCGAAGTGATGCTCCGTGAGGAGGACTACTTGAGGAGAGGTCTTATGGCCTAGTTATATGTACATATAATAGCACCCTCGTGCTGTGTGAGCTCGCAGCAAGAGTCCTGGGGTTTTCTTGCAGGTACAATTGAAGATCCCTTACTGAGAATTATCGAATTCTCACTCCCTAGTTTTGTTATGCAGAGCCTGAAGTTGCTGGACCAGGTAATCGTTGAGGATTATCTCAGTAGTACTCTTTTGTGTGTACAGGTATCGCAGTTGAGAATCCTTGTGATTCTAGTCTACATAAGTACTTAGGTGGCTTGTTGGTCAGGTAACAATACTAACTAGTATCTTCCTTTGGCTGCAGAGCCTAGTAGCACTTGGCAAAGGACTTTTGAGACTCGCCACTGAGACGTGTTTCCAAGGTGGGAGTTAGGGTAAAAAGATCTCAGTAAAGTCTTGTATTTATACAGTACTTTAGCTTGCCTCCATAGTTTATGTTATGAGGAGTCCTTGACTCTAGGGTTGCTCTTGGGTGAGGGCATTAGTCTATTTTATGTATGAATGTTCTCACGAGTTGTTATGTGTAGTAAACTCATACAAATGTTGATTTTTGAGTGCTTTGGCTATTTGTATTTGTTTTGAGTAGAAAAATTACTCAGCCGGCTTAATGTTTTATGGTTTAATAAACCAAGTCAAAGCATAAGAGCATGCATATTGCATATTCTAGGTTAATCAACTAGTAGCATGAGATTTAATCCGCACACATACACAACTAGGCAATTGCAATCCACCGTGAAACCAACTCTCACAGGGCTTCCTGGGCAGGGGCACAGGCGGTCATGTCATTCTCTCCCGGTCATCCTCCACCCCGATTGCCCATCGGCCGTTTTCCCCAATAAATACATTGGGGAAACAAAACAACAAAGAAAATGAGCAAGAGTGAAGTAGAATAGATGGGGAATGGTATAATTGTAAAGTTATCTAGTAAAATTTACTAAAAAATGAAATGATGCAAAGAATTAGGGATAACTCAAAAATAAAAGTGTTGTAAAGAATATGAGAATGATGGAGTAGTTTTATGGGTTTTTCATTTTGAAAAATCCATTTTTCTAGAAGTTTGATGTCTTTCCATTTAATCGGTTTAGGAACAACAATATTACTATTTTCTGTATTCGCTTTTAAAAGCAAAGTTTCTCCTCACATTTCGAATTCTAAAGCCTTCGGCTCGATCTGGGTTGTCATCACCTTGTAGTAAATTCTACCGACCAAGGTGAGATTCTGGGATGTCATGATGTTTGCGGTTAACACTTTTATTATGTGAGGATCTTTTAAAGACACAGTGAAGTTTGGATGACAGTTGAAGTAAATCGGACCATCACAAAGACTCGATTCAACAATACCCAAAAGTGAATTAGAAAATCTATTGTGTCTTTGATCTCTTAACGCGATTATCACAGAAGTATCTGAACCAGTTCTTGTTAAGGGTTTTAACGCGATCTATACCAAACCAATGTGTAGGTAGTTGTAATGGTTTTCTAGATGATCTTTGATCATGTATTTTGAAAACAATTCAAATATGTGATCTTCTTCCATTATAAGAATAGTTTTTTATACCGTTTTAATGGCTTATGTCATTCTGAAATCAAAAGTTCCCTTTTGATAAACTTCCCATTTATCCATCTTAGGGATATTACAATTTCTTAATTTTTTCTCGACGTCTCAGATAAGTATAGCTTGTGAGTTTTTTACTCTTCTATTCCCCATAGTTTCCTATTCTTCTTCTCTCTTTGAATAAGACTAAACCAAACTTCTAAAAATTTTATCCATTAGTAATTATGATTTAGTGTTAGAACCTTTACTAGATATCTGTCAACGTTTTACGTAATCTTACAGTCCTTTTAACTCAACAACGGGTCTTATAGTTGCTACACGACTTGGGTAATATTCTTGGAAAGATTTTAACAATAATTTTTAATTTCTAAGAGAGAAAAGCTTTGGAAGTCTGACCAATTCTTAAATCAAAAAAATAAGACTACAGAAAAACTTTAGGCACTAGAGTGTCAAAAGATTAAAAGTTTTGGTTGTAAAACAGTATTTTAAAAACATTTAATCTTTAAATCCAACGGTGAAAAAAGAGGGAGTATCGTTACCGTCATATATTTTAGAATATTCCTGAATTTAAAGGTGTCAGCTCAATTTGTCATTTTCATTTTGAATAAACTGTTATAACAAACCAATTTGTGTCCTTCTATTGGTCTGTCAAATCCTAGTGTGGTCCAGTCTAATTCTTCTCAAACATGTGAAACTCGTATCATTTCATTTTCTAGCACAACTACTTTAGCTGCACTTCATAAACCGGCCAAAGAAAATCTCTCTTTCAAATCCAAATGTACTATATATTAACTTGAGGTACAAGAAAACAAAAAGTTCAAAATTAATGTACATTTGGCTATTTGATTCATATATTTGAAGCTCACATTCACAAGTTAGACAGAAGCAAGAATTGACCTTAGCGTTCAGGATGGACAACCGAGAACGTAAGGAGCGAAGGAAATGACCTGGACCTGCTGTTATAGATCCCAGCCATCCTTCCGGCCATTAAATTCCGACTTCCGCCCTCCCAGACTGCCATACATTTCTGTGAACGTGGAAAGGCATTTGCTTCTAATTTGGTAGTGCACCTGGGTGTTCTTGCTGATTGCTGCCCCGGTGAACTTTGACGTATCAATTGCCCATGCCGGTCTCACATATTCAACGGTTTTTGATGAGCTTGAATTTGCATACAAGAAGTTCAACAACACATCTTCACAGTTGAACAACTTGTCAACTACCTCTCTCCCAGCCTTGGCTTCATCACTCCAGTACCTCTTGAATGCAAGCTGGCTATCAATGAAAGCTGCACCAGTGAGGATCACATTATAGCCGCCATGTTTACGTGCATACTTCTCTCCTCTGTACTTCAGTCGGTTTTGATCGACATAGCGCGGATAGAACCCAACAATCCTATCTGGATGTTGTCGCCACACCCTAAATCCACGCTCAATATCATCACAACTCATCATGATATCATCATCAAGTTCAAGAACCGCACGTGTATTTATTGATGGATCCATCTTGAATCTATTATTCAGTGAATTCTGTTTCTCAACTCGGATCCTGATGGGTACAGCCGAGTCCAAGTCGCTCAAGTTAGGAGGGGTGCCCTTGTTCCATACAACAACAATCTCTTTCACTGATGCACACCTGGAGTAATGCTTGACATACATCTTCAGATTCCAGATACGAGCATCATATGTCATTGTCAACATTGTGAATTGAGAGTAATGACGATTGAATGAGTAAGGCTCTTGGGCACCACTTCCTCCATAGATGTACTTAACCCCAGAGCACATAAATGCAACTCCAATAGCAAAAATCAGAGCCAAAGCCAACCTTCCAGTACAGGTGTTCGGTTTTATCCTGCCTCGTAGTACTACTGGTACCCTGTTTAAGCGGCAGCAGAATTTCCTTACCTTGGAAGAAAACAGATCTGCCTTCTCCCAAGTGAGAAGATTGTCGCTTCTTTTCCCTGAATAATCTGCACACCAGTTTAGAGGGATGATGCAATTCACTACCCCCAACAGGACACCCAACAAAACAACAAGGCCAACAACTGCAGCAACAGAAGTGCAGCCGAGGATAAAACGATGGACTGAGTCTCCTGATGGTACTCTATCCCCGTCCATAACTGCAATCCACTCACCAGAACTCAACTGCTGCACATCAAGGTGGTGATAACGGGCACCATTCCAAGCATTTCGCCCCTTATTTGGCTCTTCAAACGGAAATTGGACTTCAACTTCCTTATAATGATCCCTGGTTAAAGTTTCCACCTTGAAGATGCGTACTCTTCGGCCATAGGTTTCACCACAATCTTGACCAATTCGATAAAGGTTTCCATTGTAAACAAATGGCCTACCACCATTTCGAGCCCCAAAACTCTTATCTATATTATAGATGGGGTTTTTCTTGTGTGGTGTCCACGGTCCAAGAGGAGAGCTGCTATACCATATCTCAAGCTGTCCATTCTTCTGGGCTCCAAAGGCACTATGGTCAGAACCAAAAAGCCAGTATCTCCCATCACGATTGATCATAACGGTGTCAACAAGAGGTTTCTTGATCATAACTCTGTCCAGCTTCCACTTTAAGGGGAAATCAATTGCTCTATAGAGGCGTAGCTGCCCCTTCTGACTGCCCTCAGGCATCATATATATCTGGAAATAAAACAATAAAAGAATCAATCAGCTCGTGCGGATAGTATGATAATATCCATATTCTAATGAGAACCACCCTTCTTAGCATCATATCTTACATGAGTTGCTGAACCAATTAAGATTCCCCTTCACGCTCTTATGCTATGCTTCATGTTTCCTTTCAGTATTCTCAGATGATGTTACTTATCAATCCTAATCACTATGTTCATCATCAGCAACCAAACAGAACCATGTAAATTTAATTGGTGGGGCCATTTAATTCATTGTTATACAAATGGTAGATGGCGGTATCACAACCATAGTAATGTCTATGTGAACTGAAGAGACAAAAGGTTGCATAATCTTACATTTCCAAGGTAGTTGAAGACGTAAGGATAAGAAAGATGCCAGTCCTCATCCAAGGCGATGCCCAACTGCTGCCAGGTTGCACCATTGTCTACGCTTTTTGCAACTCCAATATCCCCTTGCATAGTCAAGGAGTTCTTGGTTTCATAAAACAGATATAGCGTATCTCCCTGGACGATTAAGAGACAAGGATGAAGCAAACATGAGTAAGAACTTAAGTAACAGTGAGAAGAATAGGCTCCAATACAAAAGAAACAAGACCCATCATAACTCCATAGACATAACTGGAAAAGAAAATTGAGAAACAAAAAGGACATCAATAAGCAAAGAAGAAGGCTGGTTTGCGGGAGGAATCGGTCCATCAGACAAAATCAGTATAAAGCATTGGAAAGCCTGGCATATAGGCCACCCTGTCACCTTTCAAGGGATAGGTAATGTTGTCTTATTCCATGTAAGCAAACAACAACAAACAAAAGATGAATCACAACAAGGAGGAGCTTCGTTTCCTCCGAATTTTGGACTCCCACATGAATAGCCTGGACTCAGCATACCGTTTTCACCTTTTTGAAGATATGGATATAGAAGTCATTGATTATAGAATTGCCCAGTATTAAATCAATAATGCAAAACAGGTAAAGCAAAACATCTTCAAATGGTCCCAGCTTCCCCTTATGAATAAGTAGTACTGGCAAAAAAGAGGAACTTCATAAATACTAGTGGGTAGAAGTTGACCCAAACTCCAGCACCATCTGCGTTTTGTTAGGGCCCACTAGAGTTAGCAAACAGTTTTCAGTTTCAAAATTGCAAAAAATTACGAAACATTGTATCATAAAATTTTTTTACCTAATAAGCTCCTTGTTATCATGAGAAATGAGGTTAAGAAAAAACAAAAACAAAACCTTTAAAACAAAAGAAAAGCAAAGAAACCCATGTAAAAAACATCAGGCTATACACGTAGATGCAAATCTTACAGGCTAAAAAAGGAAGACATCTTTGCTCAGATGCCATAAATTCGAACTCAGATCAACAAAAAGCAACAGAGGGACACAACTAAGAATATCTGGATGTAAAGTTCAGCAGTAACCTTTTATGGTATTATGAAGTCAGCACCTGTCTCACCCCATTAACCCATCAATTGGCAGCAAAAGACTTGGGAAAAATAAAATAAAGGGTCAACAAAGTATCTAAGTTGGCTGGCACATCGAAACGACAATCAAATCCACAAGCCCAGCAGTAACCAACTTTCCATTCACCTGGGAATCTCTCCCACTCACTGAATTATCTTATTGAAGTAATTTACTGCAGGAAAAAAAATTACGTACACATTTGTATTCAAGAAAAAGCAAAACTTTCTCTTTAAAAGGAGAGAGAGAAAAAGTAGCGATATTTGGTCCCAAAACAACATTAAATAATGTCTGCCAACCGAGATTAGAAGACAACCAACCATCATCAACAGCAACAAGGAGGATTAAAACAGCTAAAGACTAGTTGCATGAAACAGTGGAATATTTTATGTCAATTGTCACATTTCTACAAAAAAAAAAAAAAGCAGTAAAATTAATGGAAGTGGTACCTGAATATAAAGGAAAGGATCAGCAACAAAATTGCTAGGGAATCCAGAATCAGAAACTGAAGCGCATGTGACGACTGGATTAGCCACTGGCCAGGCCGCACTCTCATTCCTCCATATGTTCGCCTGCACCAGAATCAACCCAGATATCAAAACACAACAAAACACAAGGCTCAAGAAAACAAACAAATCCACACCAGAAAAGAACAAAACAGAAAGAGCTTAGTCCAACTCAAATTCCAAGGCACAAGGCAATTTTCTAATCTAATACTTAATTAATACGGGTACCCGAAAAAAAAATTCAAAAATTATCATCATCGTATCACAAGAAAAAAAAATGAAAAATAAAATGAAAAGAAAAAGGAAAATTCAAAGGATAGATATGGACTGCCTCAGAAACATGTGAGCTGCACAAAAAGCTTCAAAACCAAGTCAGCCAAAGAAAAAAATAGACTAAGACCCAATTGTTTCAAAGATAAAGAAAACGACCAAGGGGAAAAACAGGGGGGGGGGCAAAAGTTAAAAAGAAAACTACTTCACATTTCAAAATTTTCTTTTTCAATAAAAAAATGGCAGAGTAGAAAAACTAATAAACGGAAAAAAAAAAAAAAGAATCAAAGCGAAATAAGCTTGCAGTTTCAATGATGTGCAAGAAAATTAGAAAAAATCAACAATAAATAAAACAAAGTTTACCGTCTCAATGGGTTTTAGTGAGAACGGAGAGCCGCCGTAGAAAACACCAATTGACCAAGAACCCTCACCATCCTCCCGGCAACCGAGCCGGGGCTGCACCGAACTCTCGTCGGCGGACCAAGAAAATGACGGCCTGAAAGCCAGCCAGGCGTACGCCGCCGCGATCAAACTATATGCCACGAAGCACCCCAAGAAAAAAACCACTCCAGACGCAAACAGCCGCCGCCCCTGACTAACTCCACCGCCGCTACCACCACTATTACCCCCTCCATGACCATGAGTCTGAGAACCGCAGGAATTCTGCCACCTCATCCACCAGCTTCCGCCGCCTCCAGCGTTTCCACCGCCGCCGGTCACCACCATAGTCGCCGAGCTACTCCTCTTCTCTCAGGCCGCCGTTTCACCACCTTGAACCGCAACCATTTTCTCGAAATTCAACCTCGCAATAAAATCCCTCCGTATCCAACTCACTTCTGCTCTACCCACAAGTTCAAAGAGAAAAAAACTGAAGAATCAGAACCTCTTGCCTCTGAAAAGCTTTCAAAATTTGATATATCTCTCCCTCTCCCTAATTCTTTTTCAATTTTGTTCAAACTTTGTTCTTCTTTATGTCTTCGATTTTCTCTCTCTCTCTCTCTCTCACTTTCTCACTCTACATACGCGCAATTGTGAGCGTTTGTGCTGTGAATAAATAGGCGCCAGGGTGGTGGTGGGTGCAAGTGAGTCCGCCCCAGCCAGCGCCTGCCTGCTCCGTTTTTTTGATTCTTGGTCATAATCAGTCGCCTTCCTCTTCATTCCACGCGCGACTATGGGGGGGTGTCACCACGCTCTGTGCCTTGGTCGCCACGTATTCCGCGACGAGTTTTGAGCAGCTGCGCGGAGGGGTCCGACGGCTACTACGTCATCATAAGCGCAACTTGGAAATTTTATTACAGTATGACAATTACCTTTTTACTCCTACTGTTATTTACCGTATTTCTCAGGATAATAAAAAAGGATATTCTAGCTAACATAATTGAAAAGGAATTTTTAGGGACAAACACATTGAAAAAAGGAATTTTTTTAGTTTAATTCCTCTAGTATGTTTATTAATCAGCTTGTTATCGTTTTTATACTGAGAATCAATTAATTTTTTCCTTTTATGTGAGATGTCTTTATTTATTTAAGTTTCCTTTTTTGTAATCCATATATATATATATGAAGCTAAAAATATTTTGAGAACTTAGTGGTGGTTATGGGTTAAGCCCCCCTGAGCTATATACTCAAAATACGATAGGATAACAGAAAGAGAATACATTACTTAATTAGAGAATACTGAGAAGTTCAAATCAACTTAATTAATTTATAATTCATCTGAAATTTTTCAGTTAGAAGTACTCATTTGCCTTGGAACTACTTGGTGAGGCAGGAATTTTTTTAGAACAATACTAAAAATTTCATTTTATATAGACATATTTTCTATTCGAAATATACATAATTAAAATTCAAATTTTCAAAAATAAATTTTAGAAATTTTGTTGTAAAATTATTTTTACTAATACTATTTATATAAGTTAAAATTTAAAAATACAAAATTTTATTGTTTTCTATAAAAATGTTGTTCATAAAGTAATAATAAAATAAATAGGATATTAACTTTGAAGCGATATTATAAATTTCCCCAATCAAATAAAATAGAAAAAAATATATCTTATTAATGTGAAACGGAATAGCGAAAGTGTTGTCACCAAAATTTAAAAACTTTTACAAGGATAAGAAAAGGAGCTGCCTCCACTTTTGTACGTATGGTCTAGTTCATTACACACCAAGAAAAATTTGTAACTAATAAACATTGTTTTGCGTTAGAAAGAACAATTGGCGAAGTTTCGTGCATGCTTCTTTCATATGTATTGTGTCTTGCCCAAGATTTCCTTTCAATTTCTTGTTTCTCGTTTTGATGTGTACGATGTGAACGTTCACATTATACTAGTTAATAATAATAATAATAATAATAATAATAACTTAAAAGAGTACTTTAAATGAGTTCTATTAACATCTGTATTATGTATGTATGTATGTATGTATGTATATCGTATAAAACTTTGATTGAAAATATTTAACATTCGTAGAAAGTGTTTCCAGTATTTTTTGGATAGGACATTGGAGGAAGGAGATAAAGTCGATGGGATTTTAAGGGTGGAACTAGCCAATTAGGGCTTTGCTTAGTCCTTAGGAAGTCAAAACAATTAATGATTAATCTTTTTTATACTTGCCCTTCCAAAAAGGATGAACGTATTTTTTTTTTCCAAAAAGATGAGTGTTTTTTAAGAAAATTTTTAACATGTAATTTATCTTATTATCATAATTTAAACTATGATTACACAAAACCTGAAAAAGAAATCATTTTTTTAATATTTAATAAAACTTTAATCACACAAAACTCTAAAGAAATTTTTTTAAAATCATCATTTAAACTCTTACTACACATAACCTAAAAAAAACTTTTTTTTTATTTTAGTTTCAAGGATAAATGAAAAAATATCATAAACTATACACATTCTAATATTTGTACCAAGAGAAAAAGCATCATTCTTTATAGGACAAAGGGTGTATGACTCTTTGCCAACTCAACCTTGTTTAATTTTTTTTTTTTTTGGAAGTGCACAATTTCGACTGCTTGTTTTGTTTTTTTCTTGGTACATCTTATATTATGCAAAGTTAAGGGAAATGAGGACTGAATCTTAAACCCCTGAAACAACTGTTAAACTTAGGGCGTTCGTGAATCTTTATAGCTAGCACTACTTATGCTTTATTCAAACTTGTTAATTTTTTTTTTATACACGGAATTGTAACATATCAAAAATAGTTCTAGAGTTTTAAAGATGATTTATGGACCAATGTCTTCTTATTAATAGGCCCCTTTCTATTCTTCTGCCCAACCTTATACGTTCATAGTTTTTATTCACAATGCCAACAAAAGCAACCATGTATTTGTAAGAGCCCAAATACATCCGAGAGTAAAATTAGGGTGAATTCACCTTTATCAATTGAGTTAAACTTAAGACTTAGATCATTTAGCATTAAGTTGAATTAATTTGAAATGATTTATATTTTATTTAGAACTAATATCATTTGAAAACTAATAAGATATAAGTATAATAATCTATTGAATAATATATTTTTGTTAATAATTTGATTAAAGTTTTATTAATTTTTTTACATAGAGTATGTAAAGAGCTCATAAAAAATTTAACTATATTATAAAATTATTTTTCAATTGATTGTTATACCTATATAATATTAATTTTAAATGATACTTCTTGGACAAAATAAATCATAAAAATAACAATAACTCATTTATATTAGTCTAATTTAGTGTTAAATGAACTTGATCTATGTTGTTTCTCAATTTGATGAAGGCATGCCCACAATTTTATAATGTACTTTACCTTATTAGAATACAAATCAGGAATTCACATGATTTACCATTCATTTAAAGATTTCATTAAATGCAAAATCAGAATAATATAACATCATTCAATTTTGCATGCAAACAATTAATTGCAACTTATAATTATAAACTTTCTGTATGAGGGGGATGAAGGGTCAAGGGTTCGCCGTGTTCCTTTACTTGCCTTGGGCCAATCAACTTGGGCTCACAATGTAGCCGCCTATGGTATTGTAGTCATCATCATCCGGCACCTCGTTGATAGCGTAAAGTTAATACTAGATATTATATTGTAGACATATGTCTAATTAGACATACTAATCCAGCTCTAATTCTCTATATATAACCCACAATTTAATAAATAAATTGACTAATTTGCCCATGACTAAAACTCACCCTAACTTTTGAAAACTCACCTCTGTCACCGTCGCCGCAGTCTTCTCCTCCGATGAACCACCACCGCCGCCACTGCCATCTCCTCCTCCAATGACCACCTCCAGATCTTAGTCATCATATCTCACAGTTTCTCGGTTCCGGATCTCGTCGGATCTCGTTGTCACCCGCCGGATCTAATCGTCACCCGCCGGATCTCGTCGATTACCTTTCGAATCTCGTCGTCACCGCCGAATCTCGTCGATCACCTGTTGGTTCTTGTCGTCACCCGCCGAATCTCGTCGATCACCCGCCGGATCTCGTCGATCTCGTCGATCGGCCACCGGATCTAGTCGATCGGCTGCCGGATCTCGTCGTGACCCGCCGGATCTCATCGTCACCCGCCGGATCTTGTCGATCGGCCGCCGGATCTCATCGTCACCTGCCGGATCTCGTCGATCACCCGTCGGAGCTTGCTTCTGATCGTTTCCTCCTAGCGCATCCTTGTTGCTTCCGAACAGCAAATGTGTCTGCAATAAAATGTAAATGTGTCTAATATAGTATGTGGAAGTGTCTACAAAGTTATATAACACAAATTATTATAAGGTTACATTAAGTGTCTAAAGCTATAAGAATAAGTGTCTGATTGAATATTGTAAAATGTCTAAATAAACATGTAAAAGTGTCTGATTAAATATATAAAAGTATTCAAATCAACATGCAAAAGTGTCTAAAGTAATAAGCAAATGTGTCCAAAAAATTATGTAAAAAGTGTCTGAATAGATACCGAAAAATGTCTTAAGAAATATTTAGAAGTGTCTAAACCAATATGTAAACAATTTACTCTCTTAAAAAATAACTATTTGAAATAATAAAAAAAATGTCTGAATGAATGTGTAAAAGTGTCTAAAGAAAAGTTACAAAATGTCTAAAGCAATATGTAAACAATTTATTTTCGTAATAAAAAAATGTATACAAAATAATAAAATAAGTGTTTAAATAAAAATTTAAAAGTGTCTAAATTAATATCTAAAAGTGTCTAAATAACCATTTAAAAAAATTACAAAATGTCTGGACCAATACGCTTGTTTCCTTCAAACGCCGATCTCCTTCTTTGTTCGCCGATCTCATCGCCGCCATCTTCACTCGTAGATCTTTTCTTTGTTCACCGATCTTACCTCCACCGTTTTCACTCGCCGATCTCTCCTTCACTTGCCGGTCTCACGTCAGCCGCATTGATCTCTCCTTTCACCTGCTGATCCGCCGATCTCACCGCCACCATCTTCGCTCACCGATCTTAGCGCCTCCATCTTTGCTCGCCGATCTCCTTCCCTTGCCGGTCTCACCTTCGCCGCGCCGTTCTCTCCTTTCACCTGCCTATCCTGTCGATCCCCTTCGCTCGCTGATCTCAATCTCCTTTGCTCACCGATCTGCGCACCGATCGCATCGTTCGTCTCATCGTCTCTCATTGGATCACCTCGAATCGCCTCCTTGCCTCGGATCTTGTCTTCTCTTGGTGCTCGACAGAGATCGGCGCGCGATGGAGAACAGAGTACAAAGCTGCGGTCGGTGGTTGTGACGATGAGAGGCAGAGAGAGATCCGGAAAGAATGGAGAAACGGCGATTGGAGAGAAAAAATTTTGATTTGGGGTGAAGGGTAAACTTGTAAAATTACCCTCTATGTCTAATTAGACATATGTTCACAATAACCATGGTAAAGTTAATACAACGTAATTAACTTTTTAAAGTTTCTTTTTTCTTTTTTTAATAAATAGGTACTTCATTTCAATTTTTAGTATATGTAAACAATATCTTATAAACCAATAACATAGGAAACTAAAGAATAATATGGACACATGAACTAGTCAATAATGCTACACATCTCCTACTATATCAAATGAAATAAAGATAATCAGATTAAATTAAACCTTTCAAGTAAACAAGGATAATCCTGAAAAAATAATTTATAAGTAATTGAAAAGAAATCAGATAAAAGACAAGACAAATAAAAAAAATAACATACAATCATCCTGATCTATTATTTGTAAACAGGGTAAAATCCATATGTAGTCCCTTAACTTTAAGGATCGTCCTAATGTGGTCCCTTAACTCAAAAAGTGGCTCTTAAAGTCCCCTAACTCAACTTAAGTGTCCTATTTTGGTCCTTACCGTCAGTTCAGGCGTTATTTCAGACGGAAATTGCCTACGTGGCACCTAAACTGCCACGTGGCATCTAAACTGCCACGTGGCATCCTATTTTATGGCAATAAGTGATGAGACTGAAAGAATAATAAACCTTAGGTTAGATTTGACACAACAAATAATTTCAGGGACTTAAAAAGTTGATAACCCTAATTTCATCTTCTTCCCCAACTCTCACCGTCCGCCGCCCACCGTCCGCCGCCCACCGTTTTCGCCCGCGATTTGCTCTCCTGCCGCAAACCCAGCCTTAATTTCTCCATCTCCCTCCTTAATTGCTCTCTTGCTGCTTCCCCACTACGACCAGCTCGGTTGCTTTCCCCAGGATGTGACTAGCAGTTTCCGACAATCGGATTCTGGTGAGGATGCCGAGTGTGCCGTTTGTCTGAGCAGGATTGACGATGACGACGAGATCAGCGACCTCAGATGCAACCATATGTTTCATAAGGTTTGTCTCGACCGGTGGATTGGTTACCGGCATTACAATTGTCCGCTCTGCCGGGGTTCGCTGCAGGGGGCGAGGAAAATCGCCGGTGAAGTCGAAGTCTTGTTGTTAAAGTATTGCGACTTCAGCACAGGGAACGAGAGACAAAAATGGTGGCTGCGATGAACTCGCCGGCGATATTGAAAAGCAAATCGCAGGCGAAAACGGTGGGCGGCGGACGGTGGGCGGCGTACGGTGGGCGGCGGACGGTGAGAGTTGGGGAAGAAGATGAAATTAGGGTTATCAACTTTTTAAGTCCCTGAAATTATTTATTGTGTCAAATCTAACCTAAGGTTTATTATTCTTTCAGTCTCATCACTTATTGCCATAAAATAGGATGCCACGTGGCAGTTTAGGTGCCACGTAGGCAATTTCCGTCTGAAATAATGTCTGAACTGACGGTAAGGACCAAAATAGGACACTTAAGTTGAGTTAGGGGACTTTAAGAGCCACTTTTTGAGTTAAGGGACCACATTAGGACGATCCTTAAAGTTAGAGGACTACATATGGATTTTACCCTTTATAAACACCTCATCTTCTAAGTCTCAGTCATTTCCTACACCCTACTCAATCATAATTTTCTTGTAGCTATTAATTTTTAAAATAAACCACACAGATTTATTCGATATAAAGTATGGGATAAACCAGATTGTGTTTCTATCGACAGTGTTTAAGAAATTTTATAAAGAAAAAAAAATAGTGAAAGTAATTGAAAATAATTGCATGTAGTTATAGTGAAAAATCAACTGGTCATGCCTAAATTTATATCAAGCCTAACCAGGGCGGAAGGTTGCGGCTGTATATTAGATGCCGGCTAACTTTAAAGTTAGTTAACATTATAAGTTTGTCTAAAAAGCATAATGATAAAGTTTATATACTAGATATCCTCCTTAACGCAACCCTCTTAGGACGGAATAATAAGAGTCTAATTAAGATGAAAATTTTGAACGGTTTATCATCATCGGTTCTTTTACTTGCATTAAAAAAGATTATGAAATAGTGCTGGTTTTAGTAGTCGTGTTTCATTACAAAATTGATATTGAAAAATCAACAACATGCACATCGTGGAAATTGATTTAATTTTTTAGTGGTATCACTTGTTCAAATTTCTTTGACCAAATAAAATATTTTCTGAATGAATAATTTCTATTTTCATTAAAGAAAATTTTAAAAAAATTAGCATTAATTCTTTGTACAACCAAATCATTGTTTACCGTCCCGTGACCACAGACCAATTCATCTAAGATCCGACCCTTAGGACACCTAGCAAAGTCAAGGTTTCAAGCCCTATCTTTGTCAATTTCCCTTGAAATACAACAAAATAAGCTACCTAGGTGTCATTTCAAGGTTCTGAAAAAGGCATACACCCCCTCTCCCACATATATATATATGAACACACACACACACACACACACACACATGTAAGTATATAGCTACTCAGAATAAAGTGGAGGAATAAAGGAAGGAGAGGGATATCTCAAACCGAGGCTTAAGTTGTGGAAAGGTAAAATACTATCTACCCGTCAAAGATCCTAAGACATACACACGCACACTCTCTCTCTTAACCCTATATACTTGTAACAATGGTTATAAATAAAAAAGGGAGACTGCTTTCCTAATGGCCGCAAAGTGGCAATAATATTTCCGTTTTAAGAAAAGCATCCCCAGTCATGCCCATGGATATCGTAAGTGAAAAAACAATTAAAACTTGCGTGCCCTATACAAGGTCAGGACTGGGAGTAGGTACTAAGTGGCAACCGGGGAAAAGATTACCCGTGTTGGATCGGGTCAAATCACTAAAACATGTGAGAGAAAAAAATAATTAGCTTCGAAAAGATGAAGACAGGAACAACAATTATTTTATTTATTTTTTGTGTTGCCTCCGTCTATGGCAACAAAATTGATGAAGTTCAAGGCTTGGGATATGTGAATGAGGTAGAGCACTTGTGTCATGTGAAAAAAGAAAACCTTTAATGCCTAATCAAATCAGTAAATTAGTGTAATATAGATCGTTTAAGATAATGAAAGAATAAACTTAAAGTGTAATTTTCTTGTTGTGGGGAGCCTGACTTGGTACAAAATTCATTGCCTCCTACGTATTTCAAATTTGAGTTTCTCTTCAAGGATTTTTTGTTTTGTTTTTTCAACCCTACCAAAGAGAGTTAAATATATTTCAAAAATTCCATGCCCTTTTAGTACCATGCCTTTATGAAATGAAACATATGTATGTGCAACAAGAATAAACCAGGCCCTATATATAATTATGCAAATTCAAACAAGAATTAGTGGAAATAATTAATTAATTAACCATGGTGATTAGGCAAATTATAATGCCAATCATGAACAACGGATTAAATACCGCTATCATTAGATATACTGCACAGCATACCACACTACATACGATTGCCAGTTTTACAAAAAAAAAATATTAAAACATTTTTTTAAGATAAAATATATTAAATAATTTTTTTTCACTTGTTTATATGTATTCTAATTTTTTCATCATAATTTCTCAAATATAAATAGAATATATAATAAAATAAATATTTTTCAATAAAAAAACTAATTTAGTAATACATGAAAAAAAATAAACAAAACTCAAATAATATATATATATATATATATATATATATATATATATATATATATATATATATATATATATATATATATATATATATATATATATATATATATATATATAATGGGAAGGAGATTAGACGAAACGTCATAAAGATTTGCGTTGATATTTTGAGGAAAGCAAATTAATTGCGAGAATTGAATTAAGGGCAGTATAAAGGAGATAGGTCACAATCTCATGAGATAAGAATGGGAAAGTTTTGCTTGGTGATGATAACTTCAGCATCTAGAAAGTGCCAAAACCAGTAGTATTGTAAGCTTCTTATTTTGGAACCTTCTTTTAGTCTGCGTGTGTCTCATGCAATTTATGTAAGCAATCCGACCTGTGCCAAAATTATGTTTGGTTCTAAGACGTTTCAATGAGATTTCTTATCTTTGAGGCATGGCTATCAGATCTTCTCTATTGTTACAAGTAGTAGCATCTGGAATGGTTCATATATCTTGTCTCTACCCTTTGGTTTATCTGACTAGGTAGAAATGAGTATGTTTTTCATTGAGCTCCTTTTCATGCCCAGTTACTTATGGTAAGATGAGATGACTTGATCCAACAAATCCAAGCTTCTAGGGAATACTAGGATAGATACCATAAATCTTTTTTCTATCATCCTAATCCCCTGTGTTATGCTTGGGGAAACAAGAGAAGTTGATCTCCTCCTCCAACCCCAAAAATCTTTGTCATTGATGGTGTTTAGCATTATTAAGTTCAAATAGGTGCTGCAGCTTGAGTATGAAAAGAAGTTAGCAGACAACCTAAACTTTACCATGGTGTCATATTTCCTTTTGCTTCTTCGACATTGGAAGTGGAACTCCACGGTCATCTAGAGGCAGGTAAAGCAATGTGCAGATTACATATTCCTAACACTACTCTTCTATTAGATTGGGCTCAGACTCTGCAAGTAATTCGAGGCTCAATTCTTTTGGCCCCTTGAGTTTAGTATGTAGTCCATTAGATCCTTACAACGCTCAAGTCCATCCCCCAAGGTGCAGTGATTATTGTTCCCCATGATAAAGTGGCAGCTGCGCACCAGATTGCAACTTCCCTTCTCTTAAATCCCTTATTCCCTTAGCTATGTATTATTTATGATTATACAAACAAACAAACAAACTTATGATCCCAATCCTTCTCTTAATAAAGACATGGTTCTATATATGTGGAAGACCTTGATTTTTTGGTTTGAAATAATATTACTTATTATGAGGTACCTTCAATTGAAAATCAAACCTCACACACACACACACACACATGCAAGAATTTTGAATTTTTTTTACAAAAAATGTTTTATTTTAATTAGGATGAGCTAAATGATATCTTATAAACCAATGAAGGTATAGACTTTAAATAATAACAGGAGCATAAAACTAACCACTAAAAAATTACTCGATTGTTCATGTGACACCAAATGAAAGAAAGAAAATTGAAATACCAAATTAAGATGAGCTTTTTATGTAAATAAAAATAAATTTAAAAGAATTTTGAATTTGAATTCCAGTATAGTTTGTCGAACTATTCATTCACAGAAAATGAAGTGATGCACGTTGATAAATATATAACATTCTTACTAACTTTCTCTTCAGTAACCTTAATATACATAACCATTTGCCAGTAGAACAATGTTGTGCATTTATTTAATGTATAACAGAAGTTTTTATAATGAAAAGAAAAGAGTAGTTAATAGACCTTTATCTTGCAACTGAGAAAAGGAATTTAAAACAAGTGGGTAAGTCCATATATATGATTGCCTAGCTATATAACTGTCATTTTAATATGGCCCTTTACCTTACCTAATGTCTCTTAAAGTCCCTAACTCATATATCGTGTTCTATGTGAGTTATTTCAATCATTTTCTCCATTATTTTGGATAAAAGTTACTTATGTGGTGTGCACACTGTCATGTGACCTATTTTGTCATAATAACAAATGACTATATTGAAAGAATAAGAAAGTTTATGCAAAAATTGACATACACACATAATCTTATAGACTTAAAAGTTAAAACATAAATTAGCACAAACTTCATCTTCTTCCCTAAATCTTCTCTGTGTTAAAGATGCGAACAAATTGATGTATGTCTTTGGCTTCTTTATAACCAATTGAGTCAAATTATGATGACCCCCAATCTACCAATGGTCAACTTTCTTGTTTTTCTTCTCCTCCAGTTTCACTCTCTCTCAAGTGGCCTCTCTATGGTCAACTGAGCCTTGAATGGATTCATCATCTGATTGTGCACAACCTTTGATTGGTCATCCAGAAACCTACCTTCCTTCTCACTTCCCTTTTGTATTGCCTACCCAAGTCTTCAACCCTCTTGTCCTTACTACCTCTAACATCCGCCATAAGGAGCCTAATTGTTTTACCATCCATTTCGATTATAATTCCACTGTTCTGGTTATCATCTACCTTCATAGCTAGCTACACAATGCCTCGAAGTCTTTGCTCATGTTTGGTGACAATGTAGTGGCTGTAGGTCAAATAAAAGGATAGTATGGAGTCAGTAAGGGTAGATGTGATGTGAAAAGGGTCAAACTAGAGGGAGATGATTGGTGGCTAGGGAAATAATGCATAGAAAATTTTGGGACGAAGATGAAGTTTGGATAGTCTACATTTTAAGTCCATAAAATTATGTGTTTGTGTCAATTTTAGCTTGAAGTTTCTTATTGTTTTTCATTATAGTCATTCATTTTTATGAAAAAGAAGATCACGTGGTAGTGTGGGTGCCAGATAAGTAATTTTTGTCCAAAATAATGGAGAAACTGATCGAATAAATTGACATAGAACATGATATTCAAGTTAAATGGCTTTAAGAGGCAGTGATGCACTAATTAAGGTAAGAGGCCATATTCAGACGACCATTATAGCTAGGGGGTGTATATGGATTTTACCAAAAAAAAAAAAAAACAAGGCCATATTAACAAATTTGGTGAAATATTGAACTTAATTTATTGTAAGGTTGAAGTGCAAAATCCATTAATAGTAACCTCAATATTTTTTCTTTCTTGTCCTCCATTGTAGTAATTGTTTTCTTTTGGAACTAAATATTTTGATTAAAAAAACATTTTAGTTCTACTGGATGGAATTCATTAACTTAGAATAACTATCTATCATTAATTTTTGAAATTCTAATTAAAACTGTCCATTAATTATCTTCTAGTAAATTCAAGCTATTTTGGTAACTAAATGAATAGTTTAAATCAATAGTGTTATTCTCTCTATAAATTAAGTTTCATATGTCATATCTATAAATAAGTAGCAACTTGTCTTGGTTAACATTTTCCCATAACATTTAAAAATGGTTTAGGACTAATAAGAAATATTTCAAAAGGTTTAATTAGATCAGAAGATAATAAATAATAAATTGTCAATGAAAATGAAAGATGAATTATGTAAACAAAAAGGATACTTTTGTAGTTAGCCCCCAAACTAAATCATTACAAAATTAATATTGCAAAATCAACAGCATGCACATCATGGAAATTGATTTAATTATTTAGTGGTATACTTGTTCAAATTTATTTTACCAAATAAAATATTTTCTAAATGAATAGTTTTTATTTTTATTAAAGAAAATTTAAAAAAATTATCATTAATTCTTTGTACAACCAAATCATTACTTACTGTCCCGTGATTGTAGATCAATTCATCTAAGGTCTGACCCTTAGGACACCTAGTAAAGTCAAGGTTTTGAACCATACCTTTGTCAATTTCCCTTGAAATACAACAATATAAGCTACCTAGGTGTCATTTCAGGGTTCCGAAAAAGCAAACACCCCCTCTCCCAGCACACACACACACACACACATACATGTATGTATATACTTACTCAAAATAAAGTTTAGGAATAAGGGAAGGGGAGGGATATCTCAAACCAAGGCTTAGGTTGTGGAAAGATAAAGTCCTATCTATCCCGTCCAAGATTCTAAGACATATATATATATATATATACTCTCTCAATCGTATATACTTGTAACAATGGTTAAAAATAACAAAAAAATTAATCACCACTTCTCTAGTTGTGTGATGTTTGCTCAGAATGAAAAGAAGGGAGATTGCTTTCCTAATGGCCGCAAAGTGGCAATAATATTTCCGTTGCATGTAGTTACATTAAGAAAAGCATCCCCAGTCTTGCCCATGCAAATTGTAAGTAAAAAAAAAAAAAAATTAAAACTTGCGTGCGCTATGCAGGTTGGGATTGGGAGTAGGTATTAAGTAGCAACTGGGGAAAAGATTACTTGTGTCGGGTCGGGTCAAATCACTAAAACATGTGAGGGAAAAAAATATTTAGCTGCGAAAAGGCGAAGATAGAAACAACTGTTATTTTATTTATTTATTTATTTATTTATTATTATTATTATTTGTGTTGCCTCCATCAATGGCAACAAAATTGATGAAGTTCAGGGCTTAGGATATGTGAATAAGGTAGAGCACTTGTGTCATGTGAAAAAAGAAAACCTTTAATGCCTAATCAAATCAGTAAATTAGTGTAATATATAACATTTAAGATAATGAAAGAATAAACTTAAAGTGTAATTTTCTTGCTGTAGGGAGCCTGACCTGGTACAAAATTCATTGCCTCCTAAGTATTTCAAATTTGACTTTCTCTTCAAGGATTTTTTGTTTTGTTCTTTAAACCCTACCAAAAAGAGTTAATTCCATGCCCTTCTAGTACCATGCCTTTATGAAATGAAACATATGTATGTGCAACAAGAACAAACCAGGCCCTATAGATAATTATGCAAATTCAAACAAGAATTAGTGGAATTAATTAATTAATTAACCATAGCAATTAGGCAAATTACGATGTCAATCATGAGTATGATATTAAATACTGTTACCACTAAGTTTACCGCACAACATATCACGCTACATACAATTAATGGTTTTACAAAAAAAAAAATAAAACATTATTTTAAGATTAAATATATTAAATAAATTTTTTTCATTTGTTTATATGTATTCTAATTTTTTTATCATAATTTCCTAAATATAAATAGAAAATATAATAAAATATTTGTATACAAAAATATAAAAATGAGATATATAGAATAAAATAAATATTATTCAATAAAAAACTAATTCAATAATACATGAGGAAAAAAAATAAACGACACTCAAATAACAACCCTATATATATATATATATATATAACTAAAATGGGAAGGAGATTAAATGGAACGTCATCCAGATTCGCGTTGACATTTTCAGGAAAGCAAATTAATTGCAAGAATTGCATTAAGGGCAGTAAAAGGGAGATGGGTCACAATCTCATAAGATACGAATAGGAAAATTTTGCTTGGTGATGATGCCTTCAGCATCAAGAAAGCACCAAAACTAGTAGTATTGTAAGCTTTTTATTTTGGAACCTTCTTTTAGTCTACGTGTGTCTTGTGTGATTTATGAAAGCTATCCTGCCCATGCCAAAATTATGTTTGGTTCCAAGACGTTTCAATGAGATTTTCTTCCCTTGAGGTGTGGCTATCAGATCTTTTCAATTGTCACAAGCAATGGCATCTGGAATGGTTCATTTATCTTGTCTATACCCTCTGGCTTATTTGACTAGGTAGAAACGAGTATGTTTTTCACCAAGCTCATTTTCATGCCTAGTCACTTATGGTAAGATGGGATGACATAATCGAAGCTTCTAGGGAATACCAAGATAGATACCATAAATCCTTTTTCCATAATCCTAATCCCTTATGTCATGCTTAGGGAAACAAGAGAAATCGATCTCCTCCTCCAACCCTGGAAATCTTTGTCATTAATGGTGTCTGGCGTCATTCAGTTCAAATAGTTGCTGCAGCTTAGGTATGAAAAGGAATTAGCAAACAACCTAAACTTTACCATGGTGTCCTCCTTTCTTTTGCGTCTTCTGCATTGGAAGTGGAACTCCACGTTCTTTTAGAGGCAGGTAAAGTAGTGTGCAAATTGCATATTCCTAACATTACTCTTTTATCAGATTGGGCTCAGACTTTGCAAGCAATCTGAGGCTCAATTCTTTTGGCCCCTTTAGTTTAGTTTGTAGTCCATCAGATCCTTACAACGCTCAAGTCCATCCCCTGAGGTGCAATGGTTATTGTTCCCCATGATAAGGTGGTAACTCCAAATTGCAACTTCCCTTTTCTTATATCCCTTCTTTCCTTAGCTATTTATTGTTTCTGATTATTAAAAAAAATAAACTTCTGATCTAAGTCATTTTCTTAATAAAGACGTGGTTCTATATATGTGGAAGACCTTAATTTTTAGGTTTGAAATAATATTACTTATTAGGAGGTAGCTTCAATTGAAAATCAAACATCATGTGTGTGTGTGTGTGTGTGTGTGTGTGTGTGTGTGTGTGTGTGTGTTACTCGATCGTTCATGTGACACCAAATGAAAGAAATAAAATCGAAATGTCAGATCAAGCTGAACCTTCTATGCAAATCAGAATAAATCCAAACAAATTTTGAATTTGAATTCCAGTATAGTTTGTTGAACTATTCATTCACGGAAAATGAAGTGATGCATGTTGATATATCCATAATATTTTCACCAACTTTCTCTTTAGTAACCTTAATATACATAACCATTTGCTGATAAAACAATTATGTGCATTTATTTAATGTATAACGGAAGTTTTTATAATGAAAAGAAGAAGAGTAGTTAATAGACCTTTATCTTGCAACTGAGAAAAGGAATTTAAAACAAGTGGGTAAGTCCATATATATGATCACTTAGCTATATAACTGTCATTTTAATGTGGCCTTTTACATTAACTAATGTTTCTTAAAGTCCCTAACTCATATATCATGTTCTATGTGAGTTATTTCAGTTAGTTTCTCCATTATTTTGGATAGAAGTTGCTTATGTGGTGCACACACTATCACATGAACTAACTTTTCATAATAACAAATGACTATATTGGAAGAATAAGAAAGTTTAAGCAAAAATTGACACACACACATTATCGTATAAACTTAAAAGTTAATGGGCAATTCAATGTACATTAATCTAATTAAAGAGTCAATTGTTGTGGTTAGGTCAAAAGAAGGGCAATGGGGCACGGAAGAAAAAAGCCTTGGTCAGTTAACATAATTACATAAAATGAAAACACTCATTAATGAATTTCAATCTCAGCTCTATTCTTTTCTTACATCCAGATATAACACAGGGGCTACTTCTCCACACCATTCGCCATGAAGTGAGCATCTCCCCATGGTGTTATTGTCTCGTCCAGCCGGCCTGACCCTTGAATATGGTTCCCTTTAGCCCGTTTTAGCTTTTCCCAACTTGATTGGATGAGGCTGCCTCTATCTTCCAATTACAACATCTTATCCGAAGCACCATTCGCCGTCCACTGTTGTCAATTGCCCTCTGATACTTCCTCAAGTTATTTTCCAACCAAGTATGTATGCCGTTTTATAATATTTCCCCTATTTTCCTATCGAATCATTTTCTATTTTTTTATATTTGGTCCCTTTAATTTCCAATTCATTGTTATACTACAGTAATTTACTGTTCCATATAATGCGAGCTTACACTAACTCCAAGATGTGTGTTGTTGTGAATGTGTAAATGTGATATATATTTAACGTTGTCTCATAGGACATCTAAGATCCTCTACAAGGAGCCTAATTGCCTTACCATTGATTTAGATTCTAATTCCACTATTCTGGTTATCAATTGTCTCTATAGCCAGCTGCATGAAGCCTCAAAGTCATTGCCCATGTTTAGCGAAAATGCAGTGGTTGCGGGTCGGGTGAAGGGAGAATATGGAGTCAGCAAGGGTTGATGCGATTTAAGAGGGATCAGACTAGAAGGAGATGGTTGGTGTCTATGGTAATAATGGATTGAAAATTTTGGGAGGAA
Organism: Aquilaria sinensis; assembly: GCA_005392925.1. NCBI lineage: Eukaryota > Viridiplantae > Streptophyta > Magnoliopsida > Malvales > Thymelaeaceae > Aquilaria > Aquilaria sinensis. Next base: position 173,818 of record SMDT01000144.1, on the reverse strand, counting down.
GATGGAGTTTGGGTATTCTACATTTTAAGTCCATAAAATTATGTGTTTGTGTCAATTTTAGCCTGAAGTTTCTTATTTTTTTCATTATAGTCATTCATTTCTATAAAAGAGAAGACCACACGGCAGTGTAGGCACTAGATAAATAATTTTTGTTCAAAATAATGAAGAAACTGATGGAATAAACTGACATAGAACATGATATTCAAGTTAAAAGGCTCTAAGAGACAATGATATGCTAATTAAGGTAAGAGACCATATTCAAAGATAGTTATAACTTGGGGAATGTATATGGATTATACAAAAAAAAATAAATAAGGCCTTATTAATAAATTTGGTGAAGTATTGAACTTAATTTATTGTAGGGTTGAAGTGAAAAATCCATTAATAGTAAATACCCCTCAATATTTTGTCCTTTTTGTCCTCTATCGTAGTAATTGTTTTCTTTTGGAACTAAATATTTTGATAAAAAAAAAATTCTTTAGTTCTATTGGATGGAATTCATTAACTTAGAATGACTATCTATCATTAATTTTTTAAATCTGAATTAAAACTGTCCACTAATCATTTTCTAGTAAATTCAAGCTATTTTAGTTACTAAATGAATAGTTTAAATCATTAGTGTTATTCTCTCTATAAATTGAGTTTCGTATGTCATATCTATAAGTAAGTAGCAACTCTCATCTTGGTTAACATTTTCCATAACATTTAAAAATGGTTTAGGACTAATAAGAAATATTTCAAAAGGTTTTAATTAGATCATAAGATAATAAATAATAAATTATCAATGAAAATGAAAGAAGAATTATGTAAACAAAAAGGATACTTTTGCAGTTAGTCCCCAAACTAAATCATGTTTAGAATTCTACATTTTTTCCTCCTCAAATTCGTTGTTTGACAACAACTTTTAAAATGTCAATTTAAACTATAACCTTTTACAGTTACTAAATAAATAAATATATATTTTACATTTATAGAGAAATGAAATTGTTAACTCAAACTTTCTATCAACTGCAAAAAGATTAGTGAACAATTTGAAATTTGTAAAAGAAAGCTACCTGGGTACTATATTAGGATTTTAAAAATTGTTATAGTACCATGTACATAAAGCGTGGACAAAGTGTATATTTCGATATCCGAGAAAGAGGTAGATGTAATAAAAATTAGTATTGTAAGCTGGACCGCCTGGTTCAACTTGTTCGACCATAAATTATTGCTTTTGATAATATGACTATCAACTCATTAGATATTTGGTCAAAACCAGCTAAAATCAGTTAAAATCATTCAAAATTGCCGAAAACAGTTAAAAACAATAAAACATGAAATAATGAAGGTTTGATCAGTAAGGGGAATAAGTGGTTGGTTGGAAGTGGGGATACCATTAGCTTTTGGACTGATCACTGGGTTAGGGATACTCTTTTAAGATCTGCCATTCAGGGGCCATTTCAGAAGCATGAGTTGGAGATGACTACTAAGCAAATACACCATAATAGGTACTGGGGTTGGAGGAGGACCTCTTTCATCTTTCATTAAGAAATTAGGGACACTATTATTGGGATGCCTATTTCTGGTTATTCTTTGGAATTGGATCTAGAAAATAACCATTCTCTCTAAAATTAAACATTTCATTTGGTTAATATGGCATGAAAGACTCCCCACAAATGACCTTTTGATGTCTTGTGGAGTGGCTCATAAAATATGTGTTTTAACTACAATTTACAGCCTGAACCACTTGAACACATATTTATGAGGTGTAGTTGGATTGCTCCCCTTTTTAAGTTTTTCAAAGTCCCCACTATACCTTTTGGTAACTGGAGGAACTGGTTCAAGAACTACTGCTCCTTTTCAGTTGTTTTAGGTTTGTAGGGTAAACCATTGCTCCTTTGTTTTCCCCCTTTATAATCTGGCGTATTTGGAACAAAAGGAATCAGGTATCTTTTAATCAATTGTTTCTTTCACATGATGGGAAAAGATGTAAATTTACTACTGACGTATTAGCCATAAAACAATTTTACCATCAAAATTTTTTTTCGTCTCAAATTTACCATTCATCTTGAAGCAATTTTACCACTATTCCTTAAAAATGTCAATGACAAATTTGTAATGAAAAAAAAAACATCAATAGTAAAATTACTCGATAGCCAAACGATAGTAGTAAAATTGCTCTAACAAAAAAATAAATAAATGATAAATTTGTGATGAAAAATAATTTAATGATTACAAAATTACTCTTTAGTCAATACATCAGTAGTAAATTTTCACCCTTTTTCCATGAGAATATTATAGAAAAGATAAAAGAGGATATTGTTCATTTTTATGCTGCTACGTTGACTAAGACTACTATTATACACTAGATTTCATATACTGGTTGGTTGGCTGGCTTCCCCCTCCCACTGGGGTTTTTTAAATTAAATTGTGATGCTTTGGTTGATTCTTTTTGGGAAGCGTGGTGCTGAACTCACGCCATTAATGTCAGATTGCAGGTACTTGCTCAAGCAAATCCAAGTTCAATAGGCTGGTGCATAAGCCAGTAAGCCAACCCCAAGCCTTCTGTATTCTGTTATTTATGTAGCTACGTTTGGATCTTTATATATTTATATATATCCTTTTCTATACAAATAAAAAAGAAGAAGATAAAATCAAAGTTCAATGAAAAAAATAACGGTAACAAACGACAAACTTTGTAGCGGTTTGCATCCGGAGCAGGTGCAAGCGAATTGATCCGTCCGAGGGAAGGCCTTGCTTGGGCCGGCTACTACTGGCGAAGCTTCGTAAATCCTAACGATGACCCTCATTAGTATTTTTATTTTCTGGTTTTAGGGCACAAACCAATTATATTACCACTCCGAGTCTTCAAGAATAAGATAGAGAAATACTCCCTCAGTTTTAAATTATTTGCATTATTTCAGTTTTTTTCCTTTAGTTTGATTTAAATTTATTTATTTTAATATTTTCTAGGAAATTTTTTAAAAAATATATTTGAAAACTATAAAACTTATAATTTTTAAACATAATTTTTTTAAAAAACTTAGAAAATATTAATATAAATAAATTTAATTCAAACTTATATAAAAAAAATTAAAATAGTGTAAAAAAACTTGGGACGGCGTACACTGAGGTTTCTAAAAATGTGTTTAACAAATTTTTGAACTTGTCTTTAAACTTTTAAAAGCTACATATACAAACCTCAAGTTCTTAGTTATTGGAAAATATTAAAAAGACCATTAATGTTCTGTTCTCTGCTCAATTATGCCAGAAAATTTTTTTTTTTACCAATTAAACTACTTGCACTGGCATTAATAGTTTCAAAATTCTTGAGTGGTAATTTGACAGCATTGCAAATTGTTAATCCGTTATTTTTGTTAATAACATTTGCAAAGTCTTTTCTAAGTTATACAAAGCGTCTCAAAAAATGGGAGTGAGCCTGTTCAAGTTGATATATCATACCATAATTTTAGCATATTTTATACTGCAAATGTCTATTTCTATCTTTCCGTGTAAATGCAAAAGTTTCTTCACTATTTCTCGATTAGGTACAAGTTGTTGGTCTAAACAAACAGCAAAGCAGTTGAAAAACCATAAATAGATTGACAACGAAACATGACTCTGGGCGAACCAGAATAAAACTTTTACAGGATAGAGTAAATTCCTGTTTTAATCTATTTATAATTTTCTTTTCGTATATATAAAATTACATTTTAAAAATTGCTATAAAAGATAACTAATTAGTATGAAGTCCACAATGTATCTCATCTCCCTCTACTTCACCTAATTACCCACATAACATACTCTTTTCCATGTAATAATTGTTACTTTACCCTAGAACACGGATGCTATGAATTTGAAAAGTATGTTCAAAATGCAACTTTAGTACTACAAAAAATCATATTAATAAACTTTATAGCGCAAAAAGTGGCCGCCATCGTTTGACTACAAAGGGTATGTTGACGGTCAACCAGTCATACCGAGGCAGCCCGGCTCGTGCCCCAAAATGGGAACCAGAAAAAAAATAAAATAAAATAAGAGTTTGCTAAACTTAATGAAAGTTGTTTACTAAATTTCACAAATGGTCCCTAATCTTTAGTCATTATTTTCTTTTAGTCCCTAATGTATTTAATATTCTATTTTAGTCCTAAATTTATTAAAAATATTTCATTTTATTCCTATGTTTATTAAAAATATTTCATTTTAATCCCAATTTGATGAAATTTATTAACTCAAAGTATTTGTCTGATAACAACATTTTAGATTATAATTTAAATTATTGGATAACTGTCTTACAATAAATTTAATCTATATAATAATTTTTTTACAGTTAATGAAAAATTCTAATTATTTTTTTCTCTCTATAAATTGAACTTATTTCATTAATAAAGAAAAAGCTACTAATTTAAATTGCATATTTACTATCAAAACATATTACTACTGTTTAAATTTACTATAAGACAGTTACCTTATATTTAAATTATAATTTTAAAAAATTTTGTCAGACAATTATTTTGAATTAATAAATTTTATCTAGTGAGGAACCAAAATGAAACAATTTTAATAGGTTTAGAACCAAAATAAAATATTTAATAGGTTAAGGATTAAAAGAAAATATTGAATAAAAGTTAGGGACCATTTATATAATTTTCTTGAAAGTTGTGTATAGAAAACCTTTTAAAACCTTAGGTAGTATTTCATATTTGAAAACAAAATTTTAGGTACTAAGATATGATTGGATATGTAGAAATTTTGTGGTAAAATTCAAGTATAGTTCCCTAATTTTAATGGTTATCATAAAGGGGTCTCATACCTCTTAAAGTTCCTTAACTCAAGTAGCGCCCCCTATTTTAGTCCTTACCATTCAATCAGGTGTTATCTCGGATGAAATTTTTTATGTGACACTTGTTATCCCCATGGTGAATTCCAAACTACCACATGGAATCATGGATGACTATACTAGAAGATCACAAAAAACTTCAAGTTAAAATTAACACAAAAAAAAACGATAACGACTTAAAATGTAAATTTTCCCAAAATTACCATCTTCTTCAGCCTTCAATTCCAGCAACGGCAGACTATAGATTGGGAGCGGCGGTGGTAGACGGCGGATTGACAGCCACAAATGGGCTTTCGATCTCTCTCCATCACACTGTCCGCTTGTGATAGAGCACGAGTGCACGATCGCTGGTGGGCCTTCGATTTCTCTCTTTCACGCCTTCAATCTCTCTCCGTCCTTGCGCAACAATCCCATTGAAACAATCGAGCACGGGGGCACGATTGACCGTGGGTCGGCCCAGTCGATGGGTTCAATGACGGAGCGGAATGGTAATGTTCCGACGCAAGTGGAAGCCAAGAGAGGAATGAAGACATGTGATTCACGCAAGAGTTCTCCAGCCCTGACGGCTGATTCGTGCCTAGCGGCGGGTTGGCCTTGGTGGCAGCGACGGAGGGAGCATTGTAGAAGTGGTTGACATGGGAGGATGAAGCAGAGGCAGCTACAGGTGTGCGAGCACGTAGCGATTTGGGGAAGAAGATGAATTTCTGGCTAATATACATTTTAAGTCCCCAACAATTATAAGTTTTTGTTAATTTTAGCCTAAAATTTAATATTCCTTCAATATAGTCATTTATTGTTATGAAATAGGATGTCACAATATATGCATCTTCCATCTAAGATAACAATTCAACTAATGGAATGGATCTAATAGGACACACTAGTTGAGTTAGGGGAGAGACAAAAAAAAAAAAAAAAAGAGATAGGAGACCACTTTATAATAACTCTTAAAATTAAGGAACCATATTTAAATTTTACCCAAAAAAATTGATTGTCCTCACCTCTTTAGAAGCTAAACAAACAGAAAAAAAATTTATAAGAAAATTTTAATGTATATAACATTAATATAAAAGAAAACAACGGGATACCAACTTGTCATTGGATTAGGTTACTGGATTCTGATTCTTTCAGTGTCTTAAAAACCAGGACCATATGACCATCTGGAATTAACTAATCTACAAGTGAGACTGTGAGTGCTAGGGTTCACGTGTTTTCTTTCTTATTGGTTAAGGCACATATTTTTATTTTGTAATTAATTAATTGATTAATCTATCAATTAATTAATAATTTAACTAATCAATTAAGTTGAATAAATCAATATTATTCAGATTTTATTTTGATAATATTCCATACATCCAAAAATTGATGACAAGTATTCCTTTTCATGCCATCTAAAAAAAATGAGTTGTTTCCCTTTTGGGAAAGCTTTTAATGTCTAATTTACTTTATTATCATCATTTAAACTCCTTTTGCACAAAACCCACAAAAAAAATATTTTTCTTTTTTCTAATACTAATTTAAGATATCAATACACAAATTCCAAAATTTTTTTTTATTTAAGTTTTTGGGTAAAAATGAAAAATAATAATATAAATTACATACATTTTAATCTCCATGCTAACAAAAAAGTGCATCATCCAGAATGGGACAAAGAGAGTATAATATTAGAGTTGGTCTTAATGGTATTGGTTGTGTGTACCACAATCACCTCCATGGTGATCACACTTTCTTTTTCTTTCTTTTTTTTTTAATACTCAAAATTGTTACTAGTATAAGGTAGAGGAAATGCCTATTGGAATACTTGGGCCTGAAATGTCTATTACACGAAACCCGGATAACTCTGGTTGTAATTAGCTATTTTGTAGAGTGTGACAACTACTTAAACCCTAATCTTGACCAAAGCAACCCTTTGCTAATTCACTTGACTAGCATGAACCACATTTTGAAGTTTCAATTAATTAGCTTTTGCTGGCAGGAATAGTTTTTTCATATAGAATCCTTGGAAGTGTGTTGATGGGCATGGAAGAACAATGAGTTGATTTAAATAAAAAGGTTCAGGTATTTAAAGTAAAAAATGTTGTATCCCGTTCCAAGTAGGTTATGTATATATATGGGAAAGACTTTTTTGTGAGAATTCTTCATTTTAATGTTTGACAAAACCATGAAAAGTTTTCACCTGCCAAAATAGAAAGTGCAAAGATACTGGAAAAATTTATAGCCCCGTTCGAGTTTTTGGGAAATAAGTTATTCTATACAATTTGTCATTTTTCAAGGGAATCAATGCATAGAAGAGACACGCTTTCAAGAAACAATGACTATCGAGTGGCAAGTGGATGTCTTTATACACACCAAAGCTTCTTGGACCATACCCTAATACCCATCAGAAACGGACTAAGCAAGAGATTGCCACGTAGAGCAGTAAGCACCTACAAACAATTAGTTAAAACAAGCAGTTTCTTGAAGCCTCTAAGCCACCTAAATGGCCCCCAATAAGAGCAGATAATTCTACATATAATGCCGAGGAGCAACCGGGTAATAAAAGATTTTCCTTCAAATTCGGGGGAGTATTTATCTTCATCCAAAGCCAAGTCGTTGCCCCATCGCACAAGAACTGTGTTAGGCATCGTCAATAAGAAATATATTTAGACTAGCAGAAATGTGCAATAGGTTCTGAGTTGCCCATGAATGAAACCGTGGATATGGATTGTTGAATAGAAACAATGAACAAAGGGTTAAGAAGTATCTTGCAATAATTATTTATTGCAAAAAAAGCATCCATCATTGCTATAATATGGACAGGGTATAAAAGGAAGTATTATGAAAAATGCATTCATTCCGACCCAACCATATAATCTAAAGTATAGAGACTAAATAAGCTAGCAATTCAAAAGGCCATTTTGGTTGAGAGGCTACCATTGTTAGCCAAGTTTCAGAAGAAGGTAATTGTTTATTAAGTGGGGAGAGACAAAAATTACCACAAATCTCTATAGAATTCGGACACTATTTAAAATTGTGTTTGATGTCTCGAGCTATTGCATCTTTTTTTTTATTGGGATTTATATAGCATTATTATTATTATTATTATTATTATTATTATTATTATTATTATGTATTTGTTGATCAATCTTGTAATAAGATTGCTCATTTGTGAACTCACAATTCATACATTATCCACATCTTCTTTGTTGACATGCTTGTCTTTTTTTTTTTTTAAGCAACGAGTGATGCTTTATTTGCAACAAATAATAAGGCAAAAGACTTCTTAGCCTTTTCTTCATCTTTTCTATCGACATGCCTGTCTTTTTATAGGAGTATTATTTACTTGGTTGGTAAAATCTATTTCTGGTTTCTTAACTTTATCATTAATCCTAAAATAGTCTTTTTCCTCAATTTATGTCATCATAAAATCCCCAACCTTGTCACATGTGTCCTACCCGAGTCCCTTTCATCTGTTTATTCTTTATCTTGGACAAAACTTGCTTATGTGACACTTTTAAACTCCCTCTTAGTTCTGCATTATCACGTGGCCCCTTATAACAAAATAAAAAATGAATAAGTTGGAAGAACAAGAAATTTTAGGCTAAAATAAAAAGAAACACATAATCTTGGAGACTTAAAACCCTAACACATATTCGTGTCAAATTTGCAATAGGATCCCAATTCCGCAACCATAAACAAAAGCTTCATATAAGAGAATTGTAAAGTCAATCGTCCATAGCTTCAAGCCAGTTCTCTAAGCCACCTTCCCAGAAATCATTCATCATTTGGGCTTTGAGATACACTAATGAAGTCTTTAAGTTTTTGGCTTATGAGACACCTCCTTTCGTAATCAAGGATAATAAATGTCTATCTCTAACAGGGGTCGAGTTCTCATTGCTAGGAAAAGTGGCTATTCTAGGTGAGTTATCTAAGTTCATTTTTGAAACAAATGCTGTGTTTGGATCCACTATATGTCATATAAGGGGTTTTGAGGAGGCCACTACCCATGTAAACCTACTAGATTTAAGCAGCCACTACCCTGGACAAGAATAGATGATTGTTCCAAAAAAACCCATATTTTCCCATATTTTTTCCATTCAATCGAATTTCTCAATCTGTTGTTTGTTAGTAGTGCAGCGGTTAACTATAAGAGGTGGATGGGTATGAAAGATCGGTGAAAAACGATGAATTTTTATTGGGAAAGTCAATGATTTTCTTATTTCTTGGAAAGCGTGATGATCAAGTGAGAAAGAATAACTAAAAACAAAAACAATGGTAGATTTTAGAAATCTATACTTGTATGAAAGGGCTGTTGAATCATCGAGAGGTAAGATAGTAGGGGAATGATCGAAACCCAATTTTGAGAAATGGTCAATAGAAATTAGTGCTTCGGTCAATTGAAATTTAGCTTTGAAAAATGGTTGCCTTCTTGTTCGCCATAGCCTGGATCTATTTCTGGGATGAGACTAGGGATGATAATGGATAAGATATGAGTAGGATAGTGCTAAACTCATATCCTACCCATTAAGTTAGATATTGAATCTATAATCTATCCACCATTTATCGATTTTACAATTCTAATATTTATATCCTATTCATTTTAAGACAGGTAGGATTGGGTAAAACCCACCTGTTAATTACATATAATCATAATAAAAAATAGTAGTTCTATAACATAGTATTATAATAAAAAAAAATTATTATTGATATTGGAAAAAAAAAATATCTATAATAAAAATAAAAATTGGCTTAGCCACAGATAAATCATCAAAGAATTTGTTTGAATCAAATTAGTGAAATGAGCATGCACTTAGTAGTAAGCGCACAACTTTGGGAATAAAAGGATAGGAACCTTTCGTGTAGCTTCATTCAATCCATCTTATCTTGGTCTTACAATGACAATTAGTTGTGATTATAAGTAGTGAAGTCAATTATGTTGTTTTGTAAATTACTACCTCCATTTTGTAAAGGGTGACCCTTTTACATTTTTTTACTAAAAGTTTGACTAAAATATATTCATATTAATTTGTATTATAAAAAAATTTAAAATTTATATTTATAAACTAGAGTCTTTAAGGTACCATTTTGATATAAAAATTTTATATTTCTATGAGAAATTTTGAAAGAACAAAAATCATGAATTAATTGTTGTGAATAGTAAAAAGGCCAAACTTTACAAGATGGAAGGAGAATTATATTGTCATTAGCATATGTCTATGTATAAGGGTAGGATGTGAGGCGGGCAGGCCTAAGCCTACATCCTACCCACATCCAGCAGGCACAAAAATAATAAAGTTCATATATGCTCCAAATCCATTTAATTGTGAAAAAGTCCTCTTCATCGGGTAGGATATGAGACGGGCAGGCCTAAGCCTACATCCTACCCACATCCAGCAGGCACAAAAATAATAAAGTTCATATATGCTCCAAATCCATTTAATTGTGAAAAAGTCCTCTTCATCGGGTAGGATATAGTAGGTTATCTGTTAAGGTAAATATCTGTTGACATCCCTAAACGGGATGCTGTTGCGATTCATTAACTTCCCATGATGTCTCGTCACTAACTCTCTATTCTCCTTCCACTTTACCCTTAACTTGAGGCAGTTCTCGATGCCACAATCTGCCGTTAGTGGCTAGGGAGTGAACGATGGTGGGGAGATGTAGAAGGGGTCGGACTAAAGGAGAAGATTTGGGGAAAAATGAGCTTTGGCTAATCTATGTTTTAAATCTTTAAGATTACTTGTTTGTATCGATTTAGTCTAAAGTTTCTTATTCTTTCAGTATAGTCATTTATTATAATGAATTAGGAGACTAAGTGGACGTGTAAGACCCAATAAGGGATTTAAATGTGCTACATAAACAAGTTCCATTGGAGATAATGAAGAAATTGATAGAAGGGACTCGAGTAGGACGCGCGCAACGATATAGGTAACTTTACAATAATATAAATTAAAGAAAATGACTACTTTATGATAAATGCAAAAGTTAGGGAACCACAAATAGATTTTACCATTTATTTGGATCACTAAGGGTCTGTTTGGATTCAATTAATAAAAGATGAGGAGGAGAGGGAATGGAAAGGAGCCGGAGGGATGAGTTATCTTTCCCCAATTTAAAGTAGTGAAAAAATGTATAGATGAGAGAAATCGAGGAATAATGACTTTTTCTCCTCTTCTATTTCTTCTCATCCAAATAAAGGAGTCATACAAATTTTCCTTCTCCTCCTCACCCATTCCCTCAATCTAAACAGATCCTAAAATCTTTTTCGCTTGAGGTAAACGAAAGAAAAATAAAATAAAAAACCTCACATGTACATGTCTTTGTCACTTGAATTAACATAGTTTATTCTTTGTGACACATTTACTGAACTTTGCTCTAATTTTCATATATTATGACATGAAACAAATTTTTATTAAATAAATCATTTGAATTCAATTAACTAAAATTAAAATAAAGTGGTTTTAATTTGTATAATGATTTAGATAAAAGTAGTGGGCTTACTTCACTACTTTTAGACACTTCACTGAATAACCTATGAGATCTCCGTGTTCTATAGGAAATTTTAACTGCGATTGTAAATATTGTGTCTTATTATGAAGTCTTTTTTATTAAAAAAAAATCACCAATCAATCGGTCAATGCATGATAAACTTCATCTACCACCCAATGTTTTTATAATTGGGGAAAAAAAATATTTTGTCTTCCAACGAGGAAAAAAGCAGGCGATATTTGACTTTGAGTGGCCAACCAGCGAACGTTGACTGTTCTTGAGGGAAGCAGAAGAGCAGATCGAAAGAAAACAAGAAAAGAGAAGGTTTAAGAACAAATCTCTTAGTGCTTTGAATATAGGAATAATACAATAAAGCTCCTTTTATTTATTAGGTGTCTTTCCCTTTTTTTTCAAAAATAAAAAAGGTTTTTTAATTAACTTTTCCGTATTTAAGAGCACTGTATTCTGAGTGACATAGTGTATGTTCAATCTAAATAGCATCATTGGCCCCAAAATTTTAATTGTCGTTGTAAATTTCCTATCAGACTCCATTTTAGTTGCAAATTGATCTTACATTTTTATAATTGATTTCATATTGGGTCCTAACTCTTAAATAGGCCCAATCTAATTTATAGGGAGAATAAACTTATAATTTGAATATTCCACTAATTGTTAAAAGATTATGACAAAATTTGAATTTATAATAACACAGTTACTGAATAATTTAAATTAAAATTTTAAAAATTGATATCAGACAATTAATGAAAGCTAATAAACTCAAATTGTTCGAGAACTGTCTTTTAATAAATTTAAGTAGTGCTATACTTTTTTAAAATTATTAGATTATTTAAATTATTAATTTTTCATCTTTGTAAATTATGTATCTAATCTAACTCAATTTTATCTAAAATGACTAATTTGCAATAAATTATAAAGATTTGAGACAAATTTGTAATAAATAAAGGTTGAGGACCCATTTGCAACAACAACTAAAAGTTTTGGACCAGTGATGCTTTTACCCACCAAGCTGCTACAGAAACTTTTTTCTGAAAAAACCTTTGAAATGAAAATAAAATTCTTTCATGAATTTTTACCTTTGGTAAACGAGTTTTCTAAAATTAAGGTAAAAGAATTTTATTTCCGTATATGTGAAAGATGTTAAATTTGAAAAAAAAAAGTGTAAAGCTTTTCTTACTAAAATTTCCAGTATTTATGCATTCTCAGAACATGTCTTAAATGACTATAGTCAACAAATTGAGCCCTACCACTATGGCTAATTAGCAGACAGATCAATATCTACCGTTGGTTTTTAATTAATTAATTAATTTCATCTTGCAGATTATTTAAAAATAATTACTTAATTGTCATGATTTCAATAATTTCAGGCGTCCAGCTAAAACTCCATCGATACAGGTAGGAGACAACAGCAGGTCTCGGCTTTATTATATGTATAATTGAAGGAGTTATCCATCTAATTGGTCATTTTAATAAGGGAACTGGCTGTCCCATTGCATACACATGTTTGCATTTGCTCTCCTTCAGTGTTCCAAAAAGGTATATATAAATGTATTTGTTTTTCTATTTGAAATGAAAAATATATTTGAAAAAATCTTGTTAAGAGATAAACTTTGTTCACATCATCTAGTTAAGAGTTTTTCACTCTCAAGCCATATATCTAATAATATGTTGTTTTATACTTCGTTCGTCCTTTGTACCATTTCAGTTGTTTGACTAAGTTTAACTTAAATTTATTTTTATTAATATTTGTTAAATTTTTTCCCCCAAAAACTATATTTAAAAATTATAAGTCTTATAGATTCTAACTATATATTTTTTAAAATTTTTTTAGTAAATATTAATATAAATAAACTTTGATCGAAAAACTAAAATAATGCAAAAAATTTAAAAAGTGAGAGTAATATTAGTGCACTTTACTCTTTCTAATATACAAAATGTCGATGTATTCTTTATTCCTTATTATAATTGTTTTATTTAGTGAAATATAGTATTGAAAAAGTATATTTAATATGTTTATGCAGCAAAACATTTATAACAACAACTGAGCAGCAATCAAACTTCTCCATAAAACTTGTAATTTGTTGAACTAGTTAATAACAGAGTTGTGTTGAGATTCAACCTTCAGCATAAAAGCTGCTAAGACTGAGAGCAATATATTATGATGGTAATATCGATAGCAATTAAAAATTGCCACATATCAAACAGCTCCATTATATGGCAACCATTTCAGCTTCAATAGTGAATGTTGTACCTTTTGTTGATCATTTTGAATCCTTTGGGGCGCTTTAATGCCCATCCATAACTATGCAACAATATTGAGCCCAGAGGATTTACACTACACCAGGCACAAAAAATGTGCTCATTAAGATATCGGATCAGTATAAAACTAAAGCTGATAATTTTTTAGCCTATTAATTGCTCACTCGTGCCCTGCTCCCTCTATCAATTTCATATTTAAAAAAATTACACTTTGGCCTAAAAATCTATAAATTTCTTAGTTAAAGCACCCATATGATCTACTAATGAGTAAAATTTTGAAATTTTAATGGGTGAATGGGCAAGTCAAAAAGTTTGACAGGGTGAATAGGTACATTCTTGAGAGTTGGTTGTGGTTCTGGGACTTACGCCTAACTTGTAAATAGAACAGGGAAATTCTATGGACTATGGCTCGCAATATAGAGCAAAAATATAACTGTTAAAAAAAGGATTATGTTAACTAATTAAATTACATAATATTAATCTCTTGTGTTATTCAGCAGAATTAGGACGGTTGGAGTTGACCCCCTCTTTTTATGATGTAGCCGAGCTAATTAATTTATTACGCAAGCATTAAAGAAAAATTATTCCTGAGGTGTCATGCCTTAAAAAATATTAGTACATAGTAAGATCATTAGTTATCTAAAGAACAAAAAGATTACGCATACATAGTACTGATGAAAAGATTATGCCTTAAAAAATTACGCATACATGGTACTGATGAAAAGATTATGCCTTAAAAAATTACGCATACATGGTACTGATGAAAGCTAATCCTAATACAATTTTAATGGTGATTATCTACAATACTTAGTAAATAATAGAAAGTGGCTGCTTGGAGTCTCCAGGAGAGTGTTTTCAGAAGATTAGATGGGTGGGCCTGGCTCTTGGGTGAAGTATTGAATAGGGCCACATCGACGGCGACTTTTTGGACAATTACTTGATGGCTTCCCAAGTTTGAAAATGACACTTTTGAGTCATAAACACAAACCTACCCGGCAAAAAAATGACCTGTTTTTGGGAGTCCATTATATCATGCAATATACTAATTGCATGCTTAAGTCACTGTTGATGAACACTGACAAAATAAGGGCAAAAACATTTTTTTTATGATGGTATAACCCTCTTCTAGCCCTTGTAGATTTTATTTCTTCCATTTTGGTCCTTGAACTTTGTTAAAGGGTACTGTTCATATACCAGTAAACTGCAGTGCATTTTCAATTTTGGTCCTTAAAATGTTAGTTCGCGCTGAGACATGCACTGTTATCTACAGTGATAAACAATGTGTCATACTTTTTTTTTACTTGACATATTTTTTTTATGTGATTACTTCTTTTGGAAGCTTGATCAGCTTTTTAAAAGGTAATATCTTTTTAAGGGTCTATGTCACAATTTTTCCCTGTTTCATTTTGTTAAAACACGTTTACAGTTCCTACATTGTTTCTATTTCTCATATTAGTCCCTAGAATCGATTCATTTGATAAGTAGGAGTCTTTTAAATTATTTATTATTATAATTTATTTTAATGTTAAATTTATTATAAAAAATATCTATTACAATGTGTGGGCCAACATAACCTTGTGTATTTGCTACATATACATAGCCCATTATTTACTATTTCCTTCGTCCTAAGTTCTTTGTACCATTTCAATTTTTTTTATTTAAGTTTGACTTAAATTTATTTATATTAATATTTACTAAAAATTTCAAAAATTATATATTTAAAAATTACAAGACTTATAATTTTTAAATATAATTTGTTAAAAAAATTATCAAATATTACTATAACAAATTTAAATCAAAATTAAGTAAAAAACTGAAATAGTGTAGAGAACTTGAGATAGAAATTGTAGTATTTACTAGGTGTATATTTTCTTCTATCCTGCAAGGTTAACAATTTTTAATTCCTCTTCTTTTTTTGGTGCACATCTTTAAATTTGCAGTTACTGGATAAATGTAAAAATATATTTGGACCATTTTAAATGATGGGTTGTTTTTCTAATTAAAGGAAACTAGTTAATACTCCTGCGTTTCGATTGCAAATTCTGTGGTACTCAATGTTCGCGCGAATGGCAGCCTCTACGGTCTTCTAGAAACTCGTACCAACTTGGCTGCGAAAGAGCGCGCAAACTTTCCTACGTTAGCTCGTGCGGCCGCCGGCGCGTGGAGCTGAACAGACCTAACAGACATTTTAGTTCTCGTTCTCACTGCTAAGGACAATACCCAAAAAGAAAAAGAACTAGGAGCACAAAAGTATATGGTTTAGAAAGTACAACGAACAGAAAAAATTTCTGCTTTTTTTTTTATTTAATGACAACTAAATTTAATATTAGCATTGTTTGAGAATTGAGGGAGAATCAAATTCTAGGCCAATGTCTTTGTGACCAGCTAAACTAGGCCCGTGGGACAAAGGTTTCTTAATTATTATTCCCCAAAAGCTTTTCTATTTCTTGTATTTGTTTTCACTAATATTTCAATTGTACGATATGATTATTCAAAAATAACATGTTGAAAATAATATGTCCAAGTCTCACTAATGACGGCAGTTCCGGATTTGAATCTCCCTCCTTCATCTTCATTGTGAATGAAAGCTTTTGACATCAAATGTTATGTGGTTTGATAAATATATATAAAGTATATAGGTAAATAATTTTTTAGGGGTTTTAAATGAGTTTATTACCAAGTAAACAGAACATAGAGACACAAAACTCAAGTTGATGATCTCAATTGCTTGATTAAGTTTCAACAAGCAAAAAAGTAGTTACCATATATACGTGACATTTTTTATGACTAATCATCTTCCCACATTTTTAGTTTTTTTTTTATTTTATGATGTATTTCTTCAACGTTATTATTATGATTATTATCATATCATGCAATAACAAGATTTTTACCCTGTTAATATATTGAATGGAATTATTTGTTGGGGTCACATGTTGATTTTGTTAAATACCGTCTGAGAGGTCGACGTCCCCACTCCCCAATAATTTCTTCGAAAGTCTTGCGTCCAGATTCTCGTCTTTCTTATCCCATTTGCATTTGCACGTGCCTGCTATGACATGTCAAAAACACATTTTCTTGTGTGTTATCCAAATGCTTTCTACGAATCTACAGTCTGTCTGCGTTGACTTGACTTTGCTTATCCACGTTCCAGAGATGAGAACGAGAGTTTGCTTCATCAACAAGGAACGCTACCTTGCTACCCTTAAAAGAAGCCGTCTTTTTTTAATCGTTATTCCTTCTAGAAATTCATACTTATTGGATTCTAGAAAGCCAAGAGTTGAAGTCAATGGTCAACCATTGAAAACCCCGAATTTGGTTTTTTTTCTCTTTTCCTTTTCCCCAGGGTGTTATGATACAGGACTGGCTTGAGTTGGGCAGCTCCCTTAAAACTTCATGTTGGCAACGCTAATTTGTAAAAAGGTCAAAAAAAAAGAAAGAAACAAAATTGCACCTAAAAGAGGTGCGACCAAATATTATACAACCTTCAAAATGGGAAATCGAAGACACGATTTGGGTTAAAAAATGAGCAATGGTAAGAGATGGAACAGAATACGTAAATCATGCAAGTTTGGAACGAGCAAACCGCTGCAAACTCTTTGGCATTTCGACTTCGTGACTAATTTTTTGCTTCTTCCTCGACAGATCCTGTTCTGTCTTTAACTTCTGCTCCAAGAAAGGTCTCTTGGCTTTCTCTGTCATTTCCCTTTTCTTCTTCGCCTTCTTGCTCGGCTTACCCTTCCCCTTCATCTTGTGCTTGATATCAATACCTTTGACAGCTTCAACAGCAGTCTCCATCTCGTCTTCAATTTCCTTCTTTGTTTGCTTCTCCTTCGGCCTTGGAGCCCTCATTGTTCCAATCCTTGTTGGGTCCAGCATGATTGTCTCCGGAGGGAGCTTGTCCAGCAGAGATCGTATTTCCCTCTCTCTCCGCTGCTTGGACGTTTCGAATGGGTTGGCTACCCAAGAGTCAAAGTTTGGTTCTCCTGATCCAGGAATGAGAATACTGGACCATCCCATCGAGTGTCCTATGCCCAGAACATCTTCATATGGCCGGAACAGAACATCCGTTATCTGGTAGCCTTTTAACATAGAGTGACTCATGTACCTGCTGTAATTCTGAGACCCAGAAAAATCACTGAGTACATTTATGAATGAACCATTTCCAGCGGCAAGCAAGCCTTTCTGACTGAAGTCCAAAGTCTTCGCATGCCCTGGTAAAGTCTGAAGCACCTCAAATTTCCTCAGGTCCCAAATTTTGATCTTTCGCTCTTTGCCAGATGTCGCCATAACATGACCATTTGGATGGAATGCCAATGCTGAGACAGGTCCAGGATGGCACAGCATTTTGACTAGGGGAATTTGGCCAGTAGGCTTCCACATCGTCACTGTCCCACTCGAATGACCGAGTGCAACAACCCCATTGTATGGGTTAACCTTCATAACATCAGTACGGCCTGCACCAGTACGAAGGTTACCTACCATTTTACCCACCGTCACATCCTGATAATGAAGCTGACCGAATTTGTTTATTGATGCCAGGAGGAAGTGATGTTTCAAGAACTGAAGTCTTCGCACTGCACCATGTTCCTGGAAGCCAGAAGGCAAACTCAGCACACAGCTTGATGAGGTTGAACACATTAAACATGAGGAAATTACAAAACTACATCCTTGGAAGCACTTGCTTAATTGGAATTCCCACTCAGTCTAACATAACCAAAATCCCCACAATATCTAAGAAATAAGAGGCAGATAGGGAAATGGGTGCACTCAGATGTATTTCCAGTCATTTAGTGCCAGCAACCACAGAATCCAGATTCGGACATTTTGTTTTTCTTGTTTGATACATAAGTAAGAATGTAGTTGACTTGACAAGTTAAATGTGGGTTGTGTGCAGGGGTCAGTGAGTGTGCCTCGCTCAATCAAAACCTTTCAGAATGTCCAACAGCTGCATAAGTTTAAAAGCAATGTCAAAGAGATTGCTCTATTAAAAGACATTGCCATTTTCACTGAAGTGGAAGGCGACAAAATTCCTTTACAGTTTGATGACCTCTCTCCAGAGTAAATTCTTGTTAAGTGAAAGGAACTGTGTAATATAAGAAATTAAGAAGAAGTGAAACATTTGACTTCGAAGACAATGGCTGTGAAAAAATCCAGAGAAGGAAAACTCAGGGAACTAAAAAGGCCATACCTCAAGGAGATATTAACAAAAGGCTGCTCATCTAAAAGCAGTCCAACGTAAAAGGTAAATTAGTAATTTTAGACCTTAAAAAGATTTTTTGTTTTTTCCGAAATGAAAAACTGCGAGTGAGAATACCCTCCATGAGGGTTCAGTACATGGACATGTACAGCTGACCACACGGATAACACCCATAGAAATGAAACCAATTAAAAGAACTTTTGAGGTATGCCATATGACATACCAGCCTTTGAACAGAAATTGCTGTTTTTTTGGTAAACAGGAATTCCCTCTGTAATGAAATAGAGTTTTTTTACAGGGTTTTTCAAATATTTTTGCATGTAGTCAAGTTCTTGTTGAAACGTAGATAACCCCTTGGTGCCTTCTGATAAAACTTTTCTTTGCTAAAAGAACGGAAAGAGAAAACAGAGCGACAGGGCCTCAGGTTGCACAGACAGGCCAGTACAGGGTCAATTCAACAAAATCCAAACTATAAAGCCGAAGCAGTTGAAAGCGCTATACTGACCTTTAAACAGTGAACCTCTACTCCATCGCGATTATAAATATAAGGGTACTTCTTCTGAGCAGCAGCAAAGAAAAGTTCATTGTGCAAGCATACCACATCTCTTACTGTTTCCTTCACCTGAAATTTATGAAAGATGATGCTATAAACTGTACCAATTTTCAAAGTGGAGAAAAGATGGATTGTGGAAGTTAGTCATTAGTTACATGAGCACAACAAACAACAAACAGTATGAACAATTGGCAGCATATTTACAAACTAGGATTGTGGGTTTGAACCATTAGTTACATAAGCACAACAAGTAACAAGACCATATGGATAACTCCAGATTGTGCCCATGATTCACCAGCAAATATAGAATAAAAATCTTCATCATTCATGGTAGATTCCAGCAAGTTTGTTGAACTTATAGACCAACGGAATAACATTGAAAATTCCAAATTAAGGCATATTTAAGCTTTGGGTTTTCCATCTAGCCAAAAACCATGGGCAGAACCGGAAGCTACACATCCGTGGACTTGCTCATGACGCATAAGTGAGACATTATGCAGTTCTGAAAAAAAGCATGTAATCTATATAACTAGAATACTAGAAAAGGTAAACCCTTAATATGAGAAATAACAAGCGTATTAAAGAGAAGATGGATGCTGAAGCTGTCTGCAAATAACCAAAAAGAAAAGCACATGATTTTTGTGAACATGACATTTTTGTAACTTCATATGTCATCTGGTTCTTGGCAATTTGCATTCTGGCGAGCCCAAGTTCAATCCATTTAATTCCAGGAATACATGAAAAAGACACAATTCCGAGTTTCTGACCACATTTCTTACTTTCATAACTAACAGATCTGTAGAAGAATCTTGTTTAATGATGCTTTCGCCCTACCAAAATTAAGAAACAGAAACATTGGCAGGCAATCAAAGGAGAAGAGAAAAAGTGACTGTCGCCCATATAATTCACCCAGTAATTTAAAGAATTGCTTTTATGCAACAAGAGTCATACTTGAATGACAAGGCCTATTAATGATCAAGAAATGCATGTTGTGGTTAAAAAATTTAATAGCATCATACTTCTCAAACACAGGCCATCCTGATGGTAGAAAACCAGGCATACCTGAAACTCTTTAATGAGGCTCATATTCCTCATGTCTAAAATAGCTAGATGACCTTTGCGCCCTGCTGCCGCCATGTACCGACCATTTTGTGTGAAATCCAAACTGTATGGACCAAGATCTGCAATAACACTCCAGTATGAGCAACGAAAGAACATAGTAAGCATAGGAACTTCCAAAAGGTAAGTGCTTAACAGATATTTCCTTATAAAGGACAGAGAGCTGGGAATTCATTAAGATTTCAGTTCCCCATTAACAGCTTTTGGGTAGATAATCCAAAGTAAATTCAGTGGTGGATCTCAATATCTTACTCAGCTACTAGCATTATCAAATTCACAAGAGTAAGAAATCAGGATCAATTCTGCTAAAAAGAATGGCAAGTGGAAACCCAACAATTAAAAAATCAGATATGACAACATTTCCTACAAACACCTGACCAAAATGAATATCTACTGTCAGCTACATAACATCAACAATGAGCAATAAAATATGTCAAAACAACTGATTGATAGTTTTATACATACATGTGAGGAGCTCTATTAACGTCATACAGAGACAAATGATAGTTTTACACGTATATCACAAAAAATTGTTGCTTTAGCATGCACAACGGCATATTCAGGCAAGAGGTTGAAGCAAATGATATACTGTTGGGCCCGAGGATATGTATTAGCAACTTCATCAACAACTGATACACCCGCCAAAGGATGCAAAATAAGATGCTGCATTTTAACCATTGCTTGAAAGTATGAAAAACAGCATGATAGATGCAGTCAGCCCCTCAGACCCTCACTCCCCACAAAAAAATGAGAAAAAAAGGGAAAACAAGAAAGGAATTTGTAGTCAGGTAACAATTAAGCACTATACGTATCATGATCACATGCATTTTAAAATCAGGAACTCTCAAGTTCTG
This sequence comes from Aquilaria sinensis, assembly GCA_005392925.1. Classification (NCBI taxonomy): domain Eukaryota; kingdom Viridiplantae; phylum Streptophyta; class Magnoliopsida; order Malvales; family Thymelaeaceae; genus Aquilaria; species Aquilaria sinensis. The sequence continues at coordinate 152,531 of SMDT01000144.1, read as the reverse complement.
ATAAAGCAGAAAGATGCCCCATTACCGGCTCTTTTACACAGATGGGTTCACTGAGACATATATTCAAAGTTCCAAAAAATTAAAAAAGCTGACTTTCACCTGGTAAAACAATGTCATATTGATTCCTTTTGCTTAAGATATCTACTTCTTTAAAAATGTCTTCCTGCTTAAACTTCCATGTCCTCTCCATACCCTCTGCTTCCAAAAATCCTCCTTCACTTGGCAGAAGCCACTGAAAAAGGTTCCCAAAATCAAGAAGCAAGTAAGGAGTAAAATCAAGAAACACGTAATATATTTGACCAACAATGAATAAGAAAATGTAACAACTAAGCTAAGGGACATTGATATGGGGAACAATTTTCCATCTTCTGACTCTCTCAAACCTTAAACTAGAGTATTAACCCATAATTACATCCAAGAAATGACAAATTTCAGGTGAAGATGAGCTTGGAAACATAATATCACGTCAAACAAACAACTCTTGTTCACAATAGTCACCTTCTCGGTCTTGGCAGCGACTTTCGCCGCTTCTCCAAACATCGCTTCTCTGGTCCTGAGTTGTCCTTTTAATTTTTTGTCCTTTAAATCCTGCAACAAGGAAAGAATGCGCAATCCTATTACTCAGAAAGAACATAGAGGTAAATTCACTCAAAATTTAAAACAAACCCATATAAAATGTACCTCTAGATTAGCCTCATCTCCTCTGAGATACTTCTTCACTTTTGCATCCAATTCATGAGAAATTCCCTGGGGAATAGAATAAAAAACCATACGCCCATAGAATGATTTCTCTAAATACAGTAAAACTAACGAATCAAAACGTAGTGGGTCAGTGTGAAGCTGAACCTTTCCCGGAGCTGCATCGTCTAATGTCACATCCATTTTGCAGCAAAAAATTCTTCCCCGACCAAACTCGGTAGTTCAGAAACACAAACTGAGAAAAATGTTTACTTCGTAGCTAGCCCTAGCAGACGATTCTGAGTTAATACGAAAACTCGGTGAAATAGGTGAACCACAAAGAGAGAAGATTGCCGAATGAAATAAAATACGGTAGCGAGATGGGGCGAACTTCCTCCTCCTCGGCGGCAAAGGGTTTAACGGCTGCGGCGGATGTAGCCCTCAGAGACGTTAGGGTTTATCGAATTACTTCAAGCAGCATCCTTGTTGGCTGGGAAGGCAAAATTCTAAAATTTGCCACTAATATTTTGGATTGGGATGCAATCTACTACTAAAGCTTTTTTGGTTCCAAATTTTCACTAATGTTTCAAAATTTAATCAAATTTGTGGCTGACTGCTAAAACTTGCAGGTTTTGAAATTTCAAAATAATAATGCAATATTTAAGAAATTTTAAGAACTTTAAGTGCTTTAGCATTTTTTCTTTAATAGACTCCACTCCATATTCACTAAACACATTCACCATGCCTGCCACCTCCAACACCTCTACCACGAACGCCAACCATCTTCAACGTTTGGCCTGACTCCTTAACCCAATACACTCCTGATCTAAGGCTTTCTTCCTTGGCCATGAAACTCGGCCTCAAATGCAACAGCATAAAACCAATTCATTTTTTGCAATCCGGCCACCAGTACAACCTTTCTCTCATTCTCTAAAGTCGAAATCACACTAGGAAATAAACCATTTTTTGTTTCAATTGAAAGGATGTAAAGAAATCTGGTTAGTAGTTGGAGTGCCAACAAGAGCTTGAAGGGATTGAGGTAGGTTGGGGTCGTGATGGAGGTGTTGGAGGCGACGAGTGTAATAGAACTACTGGTGAGGTGGAGTAAAGTCTATTAAAAAAAAAGGATAATTACTTAAAGTTCTTAAAACTTATTAAAAGTTACATTATCACCTTGGGTTTTCAAAACTTGTAACTTTTAATGGTGAGCAACAAATTTGAGCCTATTTTCAAATATTAGTAAGAGTTTGGGACAAAAAAAATTACTAGCAGATTTTGTCCCAACCCAAATATTAGCGGCAAATTTAAGGTATTCTCTTTTTTAGAAATATGGAATCTCATGTCTAATTATATGTAATGATAATTTTTCAAATTTACCCCTAGGTAATTCTCATCGCACCCCTAGCTCAGATCACAACTCATCTTCTCCAACTGGCAGTAATGTTTTTTAGATTGCAAACTTCACCTTCTTTCGTTGCTGCCACTATGAAATGATGTTTTCAGAGTGAATATGATGTCATCATATCATAGAATCTAGAAATTGAGATGCTTTTATCTAGCAATATCTGGTATGTTCCCTATCTTATGTGCATACTACGAGTGTAATTGCTATTCTACACTCACTCAAATTTGCTAATTCTAGCTATGTCCTTCCCCCTTTCTTGTAAACCTCAACTTGTGTCCCCCTTTATTGTTGCTAACTCTTTGCCAATGGGCCACCTCGTGCCTCAAGTTGCTGTTGATTCACGCTAGGCCTAACCTGCCCGCTACCATTGTCCAAGCCCACCACTAGTCTAAATTCAATTATGATTGTCATTGATGTTGTTGCTGCCATCATTGGTGTCATTTCCCCTCAATGAAGTGGTGTTCTTTGATTATCTTGGTTGCATAGTTTCTTGGGGATGAATGTGTGGTGGCTACAAGAATGGTTGTGTTTGGGTCAAAGAGAAAAGTAGGTGCAAGATAGTGAAAGCTTTCGGTCAAAAAAAGAAACATAGGGGTTTGAGTCAAAACCAATTTGCCAATCCCTATTTTTTTATATATTTTTTTCAAATGAATCCCTAATATATTTTTAGGTGCATGAACAAGCAAAAACTAATATGTAAAAAGTCACAAAATTATATGAATAACAAATAATGCAAGAATAATTGTATAGACATATAATCACACATGTGGCATGTCCCATAGAATAAAGTCATTTATTCAAGTAAATGAACTTGTGCACATGGTTCAAAATATCAATAATGGTATTATGATGTCATTTATATGTGTCTCATGTAATTTGTGTTTTGGAGGATAGGAAAAATAAGATTGATGGTAGCTAGATTGTTAGATAGGCAAAGTTTTAAGGCATCTAAGGGAGAGAACAACTTCCCACAAGTTAAAATTGGAATTCTTTTCTAAAATCTTGGGGCAATGTGACATCTTCCATTATAGAAAAGGACAAAAATAGAGCAATTTAATTAAATTTTGGACTAAAGTGGAACAAAATGGAGTTTCTTGACAAAAATGGAGCAAAAAATAAAACTTAGAGACCATGGATTTTTTTAAACCCATAGCATCAAAATATAAATATATATACATAACTCAGCCGCTCATCCAATCAAATCGAGACAAAATGAAACATAGTAAGATTTTCTTACTAGGATATAATCTCAAATTTGCTACTAATATTTTGGGTTAAACCCAAATTTGTTACTAAAGTTTTTTTATTCCGAGTCTACCATTAATGTTTCAAAAAAGCTCAAATGTGCCATTGGCTATTAAAAAACAAAAAAAATACCCACTTTACCCTAAAAAGGATGACAAATATATATATATATATATATATATAGTTGTTTCCTTTTATGGAAAGTTTTTAACATTTAATTTATCTTACCATCATCATTTAAATTCTTTCTACACAAAACCCAAAAACTGCACAAAAGCTAAATAAAAATATTTTTTTCTAATTATTATTTAAATTATCATTACACAAAACTCAAAAAGGATTTTTTAGTTTGTTTTCGGGGATAAAAATGAAAAGAATAATATAAATTAGATAAAATTTAATCTTCATACCCAAATAAATACATTATCTAAACTGGGAGAAGGGGGTAACATGTAACAATAAAAATAGCAAATTTTAAAATCTTGGGATGATTATATAACTTTAAAAAAAATATTAAGTACGTTACACATTTTTTCTTGTACGCAAAAAAATATTAACTTTCTCACTAATAATTTGGAGTGCGCTCAAATTAGCCACTAAAATTATTCTTATATTCAATCACTCACCTAACCACCACTAGCATGCAATAGTTTTGCTGTCTCTTCACGACACAAAAATCGCGTTGTCCTTGCATCATTGTTTACGAGCCTAGCCCAAAATGACATCCACTAGCTGGCAGCAGTAGGTTCAAGATACAACTCCTCTATGCTCCCCAATCTCATCGTTGATTCTGTTCGAGACACTTTCTCTATTCACCGATGAAAGATGTGTGTGAACTGACACGTAGCAATCAGCGGTTGAGACACCACAATTGATCAAAGCTGAAACCTTATACTCACACCCAAAACCAAACCCTTAAGAGGATAAATTGAAAAACAAAACTGAAAACTCATAAATTAAAACAAAACTTTAAGTTTTTCGAGCTTTAAACATTGATCTAAAAAAATCTAGTAGAAACTTAAAAATATAGCTTTTAGAAAGTTTGAAGACGAGACAAAGAATAATCAAACCATGTAAAAACCTTTAAAGTATGAGAATATTTTATTATTGGCCGCCGTCGACAATAGCTGGAAAATCTCCAAACAATAGTTGACAGTAGTTGGTCGAGGTCCTTGAGAAAGAGAGCGAGTGATTTCTCATAACTAATTATCTAAAACCCTTAAAGCTTACAAAAAATTACATTATTACCCAAATATTTTAAAAATTTATTTTTTAACATTTTGTGTTAGTTTTTTAACAAGCATTTGCAATTATATACCTATTAATTTGGAACTTTAGTAGCATAATTGAATAATTTTAAAACATGAGTAGTAGATTCATACTAAGAAGACATTTAAGCCCAAATAAATGAACGAGAAAAAGAATTCGTCTTGAAAGATCCGCATCGCAAGACCTGCAGCGCCTTTGCAAACGTCTTCAGTAGCTCTTCTTACCTTCGAGACAAGAACGATTGGGATACTTACTTAGAATTATCGCAACCAGACAGTAGGATAAATCCCACTCGATTCAGGTGTTTTATTTTTGGTTTATTCACTGACAAGCAGCAAAAAGAACTGTTCTGAAACAACAGTTGAATCAATCAGGTTTTCTGAACTAAGAAAAATCCTAACTTTTTCTGTGGTTCGTAAGTTCTAACATCAGCGGAGCAAGGCCCCACTGATTACAGATTTATCCTTAGTGGCATTCTCGAGAATCTTTGGAAAGTTTATTCCTTTTTCGGTTCCTAATCGACTCCGATAAAAACAACCCCAAAAAAACTATTCAAAAGAAAGATATCTCTTCGATTCCTTCCAGTCTGCCCAGATGAACTCTCTTCAGAATCCCACAAGGTCTGATCGAATCGCTGTTTTTTCATATTCCTTGTTTCTGTGTTCCACTGTGTATCTTCAGCTGACGCTTTTTTTTTTGGCTTCAATCTTCTGAACGTTTTAGATCCTACGCGTTGCCTTCGCAAGGCTTCAGCTGCCAACCTGTGAAGCCTTCTTCATGCTCCGTTAAATCGCTGGTAATTGTCAGATATCACTGTTTGGAACCTCGCATTGGTTCTGTTGATAGATTTCTTAAAGAGTCATGGATGCATCATCGTTCTTGAATTGTGTGATTCAATGCAGGTCAAGATGAAATTTGCTGGGTCACAGCGGAGTAGGGCCATGAAGGTAACTCGAGTACTGTTGATTCAGATACGCTTTCCCTGTCTTATCCTAGATTTTTATCTGCCATAACAATTCATATACTTCTCAATCTCCATTTCTTGGAAATATCTCTGTACTGTGGTGTGTTTTCTGTTGATATCAGTGTGCACAAGGGTCATCACTTTATAGGACTACTCCACTTTCTTGCTAATTGTATTTGATTCTCTGGATGATTGTTACTGCCACTGTACTTGTCATACCATGTTCAATTCAAGACCATTATAATATAGTCAGAGGATAAAGAGATAAAAGTAAATAAATAATTTTGGTTATTTGCAATTGATCTCTACAACATATCTAGACTTTCGTTTTGCCTTGCAAATGATGTGATTAATCCATGTTGCTTGGAGGCAGGCTGATTACTTCCATGAAAGATCCTATTTGTTAAGCATGACATGGACAAACAGAACACTAATGACATCATTTCAATAGGCAATCTCTGGATCTACATCAAGTGCGGCGACAAGTGGCCCTGAAACAAAGGATGAGAAATCTGAAGTATACAGTCATAATATGACAGAAGCTATGGGCGCTGGTATGTTCACTACTTTATTTACTTCTGACATGCCAGGGGCTTAGGAAATAACTTGTTAAAACCAAATCTAAAGAATCAGGGTCAGTTGATATGTGCCTTTGGAAATGATCAGCTAAAAGCTAGGTGAGAATTTCAATCCTATGGGAAGGATAATTTGAACATGACTTTCAAATGAAAGTGCATTTTTTTTCACTGGTGGGGGTTGGAGTCGCTGTTGGGGCTTGAATATCAGGTTATTACTGGAAAAAAGTTCTGCTCACCAATGGGCCTGCAAACTCAAGTGCTTCTGTGAAGGGGCATACTATGATCCCTTAGTCTTCAATGTCACTATCAATGCATCATTCTCCCTAACTGATGCTGCTTCTTAATCCCTTTTCTTTCTGTGATCTGATGCAGATTTAACTTATAGGCATGAACTGGGAATGAATTATGACTTCATACTTCCAGATTTGATTGTGGGCTCATGTTTGCAGGTTCTTCTTCTCCTTCTTCTTCTTCTCTTCTTCTTCTCTTAATTGAACTTTAAATTATTCTCTATAAGATGGTTAAAAAATTCCTCTCCACCCTATTGTGAACTTGATAGACTCCGAAAGATGTTGACAAGCTTCGCAGAATTGGAGTGAAGACAATATTTTGCCTGCAGCAAGACCCAGATTTGGAGTATCCTACCATTACTGTAATTGAAATTGTTTAAACACATAGTTCTTATGTAGTCTATTATTTGAAAGAGGAGGCTGTCTGTATGGATGAGATTGGTTTGATTTTTCAGATAAGAAATATTGAAATGATGAAAGAAGTATTGTAGTTTTAGCTTACTATATTTCCAGATACTTTGATGTTGATATCACTGCCATTCGAGATTATGCAAAGACTTGTGGAGATATTCAACATTTACGTGCTGAGATAAGGTCAGTCATGAGATAGGAGTGCATGTCTTGCTTAATGTTCCCATTTATTTATGGTTCGTTTCCATCCTAATCTCAAACTAACCTTGAGTTTTTGGGCCCTTCTCAAGATCTTCATTTGATTTCTTATGGTATATCACATCTGTCACATGAGGGTGGCTTGTTTCACATTATAAATTTGCTTTGATTCGGGTAATATCTGATTTAGCAGGGACTTTGATGCATTTGATTTACGACTACAACTTCCAGCTGTAGTTAGTAAACTACACAAGGCCATAAATAGAAATGGGGGTGTTACATATATTCATTGTACTGCTGGACTTGGAAGAGCTCCTGCTGTTGCGGTATGCATGTAATTTGTTTGGTGCAGTTTGTTATTTTCACTCTGAAAATTTGATCTCTCAAAGATATTTTAGGTATTGTATTTGCTACGTGTTCAAAAATTCTATCATCATTGTTTTGCTGATCCATAAATGGCCTTGATGTGAATTGCAGTTGGCATATATGTTTTGGGTGGAAGGGTATGAACTTTACCAGGCACACAGATTCCTACTGGTAGTATTGTCATTAATTCAGTAATTCTATTTGCTCATGTTTTAGTTAGTTTTCAATTAAATATTGTTTGTGTATAAACATGGATAATCTTCAAATGTCAAAATCTGCCACATTAACTAGTTTTAAAGATGATCAAAGTAAAGTCACATCACACTGCAAAATTAACTTGAATTGGTATAACCTGAAATGCAAGTATTTTTGTACTGGTAGGTAAATGAATTCAGTAAAAGATGCTTCGCCACATTTTTTAGTTCTGTTGGCAGAAGTACTTCTTTGCTTCATTTTAGTGAATGATGGAGCAAATATAGAATTTCGTTTATAGCTGTTCCAAGGTTTTGTAGTCCTGGTACTTGAATAGCTGCTTTATTGAGATGTAAGTTTTCCTTTCACTTCACTACAATTTTGTGATCATGAGTTTTGCCATTTAAGAGTGGACAGGCTCAGTGCTGTATCAAGTTCTAAACCAAAAATGAATATCACTTGATTGAGTTCAAGTTAGCTCTTGCCAAGCTATTCCGTTGGCTGCTTTTTGTTTTATATTGTGTAAGTGCTATTGTATTTTTTAATTATGTCCTTACAAGTTATCGAGTTGGCATTGCTTGCCTTCTTCTATTTCCTTCTTAAGTCGTTAAAAACAAGGATTTAATTTTGTCAATCTATGATGCTAAAACTTTCAGTCATCAGACCTTCTAATATTTGATTTAGGCATAATAAACTTGAAGCTTTATATGGCAAATGTTATTGCAAGTACCATCTGGAAGGATGTTTTCATTTCATGATATACTGTTAATGGAGGTATTGAGTTACAATCTTGTTATAATCTTCCAAGTAGTCCTTTATCCTCTTTTCACTCTCTCTGGATTTGGAATGCCTTTTCTTAATATGATTGGGATAATAATGTTGGTTCGTTTATTTGTTTTACTGTTTTTATGCTTATGAAAAAAAGGACCATACTTGCAGACATGCACTGGGGCTTCTTTTTTGGAACATACAAGTGTAGCTGCTGTTCTGTAACTCTAATGTATCCCATTTGTTTGTTTGTTTTTCTTTTTCTTCTTCCAGAGCAAACGGCCATGCTTCCCCAAATTGGATGCTATTAAGAGCGCAACAGCAGATATCGTAAGTTACTTCTTCAATAAATTTCTTAGTAGGCTTTGCTACTCATGAAAGGCTGGAGCTTTTGGCTTCTCAAGGAACTGTCTTGTGGCTATATATTGTGTCTGCCTCCCTATTAATTGCCAAATAATTTTGAATTGCATGCTTTAACTAGGTATTAGTGCTCATGGTTTTGCTGGCCTCTTTTCTTGGCCCCTATGAAAGACCCATTGTTTATTATTTAACTTGGTTCAAACAAGAGGTTGCGTGTTAACTTGTTGAATCCTACATGATAAGATAATGGGGTTTCCTTTGGCATAATTTGTGTTTGCATCTTTAGTTATTGTTAATTGGTTTTCAATTGGATGCGTAACCATGTGCAGAAGGTCCTATCTCAACATAAAGATCAAAGAAACCTTGTAACCATGACTTATATGAGATAGCATGATTTTAGGAAAAGCGAGGAAAAAGAAATCCTCTTTAAAGATTGTTTGAACTGGAATTTGCTTGTGAAGCGGCAACTGTATAAGTTGGATAGAAAATGATTTCTTTCGTCTTTGCCTTTCTTTTGTTATGTTCAGGTTAAGCTGCATCCAGTTTACGACCAAAAGGAAATATGATTAAATATTGAAAGGAGTGGGTGGGAAAAACTAATATTGACAATTCTTTTTTTTTTTTTTAAAGCAATGGATTTGGAGATTAGCACATTTCGGATTGTCATAAAACAAGTGGAGGATTTCTTTGTGAAAATGACAGATTGGATTGACCAACTCTTTAACACACATAAATCAATTTACAGCTTACTGGCCTCAAGAAGAAGCTTGTCACTTTGACATGGAAAGACAACAATTGCTCTTCGGTAGAAATTTCTGGACTTGATGTTGGATGGGGCCAGGTAACCATTTGTTTGGATTGCTGTTAGATAATTTTATGAAATGCTCTTTCATCTGACCTTTGGAGTACTCCAGTCTTACCATTTTATCCTGAGAAATGAGCAATCTCATTGTTATCATTATAAAGATTACTCTATTCCATTGGTCTGAAAAATCATCTCTGAGTTTGAGAAAAATTTTGTTTGGATTGAATCTAACCCTCTATGCATGATAGAAACTCGTCTTTGCATCGTTGAATGTTATTCAGTTATACGAGAACCATTTGAGATGAGGCATCTCACTGACCTGGTATTCTTCCATCATGATTTTTCTGCCAGAGAATACCTCTAAATTTTGATGAGGAAAAGCGCTTATGGATTCTTAAGAGAGAACTTGTGGTAAGTTTACATTTTTGGTATCTTTATATTTTCAGTGCAGAGTATTCAATCTTCTTCACGAAGTACAGAAGAAATTTTTGGTATCTTTATAATTTTACTCATTTGTCTCTACAGGAAGGTCAGTATGAGTACAAGTACATTGTCGACGGTGAATGGATTTGCAACAAGCATGAGTTTCTTACGACTCCCAACAAAGACGGTCATGTAAACAATTATATCCGAGTAAGTCCCGGCTACCTGAGAACTAGAGAAAAATGGATGTTTTTATTCTTATATCATGGTATCATACTATCGTATAGATTAGAAATTATTCAGTAGTTCGCGAGTTCTAGCAGTCTCTAATGGCCATACGAAAATCTTGAGCCCAGACTGGCTTTTTCGAATTGGCTTCTGCTTTTTTTTTGGGACCATTTACCGATTTGTAGGTGTCATCCTTTTTTTTCTAATATATTTTTGGAATTGGTTTCAGCTACCGTCCATTTCAAGTAGTCCAGGAGTTTCACCCTAATTTATATGGATGATAGCTGCTTGAATCGGCTTTGGTTGACGTGATACACCCGAGTTACTTTTGTGTCACGCACCAAAGTTTAATCTACCCAACCATGTTCATTGTTCATGTTCCAACCTGTGTGCAGGTTGCAGTCGATGATCCGAGCAGCGCTGCGGCGGTTGTGAGGGCTAAATTGAGCGGCGATAATCCTGAACTTACAAAGGAACAAGCGCAGAAAATAAGACGGTTGCTTGAAGCATATGCAGATGAAGGGTGAGCACTTACCAGCTGACCGTTGATGGGTTAATTGTGCAAGAGGGGGCATGAAATTATGTGGATTAGTGAATAAGTAATAATAATAATGCCACGTGGCATGTTTTAGTGGAGTTGAAGAACTCCAATAGAGATAGATAATTGTAAAAATAAACTGTAAGTCAATAATTAATACTGCTATTTTTTTCCTATCTATTTTTACGGAGTCATTGATATGTTAAAAATAAACAGTAAGTCTCCATGGTAAATTGTTCCAAACGTCACTAACATTTATTTTTAGCCGTAAATTTGTTACTAAAACTTATAAGTTATTGATTCTAAACATATTTCGTTGGGCGTGGCTGATAGATTTTGTGTGTTTGTATGTCTGATAAATCTTCTATTTGTCAAAGAAATTAAGCGGTGGTTTTTTCAATTCATAGGAAATTCGACTTTGCAGCTGGTCAGGAAAAAATGATAAAAGGCTAAAATCAGAGCAGTAGTTTCTGAGAATAATTTTGCTGCAGGGAAACCCTTCAGTTATGTTTAAGTTTCAGACAATCTTCTAAGTTTTTGAAAATTTTTTGAAAAAAATAAAAAGAACATTTGTTTAATTTTCTAAAACAGTTTTCTACATTGTGGGGAATTGGAAAATACTATTTTTATTGTTTTCTTAAATTTTATATTTCTGAAGAGAATAAATATTCTATCCATTGGCAGTGGAAAAAAAAAATTCCACCATAATTGTTGATTGTGTTGATTGTGAAAGCTTAGCACTGTTAAGTTAAAGAGTTAAATAGATAAAAAATTAATTTTTAAATAAAAATGATTGCGGAAATTTCTTTGTTTAGTGTCTGTGCATAGAATATTAATCCCTCTGAAAAATCAACCTTTGTGTTTGTCACTCTACAATTCTCACCCTTGACTTCTCCGACCCTTCTCGCTATCACCATTACCAACCACCCTCTAACTATGATGTTCAACCAATAAAAACTAAAAATAGAAAATGAAAAAAAAAATTATTTTCTAAAACCAAATGCCACTTTCACTACAACAAATTTAGGTTATAGCGACTGGGGATGGTGACCGTTTAAACGGTGGCTAAGAAGTTGGTCGCCCAGACGGTGCAAAAAAGCAGGAGTAGCTTTTTGGCGATCATCTTAGCCATCAATTTTTAGGGCCCCATATTTCTATCGCGAGACGGTTGCTGAGTGAAAAGCCGGATAGTGACTTAATTGTAAGTTTTTTAAGTTAAAATGAACATTTTGGAACTATAAGGACTAAGCTGACAGGCGTTACATAGAATCAGGTAAATTTGTAACACAATAATAAGTTTGGGGACAAAGGTTGTATATTAAGCCTATAAGTTATATAAAGTTGTAAACGCAACTTGTTCTCTTATTTTTCTCCGTGAGCGTTTCGTCTACTGCTTTTCTTCGCCAAACCTTAGCCAAATCTAGTGCCAACCGCCGCTGCCTCAAGTGATCTCCTGCCACAATCTACATTATCCTTGATGAGCTGTTTACATGGTTTGATTCCCATTTTACTTCTTTTTAACTTTTCTCAAAAAGCTATTTTCAAATTCCATATAGATTTTACTAGATTTTGAGTTAAAGTTTAATGTCTTAACCATTGCTTTTGTGTTTTATGGTTGTAAGTTGGTTTTCAAAATATGGTCTATTGGAGAAAATTGTTCATGGGGTGGAAATGAGTGCAAATCCGTCAGCGATGGCCTCACCGAAGCGATTTCCGGCTGCCGTGGAGGGTGATTACATGGTTCAATTCAGATTTTCCTCATCTTTAACTTTTCCTAAAGAACCATTTTAAAATTTCTTTTGAATTTTATATATCTTGAGTTAAAGTTCAATCCTCTTAACTATTTCTTTTTATATTTTTTTCTTTTAGATTGTTTTTCTGGCTATGAAACTTTAAAAAAAGTTGTTCGTGGTGTGTAAACCGTTGGCCTCCCTTTGGTTTCAGCGGCTCTTCCGGTTCGACTGTGCTGTCGGTGCCAAAAAATCTTGCTGCACTCTAGCAGTTGTAACCCAAGTGTAGGTTGTTGCAAATAATAAATTTCTGGAGTCCGAGTGTCGAACCATAGGAAAGTAAATTAAGAAATACAAATTACAGATTTTTAATAAAGAAAATTTTCGTGAAATGTGTGAACAAGTGTTGATTAAAAATTTAAATTCAAATAAAATAGCTAAGGTTAGGGGATCCACTTTTAGTATATTGGTTATGATTAGTTTTAGCCAATCTTACCAATCAATTAGGATCCACACATAAAGGAGGTCCCAATCGGGGAATTTAGTTATTATTAACTTTCACTGATCTTAAAACGCCAGTACTTGCTAATGGGTTCAAGTATCCATCATTCGAATCTTTGTCTACAATAACTTAAGATTCCAATATAGCTGGTAGAGTCATATTCTACAAAGGGAATCAAGTAGTTTTTGTGCCAATGATTGACTACAATGAATCAAGACTTCCACTTAACAAGGAGGGAAGTTAAATAGATAATAGATAATAAAAGATAGGAGGCTTAGCCTTCCATTCAACAATAATAAAAATAAATAAATAAATAAAGCAAGACTAACAGAAAATAAAAAGAAATAAGAGGCTCAGCCTTCCATATAAGGAACAACAAGAAAAGTAGGAGGCTTAGCCATCCATAAGATGAACAACAAAAATAAATAAATAAATAAAAAGGAACAACAAGAAAAGAAAATACCGTTAACATTGTGATCCATTCAAATCAATCATAAACTTTATACCAAAAACTTCACATTTTCACCTTAACAAAAAGAAAATTAGTTAGCCATGATAAAAGTACACAACAAGTAGAAAGATGAAATAAACATGGATTAAAAGATCAAATGAAGAACAAGAAGAAGAACGAGAAAACACTTGGACAGAGCTTCGGTATTGAAAACAAGAATAAAACCAAAGGGGAAAAGCTAACTTTGATACAAAAACTTAAATAAGGCATAGGAAATGGCATGAATTTGTCCTCCCCCCCTCCCAAGGTGCCTATTTATAGAGCTTTTGGGGTGGGTGAAATGGTAAAATAGTAAAATGTAGGTAAATACAAATCAACAAAGGCGGGCTGCAATTTATTTTAATTTTTTTACCATCGTAGACATCGAATCAGCTCTTTCTCAAAACATGGAACTTGTAGATCTATTCTTTATCTTCGAATTGATAGCTTGTTCATTCAAATCAGACATCTGTAGCTCAAGTTATGATTTTTCTACCAAAATTACTCTTTAGCACACGAAAGAACAAATGGTCTCATCTATAATTAAATTTCGGCAATGAAAATGATCAAACTAGCCCACGGAATGAAGTAGAGTTGAAGATCTATGTGTTGACTTTCAGATGAATTTGGAATCACTTAGTTCCGACGTCTACAGCTCCAGATATGATTTTTCTCGTGAAGGATCGTCAAGTGATGATTTTACCTACATAAAAAAATAATTATTTAATATATATATTTTAATATTAATGAACAATAAACCGTGTATGTACAGTAAATATGCATATAAACAGTGAAATATACGTATGAACAGTAAACTGGTGAATAGTAAAAAGCATATGAATAGTAAAAACGTTTGAGTAGTAACCCGATGGAAAAATGCTCAGAATATAGAAATTAATCATACTCAAAGTATATAATGATGATTTAAACCCTTAATAGCATACAATTATGAGTATTCATCAGATCTCCTAGTCTTTGAAGGATTTCTGAAAATGTGGAATAAATTTTAAAATATTTGAATTAATTAATAAATTTCATTAAATTGATGTTAAATTTAAATTTTGAATTTGAATTTAAATTTGGAGCTAAAATATATATATTTTTTTAAATTTCACTATGGGTTTGGTCGCAAGATTGTCACCATCTCCTGATTTTTTATTCGGTCACCAAACGGTGGCCATTCCCTAGCCACCAGGGTTTTTGCAACCGTTTAGTCACCGATTCTTTCGGTTGCCTAAAAGTAAGTTTAGCAACTATTTGGTCACCAAAATATCAGTCGCTATAAATGAATTTTGTTGTAGTGTTTTTTTTAACTTCTTGAATTGAGGAGCTTTAGCGATCTAATCCTAAACATCAATTGGTACAAATACCTGGAAGAAGTTAACACCTGAACCATCCCTCCAACTATGATGTTCAACAAAAAGATATCATTATTTAATAGCAATAGTAATAATAACTTGTACGATTTTCATTAGGTTGGATTAATGAGGGTGATTTTTCTCTCATTTGTGTGCCTTGATTTTGGAGGAATGTTACTACCCTATTATGTATGCTTTTGGAATTACAATAAGGATTTCATATTTTTTTCTTTTTTATTTCTTTGTCTTCCCCATCTTTTTTGCCAGGTTAGTTTTTCCTTTATGATGGTGCAATAGATTATCTCGTCTCTCCATCGAGACCCTCCCTACCCTCTTCTTCACAAAATCTGCAGTATTCTCCTCTCCCACTCTCCATAGCATCCCCACAACAGAATTCAACTCAAATCAAGGTGTTAAATATTGTTATTGTTAGGTACATCACACCCCATATTTTTAAGGAATACTGTACAGTAAATCACATCACATATTGTTACCTTTTTCACAAAAAAATAAATATCAGAGTATTATTTTAAGATGAAATGAATTAAATAATTTTTTTTACACATTTTTATATGTATTTGAATTTTTTCATCAGAATTTGTCAAATATAAATAAAACATATATGATGATAGAAGATATTTTTTTATACAAAGAACATAAAAATTTTATATATAGAGCAAAAATAAATATTACTCAGCACAAAAAATTAACTTATTGATACAAGAGAAAAAAAACAACACTTTAATAATAGCAATACATATTTTAATACAAAAAAAAAAGAATAAAAAGTAAAAGAAAAAGTAACCAAAATGTAAAAGTAAATATTTATGTTAAAATATGTGTATTAATTATATTTTACTAATTTATATATTTTTGTATGATATTTTGATGTAAAATAACAAAAAAAATATCTCACACATGTCCACAAAAAAATATAATATTGTAGTACATACCTCATAATGGTATTTGCCGTATAACGCAGATTTTTTTTATAAAATATACATAAAATATTACCGGTATGCGAAATACCACAAAATGTCACGATATATAGTGGTATTTTGTGAGAAAAAATGAGAAAAAGTGAAAATATTTGTACCACTTACTACTTAATTGCTGGAAATGGTATATTGGACAGTATACCGCGGTATTTAATTCCATGACTCAAACTGAGCAAGAACCCACAAATCTTTCAACACTGTCATTTGAGATCAAAGAATGTGACTAGAGTTAGATGAAAAACCATTCTCGACTAACCAAGGCAGTCCTTCAAGCCAACATATAAACGCATGGGCCTTCTACTAGTAATAATATAAGGTAAAATGCGAAGGGGGTCACCTAGCTTATTTTTTTTTTATCCTAAACTGGTACCTGAGTTTCAAATTGTCCTAGCGCGGTACCTTTACTTCTATTGCGTGTTCTAGTCAAATACTTTCCGTTAATTTCAATATTAAGTCTAACGGAAAATGGTGACCTGACATTAAAAAACACTAAAATAAATCATAAAATAATGCTTGCAATCTTCTAACTTTTTCTATCAACAATTTTAAACCCTACACTTTTTCCATGACCTCCTTCATCCCCCTCTTCCTTCTCGGCTCTTCTGCTTTTCACTGCCACCTTCTGCTGCCCTCTAGCCATCACCCAAAATTTGCATTGTCTCTCATGGGGTGACATGGATTGGCTCAAGTCCACCACCAAGCTTGACAACGTACTCTGATCAAGTCTATTTTACACATAAAGCCCTCAAGTCAATCAAATCAAGTCTGTTTTTCTTGAACAATTCTAGAAATGTAAAAATTTTCAACTTCAATTCATTCCTAAAAAAGAGAAAATAAACCAGCTATTGTTGTCCATTCAAAGACGAACAAAACCCATCAAACGACTGACAACAATGGCCATCGCAAATGGGTGGAGAAGACTGTGACCATTGAGGTTCCATGGGTTTCGGCTAGAGGGCTGAAAGACTAAAAAACTGAAGGATTTTGTAGCGGTCATGGAGGACGTTGGGCTGAATGGCCATTGTCGTCATGGAGGATTTTGTAGCGACTATGATCAATGTTTGAAGGGCGATTGGGGATTGAAGGGCGGTCGGGCTGGCAACTGGAGGGCGGATGGCGACAGCAGCTAGGTTGGTAGCTTTTAGGTGGTAGTGGGAGAAAGGAGGTTAGAGTTTTGTGGGGCTGGATGGGGCAAAATTAACTTTAGTGGAAGTTTAAGGGTTATAATTAGTAATTGAAAAAATGTGATAACTAAATTTGTAATTTTAAGTTTATTTTAGTGTTATTTAATGACATGTCTACATTTTCCATCCAATTCAATGGAAAATTTGACAGAAAATACTTGAATGTGAATTTTACCTTAATAATATATGTCTAGTCTCTTATAGTCTGCTTGGATTGAAGGAAGAGAAAATGTGAGGAAGAAAAATCTGTAAAACTTCATTATTTGAATAAGAGGCAATGTAGAGGAAAAGAGAGTCATTATCCCTTCACTTTTCTTATTTATACATTTTTTTCACCTCTCCAAGATTGAAGTAAATAATTCATCTCCCTTTCTTTTCTATTTGCTCTCTTCCCTTCTTGTATTAATTAAATTCAAACAAACCCTTAGTGGCAATCGTTAAAGATAATCAATCATCAATCAGAAGCAACTAAGTTATCAATTATCACGACTCACAAGCCAACAGAAGTTCAGTCAAACCAGACACAGCTTAAGACAACTCCACTCTTCCATAATTAGGAAACGCACTTTATTAACGCTTAATTATCGGTTGAGGCCTAAATTACAGTGCAAGGGTTCAGACTTTAGAAATGTGGTTAATGAAGGCATCAAAATCTACATCACAAGACCCACCCCTTTCAAAGGCTCGCCGGAAAATCGAACTCGCTTCCTTGGCTCTCCTTCTAACTTCTCTCACATCTTCCCTTTCTGAATCCATGAACTTTTCCACGGTCTTCGCAATCTCTTCTCTGCCCACCAAACTCTCTTCTCCCACCTCGTTCCTCTTCGCCCTCCAACCAATCCCCCAATCCTCCACGATCTGCTTGCTATTGCTCGTCTGATCCCAGTAAATCGGAAACGTCAGCATTGGAACACCGGCGAAGATCGCCTCCGACGTCGAATTCCACCCGCAGTGCGACCAAAACCCTCCGATCGACGGGTGGCACAGAACCCCCAATTGATCGCACCACGAAACCATCAGACCCATCTCACCAGAACGTTCTCGGTACTGATTCGCCTCTTTCCGGGCCACCCAGAAGTAACGAACCCCGCTCAACTCTAACCCGGAGGCGATCTCGTCCAATTGGGTCTTCGACGCTGAGTAGAGGCTCCCTTGTGAGACGTAGAGGACGGAGCCTTCGGGCTGAGAATCGAGCCATCGGAAGTGATCGGAGTATTCGCCGGCAGAATTGGGGAATTTGAAGGTGGGGATCTGTGGGCCGACGCAGAAAATGGGCGTGGAAATTGTGGAGCGGAGAGCAGCAATAGTGGAGGATTCGAGCTCTGGGATTGAGACGAGGAGGAGAGATTGAGCCTTGCCGACGCAGGCGATGGCTTCGAGGCCACGGTGGAGGATGTGACGGCCTCTGCCGTATACGCACGTCGGAAGATCTGCGACTCTTGTTGCTAGCACTCCAGGAACGTAGTCCACTGGCTCTTCTCCTTTCTCTGTCACCAACAAATTGCAAGAGCTCCTCAGATGATCTGGACAAATTTTTGAAACTTTTACAAGTTTGATGCTTACAAAAAAGTTTATAAAGAAAAACTTTTGAATCATTGTTTCGTCTAATTAAGCATTTTTTTTACTACAACAACATTTTTTTTTTCATACAAAATTTATGATTGGGTTTGGTTTATTCGGTTTAAATCGAACAGAAATAGTTGGTTTTATTCAGTTTTCGGTTCTAGATAATAAAAAGCCAAATTGACTGAATTCACCTCTAAAACCGAATTCAAACCGAGCCAAAATATTTTGATTCGGTTCAGTTCAAATCGAATTAATTGGGGAAAAAAAAAAGAGTGAGATTTTATGAGATAGGGAATGAGAGAGGTATTGTTTTTCCTTCTAAATTTCATTTATTATAAAAGATTTAGTATCCATGGAAAGAAAGAAAACAAGAATCTAAGTTAATTTGTGCTAGTTTCTAGCTTTATTGTCTATGAAAAACTTGAAAAAAAAAAAATCTAATAACAAAAATTTCTGTTAATTTGATTATCAAATTAACCTATATCTAAAACTGAAATTGAACCAAAATTGAATTTTTTTTATTTAATTTTAACTAAAATCAAATCAAATTATTAAATTAATTAAATTAAATTGTCAAATTATTTCAAATTTTTTATTTGAACCGAATATTGATAAACCTAAGCAAATTCTTTGTTTTATCACATCAATAGAAAAGTCTATTGGCAAATGGACGCAAAGGAAAGCTCGGGAATGGGCCAAGTTAGAGAAGACGGGGATGGCATGGCAGGCCTGAGAATGAGGGCTCAATAGCGAGAGTGGAGTTGAATCCGGCAGTTAATAATGTTGGCCCAGGAAAATAACTGCAAAATCGTGGATAAGATACGGTTATTGACCGAAGCGTAAGATAGGTGCTTGGGTGAGAATTCTTTCGAAGTCTTTGGAAAGTTAACTCAATAAAATTTATTTTGTAAGGACTTAACAAGTATAAACTGTGATTAGTATTTAGTATCTACGTCTAATTTACTCTAAAATATTACTTTATCTGTCAATTGGTAAACAATTTAAATAAAATATCATTATATGTAAAAACAATCACTGATAACTCATATTGTAAAATATTTTGACTTAGAATTTATTTATTGAATTTTGATTAAATAAATAATTAAAGTTATCTAAAACGTTATCCAAAAAATTTTCCTTCAAAAAACTAGTTATGAAAATGTGGGTAAAATTGAAAAAAAAAAAAATGTTCCCTCAAGGTTGGATCTAAAACACTATATTGTCCCTTTTACTTTAAAAACCTATGCATTACTTCCTAGGTATGAACAATTTTTTAGGCTATCCTTTAGTTATTGATATCAAATTTGTATATCTTAATTTGTAGTATCTGAAAAATAGTTTGAAAATTAGCTGTCCATTTGAATTATTAATTGCTTCTTTATTTAAATTTAAAACAAACTTTGTTTTCCATACTATCGTTAATTAATGACGATACAACCTTAAGGGTATTTGTAGTTTTTCATACAAAAAGAAAAGGCAAAAATGCATTTTTTACCCAAAAGTTGAGAGAATTTTTTGTAAGGGCTAATTATAGAAACACTCCTAATTAAGGTTTAGGTGAAGTTATTGTTTATATTTTTATATTTCACAAACCAGCACTTTACTCCCTGAAAAAATAAAAAATTTTATTTTATATATTAATTAGATAAATGAGAAATTGATAATTTAAATTGTTAACCAACTATAAAAATATTAATAAATAGTTTGAATTTAATAGGAAACATGTACTATGTAATATAAATTAGAATTTATAAATTTGATATCAGACATCTAAAAAAATTGCCCCAAATCAAAATTTAAGCCAAATATTGGGGCAATTTCTTAATTTGTCCTTTTTTTTGTAAATTACCCATTAGAAATTCCCTTTTATTTTTTTGTAAATTACCCATAGTGCATAATGCATCGCATCATTATATTAATCCCGTTAACTTTTCCTTTTGTCTTCTTTTTCCTGTAGGCAACTGAAATGAATCCAACTATAATTAAAAAAAAAATCCCAGAATAGAAATCAGCCATAAAAAATTTACTTTAAAAAGTTAAAGATAAGATTGATATATGCTACGAAATAAAATTGAGAAGAGTTAAAGGCGTCTGAAGAAATCATGAAATGGACCAACCTTTGACTTTGGGGTGAACCGGAAAATGACCATGCTGCACCAAGAGATCAAAGTACTGGAACACAGAGTACACCAAAGCCGGCATGGTCCAAAACGAGGCCACCGGGATATTCCTCCGGTTCCCGATGGCAACCCCGAATAGCAGGTATGAGTCGTACATAATGGTTTTGACCGGCGGCTCCAGACGGTCGATGAGCCGATCCACGGGAGCTTCCATCTTCCTAAGAACCTCCTCGAAGAAGTCAGGAGAGTAGTCGCCGAAGCGGTCCTTCTCGGAGGTGAGGTCGTTGGGGATGGTGGCGATGGCGAAGCGGATGTTTTCGGGCTTAGGATCGGATCCGATGAAGCCCAGCCACTCTTCAGTGACGACAAAGCTGACGAGGATGCCGCGTTTCTTGGAGATTATGGACTTGCAGAGGTTCATCATGGGGTTGATGTGGCCTCTTGCCGGGTAAGGGACCGCCAAGACATGGCCGGAGATGGTTGGTTCGTCGAGACCTTGACCCATCTGCTCGGTGCCGCGTGTGTTCTTTGGTTCTTGGAAAATGCTCCAATTACCACAGGCACCATGTATATATGCTTGCAAAATTTATTTTACGATACCCTATTCAATTTGGGTACCAGCATTCAAATGGGTTCTGGCCCATTACACAACACGGACCACTGGAGGACAAAACATAAGCCTTGTACAAAAGGCTCACTCGCTCCTAGCCTAAAGAGGTAGTAAGGCTATGAACTAACTGAACGAACACGAACGAGAACTATTTGTGTTCGTTTGTTTAGGTTTCTAATGAAAACGAACAAGCTTTGTTTGTGTTCGTTTGTTTGTTTAGTGCAAAATGGTTGTTTGTGTTCGTTTGTTTATGTTCCTGAACAACAATAAATGAACCAAATGAACGAACTCGTTCATGAACGACAATACACAAACACGAACATGTTCACGAACAATGTATAAAATATGTTTTTGAACGATTTAAACAAACATAAATGAATGAACGGACAACGAACGAATATAAACGAATAATAATCAAATTGTTCGTGAACATAAACAAATGAACATAGGCTTGTTCGTGTTCGTTCATGTGTTCATTCATTTAAATAAATGAACAGAAAATTGTATTCGTGTTCGTTCATTTAACTTAATAAATGAATATAAACGAACTTCCGCTAAACGGTTCATTAACAGTTTATCGAATGTTCTGTTTGTTTACACCCTTACGAGGTAGTGGCGTAACTAGAAATTTAGGATTGAATTGTAAAATTAGTCAAATTTTTTCATCTGTTGCTTGACAGCTTTCAGCCATTTTTAACATTTATTAAGTTTTTTTTTAACCTTTGGCACTACTAAAAAAAGGTCAATTTCCAATGGCTTCGCGTTGGAAAATTACATATTTCCAACGTAAAGCCAATAGAAATAGGCACGTTGGAAAATGACACATTCAAAAAAAAATTCCAACAGCTTAATTTCAGGCCATTGGAATTTCCAATGCCTACCCGTTGCTCATTTCCCACGGCATAATCTTTCACGTGTATTTGTAACGGCTGTCTTATAAAATTTTGCTATTTCCAACGGCATGTTTACCAACGGCTTTCGCCATTGGAAATTTCCATCCGTCAAGGCCGTTGGAAACTGCGTTTCAGAAAATAAGAAAAAATTACATAACCTCCAAAAAATAATTTTTTTATATATTATCAAATTTATTGTTATATTTACAAAATTTGTATGTTTATTTTAATAAATATTACTATATTTTATAATATTAAAAAATAAATTCACTAAAATTATAGAAAGTCCCAAATATTACAAAATTCATAAAATTAGAAAAATAAAAAACAAAAAATCTTAAAAAGTAAAAAAATTGAAAAAAATATAAAATTCAACCCTCAATCACAAAATCACAAAATCACAAAAAAAACCCCCCGAATTATAATCAATAAAATTACAAATTCAAAATATCTGTTTCGAATCCAACAACTCCACCAATTTGAACACGCACATCTAACAGGTTGATTTAATCCAACAATCAATAATCAATTAAAAAATACAGATCCAAGATCGAAAAACTCAAATGTAATTACAAATAACCTATATCACTTGTTGGCCAGAAAGCGAGGCATCCGAGGAGGGCGAGAAGAAAGACGCGCACAGATGACCAATGATGGCAGACGACGATGTGCACGGATGACTGAGAGGACCGCCGATCAGATCTGCGCATCTACACAGTCAATTCACCTGTGATGGGGTGACGAACGAACGGCGAGCACCGAGAGACTATCGGAAAGGACAAGGGCTAACGATGCAACGCGCAAGGATCACCGGAGGGCGAGGGCGATCCATGTGATGGACGGCGACAGAGAGGGCCCTGAGACAGCGAAGTGATGGAGGGAACGGTGAGGCGAGGAGCAAGGGATGAGATAGATGGGGGAGAGAGAAATTGTGAGCGGCAGAGGGAGTGAGAGAGATTGTGAGGCTTGACTAAGGCTAGGTTAAGATGTATATATAAGGGTTATATGGGCTGGGTTATAATATATATGGGTTAAGTTATATTATAGTATAGAATATATGTTACATACATTATATATATGAAACATTATAATATGTTTATATACATTGATATATATGTTACATACATTATAATATGTGAAACATTGTAGTATAATATATATGATAGATTAATATATGTAATATATATGTTAATATATATATCATATATATGATACGTTAACATATGATAAATATAAGGCCTAAATGCACTATTAGTCATCTAACTTTGTCAACTCACATGAGTTGGTCCCTTCACTTTGACTCATTATGACTTAGTCCTCAAACTTTACAAAATCATGCGACTTAGTACTCAAACTTATTAAATAGTGCGGCTTAGTCCATTGGTTGTGAGGACAAACTAGAACTTTAAGCCCTAAGTTCCAATCTTTCAGTAAAATGACCCTTCTATTTAAAAACATCCATCATCACCAAATGCATAGGTTAATAAACTTTACTAAGTTGTTAAATACATAATTAACTAATTAAATAACTTACAAAATGATAATTAAAAAATTACTTTGGTTGATTTATTGGAAAGCAAAAAAAAAAAATTTTATGCACTCCACTATTATGTTAATCAATTATTTTTTTTCCTAGGTATTTTTTCTCATTTTTTTCATACAAAATGTGCAATATTACGGAGTTATGAATCTAGAGATCATTTTTGAAACATTTTTTTAAGTAGATTTAGTTTTCAAACAATTACTAATAGCATGTATAATTTAAAAGAAAGAAATCTAATAAGTACTAATATGAAATTAGCATTGAACCTCTAGAACTAGCTTAATGGATGGATTCCACTTAATTAGAATACTAACTATTTTTTTTCTTTTGATGGATTCCAATTAGTATTTATATTTGACCAAAAGCTTTAAATTAAACAAAAAAAAGCCGTTAATATGCAAGAAATTGAAGAAATAAAGAAGGTAAAAAAAACTGAAGAAGAAGATAAAGGAAAAATTATCCTAAAGTTAGAGGTTGAATTTTTTTTTTGTGTAGAAAAATTGCTAATAATGGGGAATTTATATTACTAAAAAATTAAGAAAATATATAATAAAAGTAAATGATCAAAATAAAGATGGAGAAAATAAAAAATACTACCTCCGTCCCAAAAACTTGAAACATTTGACTGGGCACGGAGATTAAGGTGTATGTAATTTGTGTTAATTTTTTATGTAGTAAAAGTTTAAATAATGATTAAAAAAGAAAAGATTCTTTTTTGGGTTTTGTGTGGTGAGAGATTGAGTGGATATTAAAAAAAGAGTCTTTATTGGGTTTTGTGTAAAAGCATTATTTAATTGTTTAAACTTTTCCAAAAGAGGAAACGTTTCAACCTTTTGGGACATCCCAAAAAGAAATATGTTTCAAGTAAACTCGGACGGAAGGAGTAGATTTTTTGGCTTTCTAATTGGAAGCCATCAAAAGAAAAAAAAATAGTCAACATTCTAATTAAATGGAACCTATCCATTAAGCTAGTTCTAGAGATTCAATACTAATTTCATATTAGTAATTATAAGACTTCTTTCTTTTAAACTATGCATACTATAAGTTTGAAATTACAATTTTTCTATTACTGTTATTTTTTGTAAAGGGAATATATCCTTATGTTACTTTTTTTATGGTTTATATAGCAATTTTTTGTATAATCAAAAAGTTCAAAGACTCAGTATAAAAGCTTTAGCTAATATGTATATAAAAGTGGCTAAATTTTACTATTTATTTTTAAATTTTTCTTTGGAAAAAAATGATAAAAAGCCAAGAAAATTATAGTACCATCTTTATTAGTATGAGAATTCTAAGGGATAAATTAGTTTTAAGATGATGTGATATAATAATTATAAATCACAAAATATTAATACAAAAAAGATTAATTTGGAAAATTGTTTGGAAACTAAATCTACTTAAAAAAAACTCTTCCAAAATGATCTCTAAATTCATAACTCACTAAATTGCACATTTAAAAAAAAGGTGGTAAAAAATATTTAGAAAAAAATAATTGATGAACATAATAGTGGAGTGCATAAATGATAATTTTTTTGCTTTCCAATAAATCAAGCAAAGTGCTTTCTAAAAAAATAAGCAAAATGTAAATTATTAAATAATTAGAAAATTTTTAAGTTGTTGTATATAAATTTTTTAATTATCATTTTGTAAGTTATTTAATTATTTATTTGTGTATTTAACAATTTAGTAAATTTTGTTAACTCATGAGTTTAGTGATAATGGAAGTTCCTAAAAAGAAGGGCCATTTTGTTGAAAGATTGGAAGTTAGGACTCAAATTTGTAGTTTTCCCTAACAGCTGAAGGACTAAGTAACATAATTTAAAAAGTTTGAGGACTAAGTCGCATGATTTTGTAAAGTTTGAGGACTAAGTCATACTGAGTCAAAGTTAAGGGACCAACTCGTGTGAGTTAGAAAATTTGGAGGACTAATAGTGCATTTAGGCCTACACATAATATAATAATAATCATATATATCATATAATAATAATAATAATAAATGTATGGCATATACATCATACATCATATACTATGTATATGTTATTATGATATGTGTAAAATATGATATGTATTATAATATGTATAAAAATATACTATGTATAAATATAATAATAATGTGTAAAGATATATATTCGTATTAATATATAATTATTATGGTAAATATATATTATGATGTATTATATAAATATATATAAATATAAATATCAATGTAATATAAATATGCATATATATAAATGCGTGTGTGTGATATATATATATCAAAATATTTAAATTTTTTGTTTCCAACTTTCCAATGGTCTCAGCCGTTGGAAAAATTTACAAAATGTTAGCCATCGGAAAAATCCACCAAATTATTTCCAACGGTCTAGGCCTAGGCCGTTGGAAAAATTCACAAAAATGTTTCCAACGGCCTATGCAGTTGGAAACAATAAATACAAAAAATGGAGTATTTGGTTTACATATTTTCCAATGGCTTTGACTGTTGGAAAATTTTTCATTGGAAATTTTGCACGCAAGCTGTTGGAAATTTTTTTTACAGGTTACAGTTTTTTTATAGTTTCCAACAGCTTTCGACGTTGGAAATTTCTGACGGATTGGCCATTGGAAAATGGGCAATTGGAAAAAAGGTTTTTTTAGTAATGTGGCCATTATATCTGATGAGAATTTCAATAAAATTTTCACTACATATATATAAGTTAATCATATAGAGGTTTTATCTATGTAGAAACAAAAACTAATAGCTAGATTTGTAAAGAAATTAATTAGCAAAGTGTATGATGGTGATAAAAATTTTCAGAAATTTGGTGAATATAATGAAAAAAAACTCAATCTATAATTCTCAACAAAAATTGAAAATCATCAAGGGCATGAAAATAAGTTTGAGGTGAATTTACAATAAGAAATGAAGGTTATAGACTTCTTGCGCAAGTTACCTAGTAATAATATGTTATAATTGTGCACCATTAGAATAACATTAAATTTGTAATAGATGCTTTTTGTAATGTTTGCTATATAGAAAAATAATTATAATCGCACAAAACTTTTTGTTTGCTAATTAGAAAAATAATAGATAGTAGTGTACTAATACAATAACAATATAATAATAAACTATGACATTGAAGTTCTTTGAAAATGTAAATAAAAAATATAAAATGTAGTACAAAAGATTTATCTTATATGTTTTTCTATTAATCAAGAAATGAATTTGACATATGAGTAGTTAAACTAATCCATTAATTGAGGGCATTTTTATGCATATTCCAAAAAATTTATTTGAGAATGTTTTGTTTTATATAAAAATTGAGTGAAATCAACTTTTAAATTACTGGAGCAATAGAGAATTCACAATTGTTTACCATTTATTGTTTTCACAAAAGCACTAAAAGATATACATCATCCTAAAATTACGTCAAGATGTAAAATGATAAGGTAATTCAAAACCCATGGAGTATAATTTATTGAAAAAAAATCTATTTAGGAAATTATTTGCAAACAAAAGGATGGTATCTCCATTTTTTTCTACTAGAAAAAAAAAAAAAAAGGCTTTGTCCAGGTAGTAGTCAAATAAACTGCTGAAAATGACAGCGACTCAGAGGGCACCGGAAATTCGAATTTCGTAACCGTAAATGATCCCTCTCGGATTCTTTATAAATTTAACCGTTTCTCTTTGGCCCCAGGCTCTGTCCGATTTTCATTTTCTTCTGCAACTTTCCTGTAATCAAGTCGATTTCACACAT
Source organism: Aquilaria sinensis (assembly GCA_005392925.1). Classification (NCBI taxonomy): domain Eukaryota; kingdom Viridiplantae; phylum Streptophyta; class Magnoliopsida; order Malvales; family Thymelaeaceae; genus Aquilaria; species Aquilaria sinensis. The sequence goes on along the minus strand of SMDT01000144.1, from coordinate 125,085 downwards.
AAAGCCCTCAAGTCAATCGAATCAAGTCTGTTTTTCTTGAACAATTCTAGAAATGTAAAAATTTTCAACTTCAATTCATTCCAAAAAAAAGAGAAATTAAACCAGCCATTGTTGCCCATTCAAAGACGAACAAAACCCATTCAACGACTGACAACAATGGCCATCACAAATAGGCGGAGAAGACCGTGACCATCGAGGTTCCATGGTTTTGGCTAAAGGCCTGAAAGGCTAAAAGGCTGAAGGATTTTGTAGCAGTCATGAGGATGTTGGGCTGAAGGGCCATTGTCGTCATGGAGGATTTTGTAGCGACTACGATCAGTGGTTGAAGGGCGATTGGGGATTGGAGGGAGGTCAGGCTAGCAACTGGAGGGCGGATGGCGATAGCAGCTAGGTTGGTAGCTTTTAGGTGGTAGTGGGAAAGAGGAGGTTAGGGTTTTGTGAGGCTGGATGGGGCAAAATTAACTTTAGTGGAAGTTTAAAGGTTATAATTAGTAATTGGAACAAGTTTGATGACTAAAGTTGTAATTTTAAGTTTATTTTAGTATTATTTAATGTCATGTTAGTATTTTCCATCCAATTCAAGGGAAAATTTGATAAAAAAAAATACTTAAATGGGACACAAAAATAAGTTATGTGACTCACCATAAATTTTACCTTAATAATATATGTGTGGTCTCTTATAGTCTGTTTAGATTGAAGGAAGAGAAAATGAGAGAAAGGAAAATTTGTAAAACTTTGTTATTTACGGTTTGCCTCGTGTCACAAAGGGAGTGAGAACTCAGTGGGCCATGTGACAAATGATATGTGTGAAGTGTGAACTGATGGGTACAATGGCTGAGCTCTTAAATAACCAGTAATTTTGAGCATGACTTCAAATATTCACGGGCCAGTTAAAAACGGAGGAGAAAAAGGACATTGAATTTAGGTAAAAATAATGAAACAATCATTAATGTCACCTGGTTGGCCTGAATCGGCTACTGATATTTTTTTTAGGCCAAATAAACTACTTACCTTTTGAAAATAGGCCAAATAACCCACTAATCATTAATTGAATGAATATTCCATTTCAAAAATGGCATATTCTGTCAGTAGAAGACTAATATAGCTTTAATGTTGTCATCCCGACCATGCTCTCCTCTAGTGCCCTTGATCTACAACACCATGGCCGCTGCCGTCCCCGCCATGCTTTCCTCTAGTGCTCTCGATCTAGAACGCCATGGCCGTCGTCCCTTTGCTAGTGTCGCCTTTGCGCTCATCTGACACTCCTAGTCCAAGATGCCATGCCACTAGCCTTCGCTCCCCTTCAGCCTTCGCTCTCCTTTGGCACTCTCCTCTCACCTTCACTGGTGCTGGCCCTTCGTTCTCTTTCGGCACTCCTGTCGCTATTTGTTCCTTACTCTGATCGACCACTGATTGCCGCTATATATCCCTTGCTCCGACTAACCACCGATTACCGCTGCCTTCCCTTGCTTCAATCAATCGTTGACTACCCTTGTTTGTCCCTTGCTTCGATCGGCAGTTGTCCACTCGATTGCCGCCTCATCTTCGCCGAGCTTAGCGGCCAATCAATTTGTGAATACACGTCTGGTCGGCCGACTAGGGAAAGAGAGAGATGTGCAGAAGAAGATGCCACATCAGCCTTGTTTTAATGACAGTGGGCAACTCGGTTTGACCTAGAAACATTAATGGTTTATTTGGCCCAAAAAAAACATCAGTGGCCAATTCTGGTCAACCAGGTGACATTAATGGTTTTTTCATTATTTTTGCCTTGCAACTCTCTTTGCCGTGTGGACCCATTGACTTGGAAAATGAGGCTACCTCTAAGTCTATATCACAGTAGAAGAAGCACTCACTCTTGCAATTTGATCATAATATTCCTTTGTTCTTCACCTTCAAGAGCAGCTATGGCGGACGCACTTGTTTCTGCCCTTGTGAGCACCATACTGGGGAGCATAACCTCGTTCTCCGCTGCAGAGATGGGGATCGTAGGAGACCTGAACAATGAGCTCCAGAAACTGGAGAGCAGCCTGAGCACCATCCAAGCTGTGCTTCAAGATGCGGAGCAGAAGCAACGGAAGAGCACAGCCATAAAAAATTGGCTAAGGAAGTTCAAAGCAGTTGGTTTTGATATCGAGAACACGCTTGACGAGTTCGCAACCGAGGCTCTTGGCAGGAGACTGCATCCAGGTTTGACGAACCAAGTAAGTAGATTCTTCTCCCTTCGCAACCCACTTTTCCATCGACTGAAAACCGCGCACAGGCTGAGAACATTGAGGGAAAAACTGGATTTTATTGCTGAGGAGAAACAGCAGTTTCACCTGACGGAATTAGGAGATCCAGAAGCCGGGGAGCTAGAGTGGCGACAAACTAGCTCGCTGGTGACTGAATTGGAGACTTTTGGAAGAGATGAAGAAGTGGAGAGTATAGTTGGTTTGCTAATAAACCAAGTAAGGGATAATGATGACACTTCTGTTGTTAGTATCTGTGGGATGGGAGGCTTGGGGAAGACGACACTTGCTCAGTTGGTTTATAACGATAAGAGGGTGGTAGGAGTTTTTGATTTGAGAATATGGGTTTGTGTCTCTGATGATTTTGACATAAGAAGGTTAACAAGGGCTATAATAGAGTCCATTGAAAAGATCCCATGTAGCATCCAGGAGCTGGATCCTCTTCAGCGGCTCCTCCAGGAGAAGTTGATGGGGAAGCGATTTTTCCTTGTGCTTGATGATGTTTGGAATGAGTATGAAGACAAGTGGGACAGGCTAAAGGAGGTGTTTCGATATGGTGCTAAAGGAAGTACGGTTGTTGTGACCACTCGGATTAAGAATATTGCCCGCATGATGTCAACAGAACCTGTTCACTATTTGGGATGCTTGTCAGACGATGATTCTTGGAACTTATTCAAAAGACGTGCATTTGGAAGGAGTGATTGTGAGGATTACTCGCACTTGGAAGTTATTGGGAAGGAGATAGTAAAGAAATGTGGGGGTGTGCCCTTGGCGATTAAAGCTATGGGCGGCTTGATGAGATTTAAAAGAAGTGCAGCTGAATGGTTATCTGTAAAAGAGAGTGAGCTATGGGACTTGGAAGATGAGGGCAGCAACGTACTACCAGTATTGAGATTGAGCTATGATAATCTATTTCCTTACCTCAGACAGTGCTTCACGTTTTGCTCAGTCTTCCCCAAGGATTACGTTATGAGCAAAGAGCGGTTGATACAACTTTGGATGGCAAATGGCTTCATTCCTTCAAGAGCAAATATGGACCTTCATGATGTAGGTTGTGAGATATTTAATGAACTGACTATGAGGTCGTTCTTCATGGATGTAAACGAGGGGGTAGGCGCAGAGACTTCATGTAAGATGCACGATCTTATCCATGATCTAGCTTCGTCAATTACAGGAGATGAATGTTATATGATTGACGTTACTAGGGAGTTTGAAGTGCCAAAGCATGTTCACCACTTGTCTATTTGGAAGAGGTCTTCAAGAGAAGCTCCCCGGGAATTAGACCTGAGCAAGATTCGATCATTACGGTCTTTGTTATTTTTTGACGTCTACTATGATAGCGTCAGAATTTCTCTCAACTCTTCCATGAATAGGTTTCTCAGGACCTTGGATTTGCGCGATCATCATTTAAGGGAATCTGTTGTGGTTCATGCCTACAAACAATTGAGATACCTGGACCTTTCTAGGTCTCCAATCAAAGTTCTATCAAACTCAATATGCTGTCTCCATAACCTACAAACCATCAATCTTAGCTACTGTAATCAACTTGAAATGTTGCCTGAAGATATGAATCATATGAAAGAGCTAATTTACCTTGACATTATAGGATGTAATCGTCTTATTTGTTTGCCTGTTAGCATGGGAAAGTTGGTTCACCTCCGAAAACTGAGCTTTTTTATCGTAGGCAAGGAAAATGGATATGGTATAGATGAATTACAAGGGTTGGATCTTCTTGGTGGGGAACTGTGTATCAAACAACTTGAAAATGTGAAGAATGTAGTAGAAGCAAGAAGTGCCAATTTGATGATGAAGGAAAATCTAAGGTCATTGGAATTGTGTTGGGGGAGCGAAATTTCAAGGAATATTGTACCTCGTGAGAGTGAAGAAGATGTTCTTGGTTGTCTCCAGCCGCACCCAAACTTGAAGGGATTAACAATAAGGGGTTTTCAAGGTGTGAGATTACCATTTTGGATGATGGAATCCCTTCTACCGAACTTGATTGAAATCTCATTAGATTGTGGAAGATGTCAGAACCTCCCACCCCTGGGCAAGTTAAGGTTCCTCAAGGTTCTGGGCATATATATGAATTCCCTGCAATTTATTGGGAGTGACTTGTATGGGGACTGTGAAAATTCGTTCCCTTCACTGGAAGAACTGACAATCATTGGTGGTGCATTGAAGGAATGGAAGACGATTGAGGGAAGAGAAACCTTTCCTCGCCTGCGTACACTAACCATCTTGCGTTCTCGTCAGTTGAGTGAAGTTCCTATTCTCCCATCTTTGAAGAAGCTGCGAGTTGAAGGCTGTTCAATATCCTTGCTCAAGGCAGTTGAAAATTTCACTTCCCTCACCTCTCTCGGCATTTATGATGTGGATGAGCTTCCAAACAAGTGGTTGCAAGGTCATAGGTTCCTTGAGAGCTTAGTAATAGAGTATGCAACTCTAAAGTCGGTATGTATTCAGTTTGATGATTTGTGTGCTCTAAGATCTTTAAGCTTTCAGCGTTGCAAGGAGCTCGAAGCGATGCCTGAAGGATTGGGGAACGTGACATCATTGAGGACTTTGAGATTGAGCGAATGCGATAGCTTGTTGTCTCTCTCAGCGAATTCATTTTGCGGCTTGTCCTCGCTTTCCAGGTTGTCTATTCAAAATTGTAAGAAGTTGAGCTCTTTATCAGACGCCATGCAGTATCTTACAGCCCTTGACGACTTGTTTATCAAAGGATGCCCGGAAGTGACGTCATTGCCCGAAAGTATTCGGCATCTCACTGCTCTTAGGAAACTATCAATCTGTCTCTGCAAAGGGTTGACTGCCCTACCAAATGAGGTGGGCCAGCTGGCCTCACTCTCAACATTGGAAATCATGGGATGCCGCAATTTAATGTGCCTGCCGGATGGACTGCAATACCTCACAACGCTTAGTGTCCTAAAGATTGTAGACTGCCCGCATTTGGAGAGACGGTGCAAGAAAGGTAGTGGGGCGGATTGGCCCAAGATTGCCCACATACCTGAGGTTGAATTCCGAAAATATGATTGGTCTTTTTCTTCTCCACCAGGGAATCTCTTGGCAAGGTGTGTGCCTAAGCAGCTCTCGGGAGAATTAACTAATGTTTTTTTCATCTTTACAAATTTGTTCCTGATGAATTTTGTCTGCAGGCTTCGAGATTGCACGTCCAGGTTCGGGAGAGGCTGCTCCAGAGCTCATGATCATTAGCTCGAAGCCAGAGTTTATCTCATGTCATTTGCAACACCGTCCAGGGCATTCGATTTGCTACCTTCTCTCCAACACGGCTGCTGTTGCGAATATTCCAAATCATAGTGTTGGGAGAAAAATACAGCTTGTTGGAGTTGGTATTGGATTTCGAAAACAAATTTTATGCCTTTTTTCGGGTACGAGTTATATGCATAATTAGTTCATATATGTCAAATTTCTATAGTCCTGCTTCGCGTGTAGCAGATCATCAAGAGAGGAGAGAGGACGATAGAAGAGATGAGAGAGGTCGGCAGAAGAATAGAGGAGGAGAGAGGACTAGACTACAGAAGAACAGAGAAAGAGAACGACGCTCCGGCTTCAGAGAGTGAAACTCGGAGGTCAAAATAAAGAAGCGCAGGCTTTTGGGGGGGTTTGTTTAAATATGTAGGTCCGTGGGTGCGGGTTATTCGACTGGAGTCCCAGCCACTCTGCAGTGACGACAAAGCTGACGGGGATGCCGCGTTTCTTGGGGATTACGGACTTGCAGAGGTTCATCATGGGGTTGACGTGGCCTCTTGCCGGGCAAGGAACCGCCAAGACATGGCCGGAGATGGTTGGTTCGTCGAGAGCTTGAACCATCTGCTCGGTGCCTTGTGTGTTCTTTGGTTTTTGGAAAATGGTCCAATTACCACATGCACCATGTATAGTATATATGCTTGCAAATTTTATTTTACGATACCCTACTCAATTTTGGGTACCAACATCCGAATCATATACAAAATAAGTTGATATTCGAATGGGTTCTGGCCCAGTACACAACACAGCCCACTGGAGGAAAAAGCATAAGCCTTTGTACAAGGCCCACTACCTCCTAGCCTAACAGGCTAGTGACGTAACTCGAAATTTGGGATTGAAGTGTGAAATTAGTCTTTATTTTTTCATTCGTTGCCTGACAGCTTTCAACAATTTTTAACATTTATTAAGTTTTTTTTAACCTTTGGCCACTAGATTTGATGAGAATTTCAATAAAATTTTCACTACATATATATAAGTTAATCATCTAGAGGTTTTATCTATGTTGAAACAAAAACTAATAGCTAGATTTGTTAAGAAATTAATTAGCAAAGTGTATGATGGTGATAAAATTTTTCAGAAATTTGGTAAAACATAACAAAAAAAACTCAATTTATAATTCTCAACAGAAATTGGAAATCATTAAGGGCATTAAAATAAGTTTGAGGTGGATTTACAATAAAAAATGAAGGTTATATACTTTTTGTGCAATTTATATGGTAAGTTTGAGATGGATTTACAGTAAAAAATGAATGTTATATACTTTTTGCGCAATTTATATGGTAAGTTTGAGATGGATTTACAATAAAAAATGAAGGTTATATACTCTTTGCGCAATTTATATGGTAATAATATGTTGTACTTGCACACCATTAGAATAAGATTAAATTTGTAATAGATGCTTTTTGTAATGTTTGCTATATAGAAAAATAATTATAATCACACAAAACTTTTTGTTTGCTAATTAGAAAAATAATAGATAGTAGTGTACTAATACAATAACAATATAATAATAAACTATGACATTGAAGTTCTTAAAAAATATAAGTAAAAAATATAAAATGTGGTGCAAAAGATTTACCTTATATGGTTTCTATTAATCAAGAAATGAATTTGACATATGAGTAGTTAAACTAATCCATTAATTGAGGGCATTTTTATGCATATTTCAAAACAATTATTTGAGAATATTTTTTTTATATAAAAATTGAGTGAAGTCAAGTTTTAAATAAATTACTGGAGCGATAGAGAATTCACAATTGTTTATCATTTATTGTTTTCACAAAAGCACTAAAAGATATACATCATCCTAAAATTACGTCGAGATGTAAAATGATAAGGTAATTCAAAACCCATGGAGTATAATTTATTGAAAAAAAATCTATTTAGGAAATTATTTGCAAACAAAAGAATGATATCTCCATTTTTTTCTACCAAAAAAAAAAAAGAAAGAGGCCTTTGTCCAGGTGGTAACTGCTGAAAATGACAGCGCCTCAGAGGGCACCGGAAATTCGAATTTCGTAACCGTAAATGATCCCTCTCCGATTCTTTATAAATTTAACCGTTTCTCTTTGGCCGCAGGCTCTCTCCCATTTTCATTTTTTTCTGCAACTTTCCTGATCAAATTTTCACTCTTAACCAAGAATCTTCAGAATCCAAACAAACCCAAATCTTGAATTCGGTTCCTTCTCTCTGCTTCATCTTACTTCCTCGGATTTTCGTTCTCCGTTCTTGGAAATCTTTCTGGGTGCTTTTGCAAAACTCTTGCAAGTTAAAGATGAATGATCTTATGACAAGTTCCTTCCTAAGTTACATGGAGCTGAAGAAACAAGTCGAGAAAGACATGGAAGCCGAAGATTTCGACCTTGAAACCGGCCTCGCGCCCGCAGGAGAAAAGGGGGTCTCTGAATTCTTCAACAGAGTCGCTTCCGTTAAGGCGGAGATGGAAGAGATCACAAGTCTCTTGATCCATCTTCAGACCCTGCATCATGAATCAAAGTCCGTGCACAGCACGAAACTCCTCCGGGGGTTGAAAGACCAGATGGAAGCCGACACAATCTCAGTCCTGAGAAAGGCGAAAGCCGTCAAAACAGACCTCGAATTGCTGGAAAAGTCTGGTCCGGTGGACCGGAGATTGGCCAGATCCGTCACAAACGGTCTGGTACTCAAACTGAAGGATACAATGAACCAGTTCTGCTCCGTCCGAGAAAAGATCATGTCCGACCACATGGAAGACCTCCGGAGAAAGTACTACAGCGCCACCGGGGCAGAACCGAGCAACGAAATGCTCGAAAAGCTTGTCTCAGGGAGCATGGATGTAGGGTTTCTGGACACCCAAGAGAGGCATGAGGCTGCGGTTGAGATACAGAGGAGCCTAGAGAAGCTGCATCAGGTGTTTCTGGACATGGCGGTGCTTGTGGAGGCACAAGGTGAGAAGATGAATGATATTGAGCAGAATGTAGGCATGGCTGCTCAGTTCATCAATGGAGGTACAGATATTCTCTACTATGCTAATCAGATGAAGAAGAAGAAGAAGAGAAGAACTTGGGTTTACTGGGTTTGGGCTATTGGCTTTATTGTCCTCGTGGTTTGCATAATTACTATGGCGCTCTCTTGACCAAAGGCAAAAGTTTGTGACTTTTTTGGCGCTTTTCGCTTTTTCTAGGGATCGTAAATAGTGACCCTTCATGCATTACTATTTACTAGTCTACTAGACTTAGGAGGCACAGCACAGGCAGTTGTGCCAGTGTTAGACTTGAGCGATAATTACTTTAAAGCCCTTTAAATTTATGCACGTTTAAAATCTTGCCCTCTTTTTCTTTTTCACATTCTAACCACATCTAGCTTTCCACTTATCACTTTAGCTTTATAAGAAATTAATTGTTAATTATTTATTGTGATCGGTACTCATGCCGAAAATAGAATAAAATAATAACAGTAATCATGTTATTTGTCCCTGCAATGGGAGTTTTGGTGGCAAGAGGAACACTTGGCCCCAAAGGGCTACACAGCTTCGAATCCCCTCCCTCTTTTCCCAAATACCAAACAATGTCATTAATGTTGGTTTGATTGCCTTTTAGATCCTGCAAAAATAGACACTTCCCTTGTACTATAAATATACCTCCTTAACATTGTACCTCGTCGCACTGATTCTAAGTACAAAAGAAAAATCAAGTTATTCAATCGCTTTATAGACCATCTCCAAAACATGCGAGAAGCACCAGTGGTGCTAAAACCGCTTCCACGTAGTTTGGTAAACTTGGCATAACTGGCGCTCTCTTGACAAAAGGCAAAAGTTTGTGACTTGTTAGGTGCTTCTCACTTTTTTCTTTAGAGCATCTCTAATAGCTTCCCTATTTTTTAGTTTTTCTTCATTTTAAGGAATATAAAGTCATTTTTCACTCTAATAGCTTCCCTATCCCATTCTCTAAAATAGGGAATGAGATTAAAGAGAAGGTCTCATTCCTCATTTCTGCAAAAACTCCAAAAAAATTTTGGGAATGAAAAATAATACTCCTTCTGTCTCGTAAAAGTTATCCCATTTACTAATCATAACAATTAATTCATAATTTTATTTCTTTCAAAATTTATTATAGAAATATAAAATTTTTATATAAAAATGGTACTTTAAAGACTCTATTTTATAAATATATTTTTTTGTAAAAAAAATTATAGTACAAATTAATATGAATATATTTAAGTCAAACTTTAGTTGAAAAGTTAAAATGATCATTCTTTGTGAAGTGGAGGCAGTAAATTTTTATGTTTTGTACAATATTTAATTATACAACAATTAATTCATATTTTTTTTCTTCTGAAAATTTTTATAGAAATATAAATTTTTTATGAAAATGGTACATTAAAGACTCTATTTTATAAATATAATTTTTAAATTTTTTTCTAATATAAATTAATATAAATATATTTAAGTCATAAAAAAAGTAAAAGAGCCACTCTTTGTAAAACGGAAGGAATAATTTTTTATATTTTCAACAATATTTAATTATACAATAATTAAACTAGTCATTAATTTAAATTTACTTTAAATTCATAATATTTAATTATTATATGATAAATACAAAATTCTACAAAATAGAGAAGTTGTTGGAGTTGGAGCAAAAAAATTATATAGATTTTACTTTTTACTTCCCTATCTTATATAAGTTTGTTGGAAATGCCTTTAAGGTATCTTAATTTGTCTCACGTTTGCTTCAATCAACCTTCGAAACGATTTTGTTGTTAAGGATCAAAATTTTTCTTCTCACCTTCCACCGCCTACATGTTTGCTCCGAGCTAGTATTACGTACACCACATCATTAGGGACCAATCTATACCATAATTACATAATAGTAATTGAGAAACCCTGATTGATACCAGTTTACCAGCGCAGGCACGGTAGTTTTTGTCTTGATAATCTGGATATTCATCAACATACTAACACAAATTAGACCATGTTATGGCCGGTGATATGGCTGAAATGATAACGTGAGATGCTTTCGATCACTGACATGGAGGAAACATCCATTGAGTTCCTTGCTTGCGACTGTCGGAAAAGCGTCACGCTCATCCTCGGATATAAAACGCAGAATCTAGGCTCAAATCGGCACAGACTGCAACGAAGATTTCTGGACTGCCTTCCTCAAGAGACCACACTGTTCCGTTATCTCACAGTTGAGTAAGTAATGAATTCCGAGGATGTAAACTGAAAAGGTTGATGGGGGATAGGGTTCCTGCAATGATGCATTTGGAATGGTTACAACACCAGAAAAAGACAGAAACTTATGATCAATTAAGGGCACTATAAATAAGAATGGGGGGGAAGAGGGTACTAACGGCCGTGGACCATAAACTTTGATTTGGCGTATGTGAGTGTCCCTTCCGTTTAGGTGATTACACAATACTGCAATTTGTAACATGAAGGTGTTGACAAAAGTTTTCCTGCCAAATATTACAATTAGACTGATAGGTAAGTAGAAAATTGATAATTTTCCAACCAGTATATGGAATCAAACTACTAGAGTTGGCTAATTGGAACTCAACAGGCACGAGCATGCAATTCCTGCCTACAGAACATCAAGAGCATTTTTATTCTGTTCTTCCAGTTTTAAAGTTTATGTCAGAGAATTCACTTAATGCAAGCAAAAAAAAAAAAAAAATCTTTGATTTCCCAATTTACGACACAATATATAGATGTAATACTTTGAACAGCTATCGGTTGACTACAGCATGATCCCTGCAGTCTTCAGTAGATCCAACAGTAAAGAACTGTAAACATCAACTACAGAAAATTAGACTCTAAACAATTATCTAGATCACCAAACGAGGCACAAACTTTTATGCTTATTATTTATAGCATGATTATCTCATCAATAGACCCGATAATCCAGAAATCTTTATACCCTCATATCACTTGGTTGTCCCAAGTAATTTCTCATACTGCAACTAGTGACAAACATAAACATGCCAATAATACTAGAGCAAATGCAATTCCTTCCCTGTTCACCACTTAAAGAATAAATTTCCCTGGCATAAGCAACTGATACAAAAATAACAGGGGTCATATTTCAGAAGGAACAAAATCCCCTGCATAACACAGGCACCGGAAATCAACAAGCAAATAATTCAAACAAAGCAATCCATTTTTCACTCACCTTGCATCATTCCCAGATAAAGATAGACTGACCCAACCAGTTGTCTTGACAAGCTCCACCGTTTTTATCTCCTATAGAAAGCAGTTACAGAACTCTTCCATATTAACCACAATGATGTCTGATAGTTCCAGAATTGCAAGAAAGAAATTTAAAGGAAAAAAGCACACAACTGGCATTACCTTTAAATTGTGAAAACCATCTCCAGCCCGAACAGAAATCTTACTAGGTGTGTAGCTCTCATCGAGCTTGAAATCAACATATAGCACAACCAACTGCAAAACCCACTCAAACCCATCAGGAAAGCATCTGAACAAGACCCAGAAGAAACTGAAATACCCGAAAATAATAAAGCAAAATCAACATAAAGCACAACCAACTAAAAATCCCAATAAAACCCATCATAGAAAATTTAAGTAAACCCCAGAAGAAACTGAAATGCCGAAGAATAACATAGCAAAATCAACAGCTGAGACCTGTAACTTGACTTTCTTCTGGAACTGAATATTGACCAAATGCGGCTGAGCTCCATCCGATCTAAGCCAGAACAAAACAAAAGGTGAAGCTTTGAGAACGATTAAAGAGGGGTTGCCATGAAGGTGTCGGGCTTTGGAGACTCACTGCCAGTAAGTTTCCAGATTATCATCGCGGAGAGCAGAAACGCCATTGCAAGGCTTGCAAGAGCTGACGCTCCAAGCAGCTTTCTTTCCCAATTCCTGGAGGTCGTCGTCGACAATTAAATGCTGATTTCCTCCCGTAATCTTCCCTTCTTCTTCCGATTCCCACGACTCAGTCGCCATTTTGAAAATCTAATTCGCCAAAACCCTAAATTGCAAAAAAGTAGAGTGTTTCGAGCTGCGAAACACTATTATAGCTACTATTTTCAGCTTGTAACAAAAGTAATTATTTGTTCAGTTAAAGAGTGAAAGGACTTAGTGGCCTAATTCAATAGAATTGTTCAACTTGTCAGTATAATAGAATTGAGTTTCGTCAATAAGTAAACTTTGAAACCATGTGAATCATCACAGTAATTAAAAAGGACAAAAAGAATTATAAACAAGTTTTACAACTGTAAAGCAACACACAAATTACCAAACAAAGTTTAGTCAGTGATACTGCAGCTTGGTAAATGATTTCTGTCTTTAAAATCCAACTCATTTGAACAATTAAGTTCATCATAATACCACAGCAAGTATTTGAAAGATTCGAATAAACAGAGCAAACAATCTTTTACAGACTAATAATTGGCTATTAATCATTACTACAAAGATAGAATAAAACCTCATGACAGATGATCTGCAAGATCCTACTATAGCAACAAATGGATCACACTTAGCAAATGATTTTCATACTGTTAGGAAAAAATTTCTCAATCACTTATCACGCATAGCGAAATAATAAACACAATTAAATTAGTATAAATAAATTTAATGTAATTCGGTTCTTAACTAGCCTACATCCACAAATAAAAGAAATTCACTCAAACAAAAAATAGAGATTACAGTAAAGATATGCTCTTAATATTTATGCTAGCGTATGGATCCCCTACACACCACTGATAACCTCAATATCTTGCTATCACACAATTACAAGATATAAGAATTGTACAAAATTTTTCGTCCTAGCCATCTCCGCTTCCAGACCTCTCCTCCCTCTTACTTTTACATTTTACCTCTTCACCACATTGGCTTTTCTCTCATATTAAAATCCCAATACAACAAGTTTTTTTATAGGCCACACAAAAATTCAAACTACATCAAAATAAGAAAACTAAATTCTAAACAAATAAGAAAACTAAAACCAAATCCAAAATAAAAACATAAACCCAATCGTAAACAAACTAAAATTTTAAGCTTCTTGAATTTGAGCTAATAAACCCAACACATACACTGGGTAGTAACAAAATTCTAACAGAGAACTACTAACAAAGTTCTTTGTAATCCCAAAAATTGAATATGATTGCAATTTGCAGAAGAGGCTTATTACCTCTTCACTCTTAGGAACCACTTATGAGCCTACTAGCCTACCAGAAGCTTAGAGATTATCTTGTAAAGTCAACTGATTAAACTGTAAAAACTAATGAAAATTTAGTAGTACAAATCCCTTATTCCATGTCCTTTGTGGACAAACAAAAGCATTTTAATTTAGCCCAAGGAAATTTTGAACATGAGAAAATCGTGTTTAGAATTAATCCCTCATGGTTCAGCTCCTTTCTAATCCTAGTTCTTGCCCCATGTATCTTATGTATCATTATTCTTTACTCTTCATTTTCAGTTTTTATATAACTCTATCTCATCTCAGAGCATATATATAAAAAATTGCACGATACTTATATACATATTAATTTGTGGATATACCGGATGCGCAAAACAACTTTCAAAATATAACTGAGATGGTGACTTTTCAGTTAGAATGCAAGTTTCTAAGCTTTCTCCATGCCACTTATCTTCATCACTCTCAACGATTTATTGAACAAAATCATCAGTCAAGCACAAGGCATCCATAACGATCCATAAACACATAACGTCACCAAATGATTGATATGAACCTAATTAAGAGATTGAACTTGGAAAAGAAGGAGAGGACAACCTAGAAGCACTACTAAAAAAATGGAGTTTACCAATGCGCATTTCCAATGGCTGCACGTTGGTAAATTTAAATTTCTAATGCGTGGCCGTTGGTAAAGCACACGTTGGAAATCTAGTTATCAACGTGCAAAATTTCACCCATTGGTAATTTCCAACTAATAATAATAATAATATAATGTATCATGTTATTTTTTTTATTAGAATAATAATATGTACATTTATATTTATACTTTGATATATTCATATTGATATTGTCAATAATATCTATATAATATTTTTATTTAAATACGTGTGTGTGGGTGTGTGTGTGTGTGTATGTAATAACTATATATTTGTAAAGTTATATAGACAATTTCTAATGTATATGTTCATATATATGAACATAATTTTTATAGTGAAATTAAAATTTATGATTTTAATTTATAGGATAAAAAATTATACCATTTTTTATATAATATTTATATTTAATCAACATACCAAAAATAACCCATAACCCTAAGATACCTCATATAAAAACCCTAATCTATCTCACCTCTCATTTCCACTTCCATCCTCCCCGCTCTCACCCTCTCTCAACCCTCTCTGCTCTCAACTCATCCTCTCCACCCTCTCTATTGTCATCCCTAACCCCGCTCTGCTCTTGTCTCTCACCTTCTCCTCCTTCTCTTCCGTTTTCCAGTCGTCCCTCTCCTTGGCCGCCGATCACCCTCCGTCTATTGTAGTCTCGATCTCCATCCCTTTTTCCCCAAGTGTTGAACTCGGTACGCCTCCGATGTCTCGCGTCCTTGTCACGCCTCCCCGTTTCCTCGCATCCCCCTTTCTTCGCCGATCTCCCTCCGTTCTTCCCCAAGCGTCAATCTTAGTACACCGCTGACAATTCGCCTCCTCTCCTTGCATCCCCATCTCCTCCCATCCCCGTCTCTTTGCGTCCCCCTCGCCTCGACGCCTTGCCTTGCCTCGCCACCCTGCTTCCTCCCCTCGCCTCTCTTTACTACCCCGACACCATCATTTCGGTTTTTTATTGTGTTGATTTGGTTGTTTTTTTCAAATTGTAGCTTTTGCTTATTTGATTTTATAGATCTGGTGTTTAATTGATTATTTGGTTTTAATTTTGCAAATTTGTAGCATTTAATTGTATGATTTTGTAGATCTGTTGTTTGATTATTGATGTTGTTTTCATTTCCTGATTTTTTAGTTAATATTGTGTTTCATTTTTTAATTAATTATAACTTTTGCAAATTTTGTGTATTTTAAATTAAGTATATAATTTAGGGCAATTTTTGTGCATGAATTTCAGTAATTTCTTTAATTTTGTGAATTTTTAGTTAATTTTGAAGATATTTCTAATTTTCAAGCTTTGAATTTATTCTTAATTTTTTCTGTTAATTTTAGATTTTTTTTATTAATTTCCGTAAGCTCTTATGAATTTCAGATTTTTTTTTTTTCAATTTTTTGAATTTTTACTTATTTTTTTGTGAAATTATATATTTTTTAATTTTAACTGAATTGTTAAATTGTTTGTGTACCAATAAAATCATTGTTATATATTTTTAATAAATACAATTTTTAGTTAATGTAATGTATAATTTTAATATTAATTATTTTATTTTTATTTTTTTTTTACAAAAAAAATGTAGTTTCCAATAGCTCATCGTTGGAAACATGTTTAATTTTTAAAAAAATTTGACATAATTACCAACGGCTACTTGTTGGAAACCATTGATATTTACCAATGCACATGCACGTTAAATACCAACGCACCTGCACGTTAAATACTAACGCACGTGCACGTTGGTAATTTGGTCGCCTGTTGGAAAACATAGCTGGTGTATGTTGGTAATTAACAACGCGCTTGTTACTAACATGCATGCTTATTATTATTATTATTATTATTAAAAATATAATAATATATTTATAATTACTAACGTGCTAACACGTTGGTAATTTACTCTTTGAAAAATAGTTGATTTATCAATGCATCAACGCATTAGTAAATTTCCATTTTTTTTTTACCAACGGTCTTAAGTATTGGAAATTACCAACGCACAGGCCGTTGGTAATTTGCCCGTTGGAAAACATAGTTTTTTTAGTAGTGAAGAGAAGACAAGGACATCGAACCTGACAGCTCTGATTTTCCCCTAAATCATTGAACAGAGTGGAATCGGAGTATGAAATTGTTCTTCTAGAAAATCGGCCGAGCAATAGAACCGGCGTAGCTCAGAGGGGATGAAGGTTATGCAGGCGATGATGAGATTGAACAAAGATGAGCTCGGGTCATCAAGATGGTGTGGACAACGACAATGATTCTCAGAGAGAAGGATTTTAGGGTTTCATGATAAAACTAAATAATCAAATGTATTATTTAGATTGGATAAAATTATTTAGTTCTTTGGTTATTGGATCTAGATTGAATTAAATTGTATTTTTAATTTAGTTATGAGAACAGTTATTGGTTTCTAAACTTAAATCAAACAAACTGATATACTAGATATTTTATAATTAAGCTCACTAACCTTATATGTAGAATGTTATTTTGTGTTTAATTTTGGACTATATGTTATGAATCAACCGTAAACTTTATGCATAAAATGAAATATATATATATGTATATTCCATATGTTTAGTTCTAATAAAAAAATTAAATTATAAAAATTAGATAAACTGAATTATAATTTCAATGGTTCAAATAAAAACAAAAAAATTGAATTATAATTTGGATGATTCAGATTCATTTTAATATATAATTCATATGGTTTAAATCAAATTTATAAAAACTGAAAACAAATCAAATTGTAACTCATCCAATCAAATGAACACGCCTAGAGTAACTAACTTTTTTCTTTGTGAAAAATAGTGAGTGATGGTCTACAGTGCACCCTCTAAACTCCTCATGAGCATTGAGCATGATAATAATTCTGACAATGATGATATTAGGTGGAATGCTAGGTTTAAAATGCATCTGTAGTCCCTAATTTTAATATATTGTTCCACTTTCATCCTTAATATCATTAAAATGTTTCATTTTTATCATTTTTTAGATTAAAAAAAGTTACAATGGATAAAAAAAAAATCCACATCAGCATAGAATAGTAGGAAAATTACACTTTTATACCCTAGTTTACTATTTTCTCTTAACTCAAGCCTAAAATTTTATTTTGTATGTAAGATCATTAAATAATCACTTTATCTTTAGGTGACATGAAGGGGAGCAAAAAAGCATTTATCTATTAAATGTATATGCATAAAAGCATCATGAAAGTGTCTTAATTAAATTATTATTTATATTAAATTCTATGTACATAAAGTCATTGATCACAAACTAGTAGTAATTTTTTATTTTTTTAATAATTTTTTATTTATATTCAATTGAAATCCTAAAAAAAGTTAAATAAAATCTCACCCACCATTAATTTTTTATATTATCTCATTGGTTCTTTCACTTTTTTTTTTTTTTTTACCAATCTTCTTCTTCTTCTTCTTCTTCATCTCTGTTTCTCTTTTTCACTAGGGATGTCAATAAATGTCCGATCCAGTGGATATTCGATTACCTCTAATTCTATAGGTCAAGTTTTTTTTGTACAATTGATCATATTTGGGTCGAATGTGGTTTTTCTTTTCCTATCTGCCAACGAGTTTGGGTTGGATGCAGGGTTTAAAGTTCACTAGGCCCTACATCCGACCTATATGTGTGTATGTAGCATATTAGTATTAGTTATATGATGAAAATAAAAAGGCCGAAATGCACATATGGTTCTTCAACTTGGCAAACTCGAGCGAGTTAGTCTTTTAACTTTCCAAATTAAGTGTGTCAGTGTAACGACTCTCCAAAAAATTCGGGTCATAATTACTGAGGTAACATTAGTTATTTTAGTAATTTAATATACTTAGAATATTTAATGCAAGAAAATTCTCAGTTTAATAAAGTATAGTAGCTTAAAGATGACAAAATTGGTAATTTAAGAAAACCAGACCAAAAAGGGCATTTTAATCATTTCATATAGTGACCCATTTTTATTTCACGGTTAGGTAGAGGATGAAAAAATATTAAATTTAAAGAATCACGGTTTTTTGTGATTCTCGTTATACCCTTGTGAAATTATGACTTAGACTGAATTGTCTGTGAATGGTTTATATGTAACCTTCAAAAGTGTCTGACCTAAATTGTACGTATGTCAAAGCTGAGGACTGGGCGTGTAATTAAGGTAAAGAAAGATTCAGTCGCGGCATAATGCTGGTTTTGGTCCTGAGTTTTCTATTTGGTCCTGTGTAAGTCATCAATGTACTATTGTGTACAAAGAAGGGACCAGGTGCGTGGCATGTGCCATTTAAGCCTACATATGTTGACTTCCAATGATTTGCTCGGCCATCTTCTTCCTCCAGATCCAGACCACCCGAGAGCACTCTCTCCCCTTCAAAACTCCATAGCCTAACCAAATCCAAGCTCCAATTCATCAGAATCAAGCATAATTAAGCAAATTTTTGAAGGAAAATCAAGTATGGAACCATCCTAGGCTTGAATTTTAAGTTACTTGTTCAAGTAAGTGTTGTTTTGTTCTTCCCCTATTTTTGAGCTTCATAAGGCTCTGTTGCTGCTGGATTTACTGATTTGAGCTTAGTTCTTGTTTGTTTATTAAGGGAAAAACAACAAGAAAAACTTGAGAATTAAGCTTAAGTAAGAAAAGTAAGAACTAATTCAATTTTTTCTTATTTTTGATTAATTCAAGAATTTTTGTGGGTTAATAAATCTGGAATTAAGTGTGTTATAATAAGTTTTTGTTAGCTTGTGAAGGCAAAAATACATTTAAAACCCATTTGAACCAAGTTATTGAAAGAAAGCTAAAGGCCTAGTTATATGTTGATTCGGTTCGGATGTGTCCAGATTTTTTTGCTTATTTGTGCTGAAAAATGGTTGGATTTAATGTGTTTACATTGGTCCCTAGTTGATTATAAGAGAAATAATAAATAGGAACCTAGATTTTTCGGTTTTGGAGTTGAAATGATATAACACCAAAACCGATGTTGTTGTGTGTTGAGTAAAGGGCCGGCTAATTGGAATCCAATGAGAAGGTTATTCCTAACCATTTAAACAATAAAGAATGTTGTAATATTGTCCTAATTATGGTCTATTTATGTAGCTAAATGATCAATTAAAAGAGAAATACTCAAGCTACTATAAATGGTACAAAGAAGAATACAAAAAAACCAAGACCATAAGGACATTGAAGTTGGTGTTTGCTTGCATTAATTATTCAAAGTAAGGGATTTTAAGTTCAAATTTAAATTGATGTGAGTTTTACAATGCATTAATTAAAGGAGTAAGAGGTGGACAAGAAATGGCTTAAGGATTAAGTAATTAAATAGCCCTTAAGTAAGTATACGGGGTACTAAGTATTCAAGATGGGCTTTAATACTCAAGAGTACCCTAGTTAAGCTACCAAGTTTGGTAAGAATGAGCCACCAAGTTTAAGAACTCCCTATACATTATGAGTAAGGGTAAGTAATGGCAAGTCAAGCTTACTAAGGCAAGAGTTAAGCTCTTGTAAGAAAGACTAAGTTGAGGATGGGTTCCATAGAACCCGTACTAGTGGCCATTAGTTAAGACCTCATAATGTTTTGAGCTCACGTTAAGATGTGTATATATGTTATATATGCTGGGTCCTAAAGTTTTTTTTGCAGGTATTTAATTCCTTTACTGAGAATTTATGATTCTCACTCCCTTAAGTATATCATTGTGCAGATACTAGTAGTGTGAAGCCTAACACCCACTGAAGGGCTGTTAAGCAACGTTTTGGTACAGGTATTTAAAATACCATGAATATTTAATGATTCTAAATTATTGATTAGTAATATTATTGTACTAACTAAGTTATTTAAAATAGCCTTGACAGAAACGGGCAAAGTGCATAAAGAGAAGTTGGACCTCTCATTTCTAGAGATTCTGTGCTCAGGTGGGAGTTATTTTGATAGTCTCAGACTTTGTACATATTGGGTACTTAGGTACCAAGGAAATGCCTCTAGTTTGACTAGTGTGTATGGACTTACTTAGTGTATATGTATATGCACTATGATTGCTTAAGGATGTACATGAGTTAAGTGTTATGTGTACATAAGTTCATGCTTGCAGTTTAAATAAACATGTTTATATGACTTTGGTATTATGTGTTTCAAGTGTTTTATGAATATGATGGAAACTATTTTGAAAGTTTTATTTATTATTTTTATTAGCTCTTCCAAATGCCGAAGTTAAGCATGCATGAATTCATGTCATATGATAATCAACTAGTATGAAGTTTTAAACAACTCAAGTATTAGCTTAGTCATTTGCAACTAAGAGCAGGAATACTAAATCCTGATTATCCTAAGATCCTGAGAACACCCTATATTAGGGTAAGCGAGAAGGTTCTTTACAGTTAGTTCCTCAACTTCAGTAAATTAAATGGATTAGTCATAGGTGTGACAGAAAGTGTCCAATTATTTAGCCTGGGATTTTAACGGCGTCATCATCTTTCCTCTCTCCTTGCCCTATTTCCTCGCCATCTCTCCTCCCTCGTCGCTTGCCAACCTCCCTCATCCATCCTCATTCTCCGTCCTTGCCCGCCCTCTTCGTCTATTATCCTCATCCACCAACCGTTACCCTCATCTCTCCTCGCCCTTTCTCCTCCCTCATCGCCTACCTACCTCCCCCATTCTTCCTCATCCTCCGTCCTCACCGTCCTTCTCATTTGTAATCCTCATCCACCGGCCAGCATCTCACCTGATGCTCACCCTTTTCGTCTGCAATCCTCGTTTGCCAGCCATCGTCTCACCAGATGCCTACTGTCCTTCTCACTCTCCTCACTCACCCACCGTCATCTCACTCGATGCATGCATTTTGGCCATTTCCATTTCCATCTCTAGACAATTTTGGACAATTGGGGTCAAGCTTTTCTAGGCATGTGCCCATTAGGAAGTGATAAGAATAGGCTGGGGGAAAGAATAGGATAAGATATTGTATATTCGGTTCTTGGCATTTGGCGAGGGAAGATAAACGACCGGTAGGTGATGGCAAGAGGAAGAGAGATGGAGTCGAGAAAGAGAGTAAAAAGGAAAATGGAAATGCCCCATGCCAGTGATGCCATATCAGTAAAATTTTAACACCATATGGCCTGCCATCCATTTTGGACTAACTTGCTAACTTTTTTAAAGTTGAAGGACTAACTTATATTGAGTTAAAGATAAAGGACTAACTCGTTAGAGTTGGAAAAGTTAAGGGACCATATGCGCATTTTGGCCACACACACACACACACACACACACACACACACACACACACACACACACATATATATATATAAAGCAGGATGCACCTAAGGGTACTTTTGTCTTTTCCTTAATGAGAACGATTGTGTAGATGACACGTGACACACTTTCTTTTTTTTAGTAAGTTAACCACAAATTTTTACATATGGTTTACCCAATATACCCCTTACCTTCTGATGTATTATGACGGTGACCCGTGGTAGTCAAAGCCATAATTGTTGACTTATATTCAAAATTTAAATTTAGATAGATAAATATAGGATTAAATTCATATTTATCTTGATTTTGCTAAATTCTTAATTTTGAATTAGTGTGATAAGAAATAATTGAATCAATTTTTTATTTTTTTTGAAAGGCCGATCATATATATTAGGTTGTATATATCAAGGTTTAGGAAATTTGTGTTGATAGTAAATGTGGATTTTCTCATAAATTTGTGTATTTTGAAAAGCAAATCAAAATTATTATTATTTTTTTAAAACTTAAAGTTGTTTATAAATTAGCACACAAGTTTTAAAGGTATATGTATATATCACAATAAACGCTTTTCTCAAAAGCTTCTTAGAATGCTAAACCGATAAATTTTCAAAAACTTCGTAGAATGCTAAACGGATAAGTTTTCAAGATAATGATGACAATTTCATAAAAATAAGGATAGAGATAAAATTTTATAGATGATATAAACCAAAAACATATCTGATATAGTCTCCAACTAGGAATGAAATTGGTAAATATTAGATTTATATATATACCCAAAATAATTCCTAGAAGTTTTACAATTTTCTTTCTCAATTTTCAATTTTTTGATTCTTCTTTCATCTATTATCAAATTATAGTAACACAACTTTTACAATTTTTTTTTGATAGGAATATAGAAGCAATGATATTGGAGCAAAGTTTGAATGAGGTATGTAAACGCTGACACTTTTTCTAAATTCATCTCTCATCTTTATTATACCACCACAAGTAAGTAACATTGACATTTTTTAAAAAATATACAGCTGCAAATTTTAAATAGTCTCAATTATTCCAATTAAGTGATTTCTTTTAAGGTTAGTAAGTATGTACTCTATTAAAAAATTGATTGACAAGTAATTTTTTATTTATTTTATAGTCCACTGAAGAGAACATGTGATGCCCAACAGCATCTTCGTCATGTGTCATTGTGACTTCGGGAGGGACTTCCTGAGAGGGAGAACGTCTGGTGCACAGGTTTCCCAGAGGAGCGTGCCTGAAATGCTAAAAAAGGAGGGTTAGGAGGTCCCCGGAGTGTCTTTCCGGGGGGGGGGGGGGGGGGGGGGGGGGGGGTTCCCCATCCGAGCCTCCGACGCCTAAGTCAGTGCCCTGAAGGGAGATAAAGGAAGAACACTAAGAGGTTAGATGGCTTTGCCTGTATGTGTTTTTAGGGAGAGAGAGTCCGATCCCTTGCCAAGTCCTGTTTCCTGGTATTTATAGAGGTGCCCCGCCTGTTCAGATCGTGACACGTATTCGGTCAGATGCGATCCATATTTTCGGGCGTAGGGGACAGGTAGCCGTTTTGTAGGCTCCTCGGGTCTAAGACCGAGACAGGTCGTGATAGGACTTGGACGGCGTCGGCGCGTCAGATTGCCGTTCCAGGCGGCGTGTAGCGCCTGTGGGCGACATGTCAGAGGCTCTTTAAATGCTTCTGCCGTACTCCCGAGGTCCTCTTGGCGAGGTCATCCTTTGGTACGGACGCCCTGGTTCGAGGAGTTCCCTAGTTCGGGGGTTCCGCCTTCGGTGGGATTCTTCTCCTGCTTGGGATAGCTGGACCTTCGCCTCCGGAGGCGATCCGTTTGGTCCCCCGAAGGAGCCGGTGATCGTTCTTGAATTCCCGAGTTCGAGGTACTTTGACTTCGCTCCTTCCGAGGTCAGTGACAGTGCCTCTTTTGGGTGACATCAGGCTGTCCGGCTATATTTTTGGCAGGAGGTGTATACTGAGAGGGGCGGTAGCCCTTCGGCTATCAACATGCAATATAGATATCAAACATACAAAAAATTTACTCATACAATGAAGCTTGAATCTTTCTTAAATCCAAGAAAGGATCAAAACTGCCAACAATCAAGAAGAAGCCTATGCCAACCAAAGGAGGAGAATAGATTTAGAATTTCAAGCGGGGGACTATGTGTAGATCAAAGTATCCTCAATGAAAGAAGTCATGAGATTTGACAAGAAAGGCAAATTGGCTCCTAGATACATTAGGTCATTCAAAATATTGGCTAGACTTGGCAATGTGGCTTATAAGCTAAACTTACCTCTAGAATTGAGTTATGTACATGATACGTTTCATGTCAGTATACTTAAAAGATATTTATTTGATCTACATATCAATTAGTACTATTTATTAAACAATAGGCTCCTATTTATTTTGAAAATCCATAAGCATTCTAATCTTGCCACGGGTTTGCCACCGTACTATTTTTTTGAGCAAAAGAAAAATCCGTAAGTGATATTAAAAATAACAAATAACACAAAGTATTCATTACAAGTTAAACAACCATCCTAAAACATAAAGTAAAAAAGAAACAAAATTGTTCACATCTCATAAAGGATGAAGCAAGTAAATTTCTATATTTTTTCATAAGAATAAAATTTTATGTTTAATAGAGGACTTTTGTCACTTTCTTTAAACTTTCAATACAATCACTCAAATGTCATTTTTCAAAATTTAGTGGCATATTGTATGATTTATAAAATTTTTGGGATTATCTTATGTATAGTTTTAAGAGTTCATGGACTAAGCTTTTTTTTTGGACTTTATTAAAATTTTGAAAAGTTTTTAGTTATCAAACGAAATTTTTTTTGAAAATGGCTACCTTATAAATTTCCAAAATGTATATACTTTATGGATTCTTAATATACTTAACTTAAAACTGGAAGAATAAATCCTACAAAATTTTCAAAAATATAAAGTTTGTGAGTTGTGAGAATATTAACAATTTTGTTTTTCAAATGTTACTAAACACAATTATTCCTTCAGATTTTTCTTTCATAATTGCGTTTATAGTTTTATTGTGATTCAATGTTTAATTTTCTTTTGCAGGCCTATATTTTTACAAATACATGTGCTCAATCTAAAATTTTTTTTTGTCTATTAATCTATGTGAAAAAAATATGTATGTATGTGTGTGTGTGTGTATATTTCTCATGTTTCCATTTTCTAACCTTTGGCCTTATATTCAAAAGCATGTTATGTTTTTACTATCTTTCTTTTACAAATTCATTATATATAAAAGATGTCACAATTTGAAGGTTTTAACAAGGTTTAATGATGGTAAGAAACAGGAAGACATAATAAGTTTATCCAGAATCCAAATAGATGATCACGTCAAATTTTTTTCCTTAAAATATAATTTTGGCTTTATCTTTTCTAATCTCATGTTAACACTTTTCGTGTATAATTTTTGGAGAGGAACAATTCATTTTAGAGTTAAGACTGAAGATGATAATATATCCATATGAATTGTTGTTATTTAAAACTTAAAAGTTTGACATAAATAAATAAATAAATTTGTTGGCAGTACTCAATACCTTGTTATAATAATTTGATACTTTTTAAACTATTGGCTGATTGTATATTTTTATAATAATATTGCTATAATATTTACATATTTATTATTTTATGAAATTTAATACAATTTATAATCCTGTAGCAACGTCGGGTATGTAAACTAGTTAAGAACAAGTAACAGTTGTTTCAATATATAAAGACATAATAAATGTATGATTGGACATGGCATGGTTCAATAAAATTGCAGGTATGAAAATGTGGTGGGTAAATAGGTTTTACCCGACCCAACCCATCAAACAAGTGATGAGTAAGATATAGATAAAGCATTCAAGATAGCAAATAGGCTCTGAGAATACCCTCATTCTACCGAATCTGACCCATTTACATTCCTATTTCTCACTCATCTCAATTCCATTCGGCACTCTCATCTATTTCTTCTGTCTCTTTTTTTTTAACCGGACTCCCTCTTTCCCTTTTTCCTCTCGTCTCTCATGGCTCTTATCTTCATCTCACTCTTTCTAGGTCTGACCACTTCCACTCTGTTTCTCTCTGCCCTATTCTTTATTCTCTATCCTCATCTTCCCAAGCTCTTCTTCTTTGAAATTCAGCGGTTTCTTCATAAAAAAATTGAGTTTTATTTTAATGATTTTTGGATGAAATCATGAATTCACAATTTCAATGAACATGTCCCCTAAAATAGGCATTTCCTGACACCTAGCTCTATCCTTGTTGCCCCTGTCCATGCCTCTGCTAGTTTTAGCCTCCCTATAAGTGTCGTTCTCCTTGTTGTCCCTCTCCACACCTCTTCCAGCCTCCCAACAGTGCTGCTTCCTCCTCGTCACCTTTTAACCTCAAGCTTATCTCTCTCAAGCCCTCTGTTGCCTCCTACACCCTTCTTTCCCTGTTGCAATCAAATCTCCCTCTGTCACTGTAATAAACCCCTTCCTCGACTTAAACATTCCTTACCTTAAATTTGAATTCGATCTCTCTGTTTCTAGTTTATGACCGGATGGTCTTCCTCGACTTAAACATTCCTTACCTAGAACTTCCTTGATCCGATTCTACTATAGTCGCCATTCAGAAGACCAATTGTGTCAAAATAACGATCAAGGCCATGGAGCTCAACATCACCAGAGTTGTATAAAACCGTCAAATTGCGTTGGCCCAACCCTTGCTCAACATATGAACCCGTTGCATATCGATCCCCGACAGCAGTGGCGGACCTATTAAGGGGCAGGGGGGGCTGTTGCCCCCCGAAAATTTTGAAACTTTTGATATATAGGGTACTAAATTGCTTACATCGAGAGAAGTTGGGATTAGATACGTATTCCTGCCCCCTAAAAAATATGGAAGAATATAAAGATGGGGGGCAATGTGGCATGCGCTTAATAAATTAGGGACCAAATTGGTGGTTGTCCCTTTAGCTTTAAGCAACTGGTAACGCCAAACGGTGACGTTTTGAAGAGTTTGCACTCTTCCAACAAAATCTCAATCTCAGGCTCCCGGAATTAAGGTCTATTGGTCGATTCTTCCATGGCCTGACCCTCACCTCCCTCCAATTCACCGCTGCAGACTCAGGCAAAACCAATTGCTGGCAACCATAGCCTCCCTCCGTATCCACCACCTCAGACTCTGCCCGGCCCTCACCTCCTTCTGTATCCACTACCTGTGACTCCTCCTCTCCACGCCTCCTCACCCCACAATGGAAGACATCACGGGTGCTGGCTCCGTTAGCCGCGTGGGCCAATGTCATCAAAGTCGACTCGGCCTTCCAACGAATGGAACTTTGGGGATACGGAGCTTGGAGAATGATTAAAGAAGAAGAGAGATGCAATGAAGAACGATTGGAGAATGATTGGAGAAGAAGAGAGATGCAATGAAGAATGATTGGAGAATGATTGGAGAAGCAGATAGCTATTTGTGGCGTCTTAAACTCAAATCTGCCACATCTCGAACCCAAATCGCTCTCATTTCGATCTTCACTTCATTGTTTGTCCGGCTAGTAAACGAAGCGAGGATGAATCACAATCGGGCATTCTGCAATCGCGCATGGAAGCAATCTGGATTTTTGGCATTTTCAATCCTTATTGCTGGTATGAAATTTCATTTTGAAGTTTGCTCTTTTATGGCAGAACATCCAATTGATTCATAGCGAATGATTGATTCATAGTAATCAAACGGCTGACGGAACAAGGGCCAATTCAGTGGCGTAGCTACCCTTTGCTGGGGGAGGTTGCCCCCGGGAATTTTGAAAAAATGTAAATATGGGGTAGTAATTTGATGATTTTGTCAAAAGTTAAGGATTGTGTGTGTATTTTGCCCCCCAAATATTATGGGAAAAATATAAAGATGGGAGGCAATAAGGTAGGCTCTGAAGAAAGTAGGGATCCAATGAGTAGTTATCCCCTCTACATTAAGGGATATTCTAACATGGCCTAAATGCACTATTAGTCCTCAAACATTCCCAACTCGTACGATTTGCTCATTGATCTTTGAATTAGTGTGAATTAGTCCCAATTTACAGCTTTACCTAACTGTGACGTCGTTTCTCTCCTCCGAGCTCCGCCGACTTTCCTCCGGGCTTGCCCCCCGAACCAAAATCCTGGTTCCGCCATTGTCCGACAGCTCCACCTTAGGCAACGGAACAACCTTCCCTCTCTTGACATCCCGTATTGATTTGTCGACGAGAAGCTCTACGAGGTGGCTGTTGTCATGTTTGACACAGTACCTAGACTTTTGGGCAGGCCTTCAGCTGGAAAGATGCGGAAATGACAACAACTTTGAGGCTTGGAACCAAATTTGATTTGCTGAAGAATTGAGAATGAAGGGGGGACGGTTTTGATGGAGGAGGATGTAGAATTACTAGTGTGGGCAGCAACGGCAATGAGGAGGATCGAGTTCTCAACGGACATCATCAAGAGAAAGAGAACGATGATGGCTTGAGTGGATACGCAGGGTGGTGGATCATGTGCTTAGGGCTATGTTTGGAGGTGTTTTGGCGTCTGAAGGATTGCGGGTGGCCATGGGGCTGTGCCTCTGGCGCCACTGATCCTCGGGCTGCCACTGCTCTTCAGGCAATGGTGATCCATCACATTAGAGGAGCATGAAAATGAGAGAAGTAGAAATGATGGTTAAATTGAAACTTTTGAAACTTTTAGTATTTATAGGGTAGGGAACAAGTTTCTAGTGATCAAAATTGAGATTTATACTATAATGTGGCATTTTTGCATTCAACACAATGTTTTTGGTCCAAAATATGACAAAAATAGAATATTTTAATGATGTTAGAGATGAGAGTGGAACAAAGTGGACATTGGGGATAAAAGTGAAACAACATTTATAAGTTGGAGACCATAGATGCATTTTTGCTCGGACTACTATCAAATATAAGAGTAAGTATTGTGTGGGCCTAACTCATGCATGCATTTTTTTTTCTTTTACCAATTTTATTTATTCTTTTAGTTTGTACTTTTATCAATTTTATCTGTTCTTTAATTGATTCTTATTTATTTTTTTGGTAGGTTTATTCTTTTATAAATATTGTTTATTCTTTTATTAGTTCTTATTTATTTATTTTTATCTAATCTGCTCTTGTTTTTCATATTTCATATTTCTCTTTCCTTTTAAAAAATTATGTTTGAATTTTTTCTTTACATACATACATACATACATACATATATATATATATATATATATAATATATTATAAAGAACTGAAAAAAGAACAAACAATAATAAATTAAAGAACATATAAGAACTAACAAAAATAAAAATAAAAATAGATATTACTGAATAATAGAATAATGGAAACACGAGAACAAACCAGCCATGCATAAAAAGCATATAGAAACTGAAAAAGAAGAAAAAATAATATGTCCTTTTAATATTTTTAATTTATTATTTTAATGTTCTCAAATATGTTCTTTTAATATTATAGAAGCTGGAAAAGAACAAAAAACATTAATATTACCAATCTGTTCTTTTAAGGTTATCGATATATTTTTTTAGTGTTATCAATTTGTTCTTTCTAATACGTTCTTTTAATGTAATTACTTTGTCTAATCTATTCTTTAAATGTCTTCAAATTGATAAAATAAATAAAACTTACAAAAGAATAGATAAAATTTATAAAATAACATATAAAATTTAAAAAGTTGGAAGAAGAAAAATGGAAAAAATAAAACCAAGAAATAAAACTAGTAAAAGCAAATAAGATAAAAAAATGAAAATAAAAAATTGAGAATAGAAAAAAATGAAAATAAAATTGAAAACATAATTGAAGAAGAAACAAATGAAAGAATGCAAAACAAAAAAAATCAAGGAAAGATGCTGGAGAAGAAAATGTGAACGAAGAAAAATGAAAAATAAAATCTTTGGAAAATCTAGAATAAAAAAAATGAAATTAACAAGAAAAAAAAGTTGAGAAAAGCCAGAAAGCAAGATGCCATCGAAGGAATCAAACCTAAGGCAACTATGTCAATATGAAACACTCAAACCACTCTGCCAAAAGTAAGTTAGAACGCTCCTTACCTATTGTATCTATACATATTATATTTCAATACTGTTATTCATAATATAAAACAAGTATAAACATATCAAATTGTTTGTTCCTTAAAATTAGAGATATGTGCAGATCAGAAATTAGATATATATAAATTTGATGTATAAAAAAAGTGAAAGATATATACATACAAATAATTTATATCATATATGCACAAAATGAGCTTACATATATATTATTAATATATTCAATAGTATGCATGAGTTCAACCTCCCATAAGAAAACAAGTATAAACATGTCAAATTCTACTTGTAATACCCTCATGTCCCACAATTCACCCATGTCCCCCCCTTATATACTCGGGTTAATCGGATTACTTGGTTCCTAGACCAAGTAACTTCTCTAATTGGACTACTTAGCCCCTGGTCAAGTAGCCTCTCGAATCCAGGATCAGTCCTAATAGACGATGTATGTGCATACCCACTATGTCACACCATCGTGGTTCCAGGTCGGCTCTAATACCATCTGTAATGACCCAAGTCCAGAACCAGCCAACGGAATACCTGCCCACACCACATGGGCTATCATTTGGAAAAGGATAGGTGTTAGGTGTTTATATTCTGGAGTTGGAGCCTATATATCCACATAAGGCTTCCCACAATTTATCCATGTGGGATATGAGGGTGTTACACTACTTTTTGCCGAAATTAGAGATATGTATAAATCAAATATCATATATATATGAAACTTGATGTATAAAACAAATAATGAATGTATACAAAAATGTACCACATATATATAAATTAGATTATAAATATGTTACATATATTTTTAATTGTATGCATAAGTTCATTCATTTTTACATCAACAAGTCAAAATATATCAAACCTAAAATTATATAAGAGAAAAATTAAAATTTTAAATATGAATCGTGAATGCCTGTACATATGACTTATACAACACTATGTGCAACTATGAATAAGTACATTGACACATATGTATAAATAAAATCTTAAAACCAACAATCCTTTTGTATAATTAATTTTTATTTTTTAATATTAAAATAGTGACAGATATGTATTAGTTAGGTCACAAGTATGTTTAAATTCAATGTACAAAAAATATGAGGGATATACACAAATCATGTTGGATATATGTTTCGTACGAGATAAATCTATATTGCATTTTATTTTATACATATTATATATTTTTTAAAATATTATACAGATTATACTTTTATACTCCATTAAAATTGGGGATAATTATACAAATTATGTTGGATATATGTATGGTATTCTTTTTACAATTAATAGGCATTTTAAATTATCAATTTTTCATTCTATATTTTTTTCAGTTTTTACAATAGCATTTTTTAAATGTTAATTAATTATAAAAATAAGTACTATATAGATTGAAATTATTTAAAGATGACAACCATATAATCTAAATTAAGATTTCAGAAGTTGTTATTGAACTACATTAAAAAACAAGGGATAAAATATATATTTTTGAAATAAGGAGGTAAAATGTTATTTCACCTAAACATTAGGGGGCAAATTGTAATTAACCCTTAAAATTGGCATAATCTTCTTTTTGGCGCATACAGTTTGATGAAATTATACATATCATTTTTCCCATTTGTACATATATACACCTAAACAAACATTAGTGATTCATTTAGAGACATATACAAAGATTAGGGGTAGATAACAAGTTTAACATGTATATGCCCCAAGCACTGTTGACCAATCTAGCCTATGAGAAATGTCCTTTAATGTGTCATATCACAGTTGTTGACGACCCTAGCCCATGAAGGTGTCATGACCAGCTTCATCGACCTTTCATATTCGCTATTCTTAACAAATAGGGAAGACTAAAAAAGCATCGATCTAACAATAATTTTGAAGATCTGTGATTTAAGTGTCCGAATTGGTGATTTGGGAAGTAGATTTGATGCTCTAAGAGAGAGGCAGCTACAATAATGATGATGGTGCCAACATCGATTAAAGGGACCTACTTGTGATCTCCATCCCCTTGGCATTCCAACCCCAATCCTACCATTTTTAGTTGTCACCAGAGCCTAGTTGCACCATGTGGGAGCAACACAGGCAATTGATTGCATTCTACTAATTTGAACTCATAGGAGGAAGATTGGACATGCATGGTATTATTTAATTTGATAGCAGGTTGAAGGATATTTTAGTTGTACGGTGCATGTAAAGTAGAAAATATTTTTAGACAACTGCTACGCCAAATTTGGTACCTTCTCTGAAACTGACAAATATAATATTTATAGTAACGTGTGTGCTAAAGTACTTATGCACTAGGCACACGCAAATATCATCAAAAAAATAATCCTAAATTCTTTAGTTAGGATCCTGATTAGACTCCACCAGCTACAACAATGAAAATTATCATGTTTGGTTTTTATAAGCGATTCCCAACATGTGGAACACACTTTCATTGGGGTGCTATTTGCTTTAGGAATATTTTTATTTTCTAAATTAAAATAGTATGTTCACCTTTTTAAGTATTAGTATAATGCCTCTCATGGATGATGTATTTTGTTTTATTCCTTGTTCACTTTTCCCTCTATACAAAGGAAGTATGTCTCAATTGTAAGTGCATCTAAGTTTGGAAATACAATATCCCTTAGTATTTTTATTCATGGTTTTCTAATTGTTTATTCTCTTTGTCCCAATTACTTTCTCATACAATTCTAGGGAATTTTTAATTTTAATGCCTTCCCAAACTTTATCCTGTAGAAGAATCTAGTGATTGCCTATAGGACATCCCAAAATAGAAAGTAGCTTTTACAATTTAGGACAATTAAAGTAGTTGGTAGAGAGTGATGCGGAGTTTCTTACTTATAGAACTTTTTGTAGATGTTCTAAGTTGCAATGACAATGAATCAGTTTAGAATTAGATTTTTAAGGTTATATTTCTTAAGCTTGAAGGTGAATAGTAACTTAGGGAGTCCAACTTTGAAAGTTTTCATTTACTTTCAGATTTAATATCTATAAATTTTCTATAAGCTCCAACTTTGAAAGTTTTCATTTACTTTCAGATTTAATATCTATAAGTCTTCTATAATCCTAAGTGTTTAGTATGGATAGTCAAGTGAGTAAGACTCCAATCAAAATATGATGTACCATTGAGGATGTCTGAACAGCCTGTGTACCTTGTGTCCTTTTATAAGTTGAATTTGTGAGCTTATGACTTAAGTATTGGTTGTGTAATTTCTTGGTTGTATTACTTGTGAGTCTATGAACTTGACCATCTCATGGGATAATTATTTCTTTTTTTCTCCCTCACACCCATGGTTTTATTGTTTTTTTCATTCCTTTTTACAATTTACCAATGGACACACAAGTAGGATTGTTGAATGAGAAAAAGGGGAGGGAAGAAGTTGATAGACTTAAATTTGGGACTTATTTCCTTAGAGCAAATCATCAAGGATCGTGTTGAGAGTTTGAAGAGCTGGCGTTATATTCCTTGAGAATTGGTTCTCGTAAATAACTTTTGTTGCATAATATATATAATGTGTACAACATGACTTGGCATTGATGCTTGTTATTATGTTGTGGATTTGTACTAATACCTTGTTTGTTATTTAGTTGATTTGTTTTCGGACTTTATTATATCTATATTCATGATCTTGATAACTAAAATGTAATTGCACCAATAAAAAAAATTAATAAACATACAGAATAGAGAATTTTTACTATTTTATACTCATTTCATCCTAAATTTTTTACTAACATATTTCGATTTAAGTCATCATAAATCTTTGCAACCTTTTCATATTTAGTTAATTACTTTCACAATATATCGTTCAAATTATCATTTCAATATTCACTTTTTTCATTTTTCTTAATTTTACGTAAAAGTGAAAATAACAAACAAATTTTTTTCATCTTCCTTAATCTTCATGTCAAACCCAAATGTTTCAACCAATTCAAGATGAAAGGATACTTATTTTAGCAACTAGTTAAACATGCCCATGCGATGCATGAGGCTAGTTTTTTTTTTTAATGTTTTAAGAATTTATGTTTATTGATTGTAAATTTTACCTCTATAATTAATTACTACAAAAGTTAAAAAATTAGGATTAATTGAGGTGATTTTGAAGCAGCATAAATTTTATGTTTTTAAAAACCAACATATATACAAAGAAAACAATTATTTAATATGTTGATACATTTTTATAAAGATATGGTAAAGACAGAATTTGTTTGTGGAAAAAAAAAGTAAAGATGGGTTGTTGATGAAAATGTATGAAACAAATATAGCTATTGGGGCCATTGAATCCATTGTGACACTTAAGTTAGTGGATGTTTTTTTAATTACTTTCTTTATAGCATCCGTTAGTTGCTAAGTCTGACATGATGGAGATAAAAAATATTTTTACATTGTATTCATGATAGAAAGACTGAATCCAAGTGAGTAAGAAGGAAAGAACGTCTCCCGCAAAACTGTAATAGATGACATCAAATGAAAGTCAAGACTATTGTTTGTATTAAAGCTGTCTCTATTGATTAAGGAAATCAAATTTAGGGACTATTCCTAGCTTGATTAAATCAAGAACAATTGTTAATAGTCAGGTTATTTGTTATTAAGAATGAGAAAGAATAAGGTGTTTGAAGAAATGTACGTTTATTTTTTCTTTGAATTTCTTTTTGAAGTAAAAGTATTCAAAACATTTTATTTAGGAGGAAAAAATCTCAAAAGGAAATTGTTGATGAAGTGTTGTAAGAGGAGACAAAAAATATTCCATTCTTTTTAAATGGAAGGGTATGATGATTAGTAGTTTTTATACTACCTTAAAGAGATAAATTGGCTGGATAAGAGCAAAAATTTTATATTTTATTAATAAAATTTCTTTACTTATTATGCTTATGTATATATTTGGGGATTTGCAAATAACGTTTAAATTATCCATCTTGCCATTCATGGAATAGAAGAATAGTCTTTGTAATTTGACTCTCAGGTTCATCTTACTATTCATGGAATATTGAGATAATCTTTACAGTTTCACATTTACTTTTCTGTGTTCATTAAATATATATAGAATACGTGTATTGAGGATTCTCAGATGACATTGTATTTTCATTCTTGTCATATATACTTGGTATGTGAAAATAACAAAAATCATTCAATATGTAATACATAGTTAAAGAAATACTAAAAAATATTGATTAAATAACATGGAATAAAACTAAAATAAAATTATAATTTCAACATCATTTACTTCATTTATTGTTAAAACTTAAACATGATTCTAGAAATTTAATTACCATTTATAGAGTATAATATATGATTGAGGAAATAATTTTTAGAGAAGTAGTAAAAGTTAGAATGGATGTTTTGTAAAAGTATAACATGTGATTCCATTTGGCAAAAGACTAAAGTGAAACGTTTTTAATGAGTTTTATGACCAAAATATAATTGTTAATATGTTAGAGACTAAAAAAGGATGATATTTAAAGTTAAGAAATTGTCCATAAAATTTACTTACCTAATATATAATAACTACATAAATTCAATTAACTTTTATAGAGTATAATATATGATTGGGGAAATGATCTTCAATATATAAAATTAGAGGAGAGATTTTATGGAAGTATAATTTATGATTCAATTTAGTAAGGAATCAGAGTGAAATATTTTTTTATAGGTTTATGATCAAAACAGAATCGTTAGTAAATTAAGGACTTCAATAGTACACATTTAAAATTAAAAGACTATCTATAAAATTTACTTATATAGTATGTTTTTTGCTAGCATTTATTACTAGAAAATTCTCGTACTCATAACAAACCTCATCAATTGTATAATTTAATCCTCTTTTTGCTTAGCTCTCATTCCATAGTGACAATTGTTCCCCTAGCCACAACAACCCTCTTCATTCCCTAAGTTCAATTACTTCGGTACTTATACATTTGATCTTGGCTCATTTCCTTCTATCCAATTAGTGCCAAACGGTTGGCCTATATGCTACTGTTGTTAACAATAGCGAACAAAGTGTCAATTTTGAGCAACCTTCCACTGTTTTAGTATTACTAGTACTAGTCACAATTTAATGATCCTTTGTTTGAAAAATCCCCAACAGAGTTAGTAGTAACGTCAATATTACAAGTTTAGTAACCTAATTAGATTTGGTCTGAAACTACAATGACTAAAAAGGCCAACTTAACTTTATGTCTTTATCCTCTTTTCCGCAAATAGCACAAAGGTAACGACGCGTTTTTGATTCGGCGCGTGGACTTCTTTACTGGTTCAATGATTCTTCACACTCTCAACTAAAAAGAACAACAAAACGCCGTTCAACTCCCTCCTCTCTCACCATCAAACGAACTCGAACCCAAAAAATAAAAAAAGAAAGAAAGAAAGAGGAAGATCATCTTCTCTTCTCTTCATTTCTGTGTAATTCTCAGAGTTTGACGCTACTCTCTGAGAATTTTCCGTCATTTTCCTCGAGAAAGCGAGAACGATACAAAAACCGGAGATCCGAGGCTCTCTATGGGCCGAAACTCGCCGCCTCGCGAGATCGACAGGAATGGCGACGCCAATGGAGTTCCGAACAGTACCAGCAGCACTACCAGCAGCGGGAACAGCAGTGGTTTAGGGTTTGGCTCGATCCGGGACCGCTTGAGATTCAAGCGGAACACCGGTGTGGGGCGGGACCGTGTCAAGCGGTCGCTCCTCGATCGACCCTCGGTGCGGGTGCGGCAGCGCTTCAATCGGAAGGGCTTGTGCACTCTGCTTCCGTTCCGAGGCGTCCACTTGTTCTATTTCGGGATTTTTTTCTCTGTCTTCGCATTTGCCATGGTCTCGATGGTACTGCAGAGCTCGATACCCGCCATGATGTTCAGGCAGGGTGGTGAGGGGGCTGGAAGGAAATCGGTCAAGGAATGGCTTCATTTTGGTAGCACGTTTCGTTTCGTCCCTCAGGGAATCTCGCGTCGCCTTGCACCGAGAGATGGGCTTAATCGTTCCTCATCCACCGTCAGGGTTGGCTTTCGAGGACCGAGGCTCGCTCTTGTGAGTGCTTTTTACTTGATATGTGTGTGTGTGTGTTTTTGTTTGTTTTTTTTTTTTTTAAGTTTATCTGAACTTCGATTTCTTAGAAGTTAATTAATAGTAATGTACCTGATAGTGACATCGGTAGGTCAAGCCAAAATTTGGTAGTTCTTTTCGCAATATTGAGTTCATGCAAGTTTGGGCTGTTATTTGGTTCAAAATTTTATTTGGTTTTCTTTAGTTCTTGGAAACCATTTGCTGACACTCACACTTGCTCATACATCAGTAGCTTCGATTCAGGGGGCATTTGATGGTTAGCTGTAGATGATAATTGAATGTATATCCTGAACTCTCTTATCGTTCAAATACTCCAGAGGCTTGCTGATGCTAGCAGAAATGAGCTACTTTTTTTTCTCATAATGATGAATGACTTATTATCACTTTCAGCTAGGATGTAGGCAAGGATAAATCACTGTATTTTCAATGCAGTTATGTCGTACCAGACTATTCTTCAAGCTAGATATTGTAACTGAATGCATTTTTCTAAGAGATATATTTTGTTGGCATATAAAAAACAATACCGAGTGTTGATGCTTTAGTCTAACAGTAATGATATTCAGGATCACTTGTAATAAGGACTGGATCTTTATACATTGAGCTAAGTTTCATTACTTTCATGTGTTTGGAGATGTGTGTTTATGATTTGCTTACTGTTGGATTATTGACAGATTTTAGGAAACATGAATAAAGACCCACGGGCACTGGTTTTGTTTACTGTTGCAAAGAATCTTCAGAGGCTTGGATATGTGCTGAAGGTAAACATATCATGTATAAATTTTTTAAATGTCCATTTTCTTAGCCTCTTCCCTCTTTTGGCTGGTTGTCAAGGGTCAATAGTCTCTTTTCTTTCAGTATTTGTGGAAGGGGGGAAAAACAAAAATAAAATACTGAGAAGGAAAGTGTTTGCGAAAATAAAAAATAATAATAAAAATCAGAGAGGCTAGATTTTAATACTACTCCAAATATGATTATTCTGTCAAATTATATTGACAAAATATTGAATACCCGTTATTTATTAACTGAGGAATCTTCAAATCTTAATTTCTTGGAGATAATGATTGGCACAGTGATTGACAGATTTATGCACTGGAGGTGGGTGAGGCACATCCACTGTGGCAGCAAATAAGTGGTCATGTTTCATTGTTGGGTTCTGAGCAACATGGTCATGTTGATTGGTTAATGTATGTTTGCCTTTCTCTCACTCTCTCTCTCTCTCTCCTGCAAACTTCTGCTTGTTCGTACTCTCAAAATTGTTTAATTTATATAGTTGTGTATCTAGTGTTTCTTATTTTTATCGCATGTTTGAAGTTATATTGTTATTCTTGGAGGCCAGGAACTGCTACAATTCTGGCTACAAAATGAGGCATTTGACTTATATCATCTGTAGAGAGCGGGAATTTTAAAAATATGTCAATGATAGAATTGAGTGATGATGTATGAAATATAGGATTGTCACTTGGGTTTCCTTGACTAGTCTATCAAGCTACAATGTAAATACTATAGGACAACTAGAGGACCATTGCTACATGGAATTTGTGGTCAGCCAATAAAGGAACATGCAAACAAGTAAGTACAGCTAAAGTGTGATTATTGAGTTGGAGATGTGGTAATAAATGATAGAATTAGAGAAAATGTGATAAGGGATTAGGCAAAGATAGTTCTCAGTGATAATAGAAAAAGTGAGTGTTCTAGGTGGCTAGGCCATGTTCAAGATGAACCAAAAGAGACCTCATTGTGTGAGGGTGATACACTAGGTATAGGAGAATAGGAAGCAGTAATGTAAAACTAAGATCACACGGTTAGTGGTGAAACTTTTCTTACTTGGTTAGATGTTCTTGAGAAAGTTGCCTACTATCCAATTAAGTAGAACCAGAACATAGGATCATGTAGCCTAGCCCAACCTGTTGGAAATAAAGTCATGGTTGATTGATTGATACTTTTGTATGTTGTTATTGTTTCTTACCTTTTCATTCTCCCTGCAGCTTTGAAGGTATTATTGCTGATTCTCTTGAAGCAAAGGAGGTTATATCAAGGTTTGACATTCTATGTATTGCATGTTGCACTGAAGTTGATTGTTTTGTTTCTGCTTGGACATTGATCTTATTACATTTTACATAGGACATCAATGTAGATTTTCATTGCCTTGGTGTTTAGAGTTTAGTGATTTAAGTGCCCAAAGCTAGATCGCTCGACTACTATAAAGTAGGATATGTGATTCTTGTATGCCCTGAAGCTGCTAGGATGAAAGGAAATGAAACTACGAGCAGTATGGACGTGAGAACAATTAATGTGTCTGGGTTGGTATGTTTGTGTGTACATGTGTAACTGTAAACATTTAGTAAAGACCAAGCTTCTGATTATTGGATTGGGAAAACATGAAAAGAAGAATTATATGGATTGGGAAAACATGAAAAGAAGAATTATGGATTTGTATCTGATCTCCTTTACATAATAAAGGGCAAAACTATCTTTTTCCTTTTATTGGAAAAAAGTACTAAAAGGTTCCTTTTTTCCACAGTTGAGAGCTGTGTGGTCTTTTTTTTTTCTTCTATAAGGGGTTTCAAAATTTTGGTATGAGGATACGGGAAAAAATATCTGCGTGCAGTAATATACTATTACAAAATGGCTTCCAGCAAGTGTTTAAAATAAGGACCAGAAAAGAGACTGCCACTTCATAGCATTTGTGCTAGTTTAAAGTTTGTACGTTATGCTGTAGACCTAGTTAATTTTCACATTTATATGAAAATGCTTTTGACCGGGCTGGCATAATTCACCAAATATGGTATTGCATGGATAGAGTGCAATAAGTTGCTATCAGTTATCTAGCCTAAACCTTTTAGCTTAAGCTATTAGTCTCTCTCCTACAATTCCTAGATATTATGATGTAAAAGAATCCTTTTATCTTCAATCTTTTGCAATACTGTGTTTAGTGAGTTAATATCTATGCAGCCTAACGCAGGAGCCATTTGGTTCAGTACCTCTCATATGGATAATTCAAGAAGATACTCTTGCAAAACGTCTTCCAATGTATGAAGAAAAGGGGTTGGACCATCTTGTTTCTGCTTGGAAAAGCGCTTTCAGCAGGGCTGATGTTGTTGTATTCCATGATTTCACTCTTTCGGTTAGCCTGTTGCCCCTTCAAACTCTTCCATACTGCATTCCTAGCATACCTTGTATTAGACATCTTATGCTGTTTCTCAATTTCTATTCTGAATCAGATGTTATATACTGTGCTTGACACTGGAAACTTCTTTGTAATTCCTGGATCACCAGTGGATGTGTGGGCTGCTGCAAGCTACAGTAAGAACCATAGCAAGCTTCAAATCAGGAAGGATAATGGATTCAGTGGTGATGACATTGTGGTTCTAGTAGTTGGAAGTTCTTTTATCTATGATGAATTAGCTTGGGACTATACTTTGGTGATGCGTACTATAGGACCTCTGTTAATCACTTATGGCAGGAGAAATGATGCTGGAGAGTCATTCAAATTTGTTTTCTTATGTGGAAATTCCACAGATGGATATCATGATAAATTACGGGTAGGCAAGTGCTGATAAGGGCTATCTATGTTATTGTTACATGTGCTTCTCTTTGTTTGTATAATTTGTATACCTCAGATGACCGGAGTTTGACTACAATTATCTTGTAAGTAAGTATTGCAGGAAAGATGAAAGGGAAAAAGTCAATTGGCTAGTTACATCTCTGAATTTAAAATTGTTGGATAATTATTGTAAATGCGTGCAAACATTTATACAGTTTCCATGTTGGCTTCCAGTTTTATCCTTCAATGCAGTTCAAGTTTGGTTCTTTTATCTCTTCTCTCTGTATTATGTGTTATTTTATTAATACTGATGATATTATTTCTACTTCTGTACAGGGAGTCGCTGTGCAGTTAGGACTTCCTCAGGGGACTGTTCAACCCTATGGCCTGGACTGTGATGTGAATGCAGTTCTATTGATGACCGACATTGTTCTATATGGTTCTTCCCAGGAGGAACAGGGTTTCCCTCC
This sequence comes from Aquilaria sinensis, assembly GCA_005392925.1. Lineage (NCBI taxonomy): Eukaryota > Viridiplantae > Streptophyta > Magnoliopsida > Malvales > Thymelaeaceae > Aquilaria > Aquilaria sinensis. The sequence continues at coordinate 84,433 of SMDT01000144.1, read as the reverse complement.
ATTAATAATCCGAGCCATGACCTTTCAAATCCCCGTTATAATGCCTGATTCAACCATCATGAAAAAATATGTGAGTCCATTGAAGATGCTCTTGACTTGCTTCTTTTGTTTCTGGGTTTGCAGTCTTTTCCTTTTCCTTTTTTTTTTCCTCAACTTTCTAAGGAGATTTGCACGTAACAGGTTGTTGATGGAACCCATGGGATTTTCTTCCCAAAAGACAACCCTGATGCTTTATTAAGGGCTTTCTCACTTGTAGTACAAAATGGTAGACTGTCTAAATTTGCTCATAGAGTAGCTTCAAGTGGAAAGGTGCTTGCTAAGAACATTTTGGCTTCAGAGTGCATGGCTGGTTATGCGAAGCTACTGGAGAATGTACTTGATTTCCCTTCAGATGTCTTTCTGCCAGCCCCCATCTCTCAAATCCAACAGGGGAACTGGGAGTGGGATTTATTTAGGAATGAAATTGAACATAGAACTGGAGATAGTATTGTAAATTCAAGTATTGTTTACACTGCTGAGGATGAATTTTTGAAGCATCCTGATTTGTCTAAATTATCAGAGAATGAAACTGACTTTGAGCAGCAAGATACACTAACCACTTTGGACTGGGCTGTTTTAGAGGAAATTGAGAACTCTGGTAATTATGAGAGGCTTGAAAATGATGAGGTACTGTTGCATTCTGTCGTGATTTCTCGCGTCCCTTATCCTCTGGCTATCTCCCTTGTCATCAACCGTAAACTTCTTCTTTTTGTTCCCCTTCATGTGCAGTTCAAAGAAAGAATGGAGGAAGATCCTGGTGTATGGGATGAGATATATCGAAATGCTCGTAAAGCAGAGAAACTGAAGTTTGAGGCAAATGAAAGGGATGAGGGAGAGCTAGAAAGAACTGGTCAGCCAGTATGCATTTATGAGATGTATGATGGAGCTGGGGCATGGCCCTTTTTGCATCATGGCTCTTTTTATCGTGGTCTAAGTCTTGTGAGTTTCAGCTATTGTCATTCTTGAATTTTCCTTTTGCCTTTACATCTCATCATTGTCGCTCATACTTATAGATGAAGTGTGTGTGTCATGGCAACAAAAGGTGGTGTAGACATGAGCACATGCTTTATAATTTGATAATGCATTTTTAACAGACTATGCTGGTGGTCTGGTGGTCAATTTTTTTTAAAATAGCATATCAGCCTTGTGGCTTTACGTGCTTAATAGCCAGGAAAATTCCATCCCTTAGTATTTGAGAATATGTTCCAGGAAAATTCCATCCCGTAGTATTTGAGAATCTGTTCCATGTCCCTGAGATCATGAATTTTCATCTGTTTGTCAAGCCTGCCTGTTGCTTCTCCTTTTCATGTGATTAGGCTTTTCGTTTTACTTTGTTTCGGTACATTCATATCTGTTAAAAAGCATAAGCTTCTGTATGTAAGTTGCTTAATTGTGTTTCTTTATATTCAGTCCAGAAGAGAGAGGAGACTAAGATCTGATGATGTAGATGCAGTAGGTCGACTTCCCCTTTTAAACTCTACATACTACCGGAATATACTTTGTGAAATGGGCGGAATGTTTTCTGTAGCAAATAAGATGGATGATGTTCACAAGAGACCTTGGATTGGGTTTCAATCATGGCGTGCTGCGGGTGATAAGGTACTTCTCTGTTTTGGTTCTTTAAGTGTGTCAATTCTGTGGGCAGTTTATTTTGGATGCGAGCAAAAGTTTGCAAATCTTTTATAAAGGCATACCTATGAATCAAGTATTCTGTCGTTTTTTTCAATTGTCTGCATATTCACTAGTTCGCCTCTTTCTATACAGGCTTCTTTATCCCCAGTAGCTGAAAGAGTTCTGGAAGAAACGCTACTGAAAAGTAAAGGAGATGTCATATACTTTTGGGCACGCCTGGACATGGGTAATGGAATTTCTGGAAGGAGTAATGCTCTCACCTTTTGGTCTATGTGTGATATGCTAAATGGAGGAAACTGCAGGTATGATTTAATAAATCAGTTGGAAATGTTTGCTGTCAATATTTATGTATATGGCTAGATCAACAAGTAGAGGTTTATTTCCCAACATACAACCAAGTGATAGAAAACAAGCTTCACAACCTAGTTGCACCATTTCCTGGATCTTTTCATGCAAAGGGAAAAAGGAAAGCATGATGGTTTTTCTGAGACTTTGTGTATCATTTCACTATGGGTGTGTGGGGGTGGGCTGGCGCTTGTCATATTTAGGACATTTAACGGAAAAACCAATCACATTTTATTTTGTTATACCTTGGGCTTATTTTCTTCTCGTCATTTGACTTCTGTAGCTGCGTGATAGACCCTATGAGTATGATAAAGTTGCCACCATTTTTACCCATAGATTTTTACCTCTTGGGATGCCTATAGAAGTAAGTTGCAGAATCATTGATCAATTTTTATATTTTTGCGGTTTCCTGGAAATGAGATTCATTGAATGTGTAATGTGAAAATTTTTAGAGACCATATTTAGGCAGGTTAGTGTTGGCAGGGCAGTATTATTCTGTAAGCTGGAAAGAAGAACAGGTGAATATCCTAGGATTTTCTCCTAATCATTGTTATATTGGGCCCTGAGCAGGGGATAATGGAAACTCAAAGTTTCTTGCACTCGAGCTGGAGCTTTTAGGCGTTAGAAGAGAAATAATAAGCCAAACCCTTTTAGTGCTGACAAACTCTCTGAAAAAAAAAAAAAAAATAGATTTCCTTTGGAGATCTGATCTGCAAGTTTGGCTTACACCACAATCAGCAGTATCTCCTCAATGTTTCCTCATAGAATGAAGCGAAGGCACTATGTAGAAATTCTACAGGCTGAATTATGATCGAAGGAAAATTGGCAAACAGGCTATCAGCTAGATTTAACATGTGCTCTTATGTGTGTGAAACTTTGTTATAGCAATATGCTGTTTATGCTTGTGTCTCTGAATTTGACAATTGATACAGTTAAATTTTGTTGCCAAACTTTAATGCTCCTCCCTGTGAATGTCTGTAGAACTATATTTGAGAAGGCTTTTCGTCAGATGTATGCCTTGCCCTTGAATATAGAAGCTCTGCCTCCCATGCCGGAAGATGGTGGTCGCTGGTCTGCCTTGAATAGTTGGGTGATGCCAACCACTTCTTTTCTTGAATTTATAATGTTTTCGAGGTGAGGACTATTATCATTCTGTCTACTGGTATTGCTTTGCGGTGTCATATTCTTTGATAATAGATAATTCGAATGATTGGACCACAGGATGTTCGTTGATTCTCTTGATACCCTACATGCAAATTCTAGTGAGCTCGGTACATGTTTGCTAGGTTCTTCAGAGATTGAGGTAAGCTGCATGAATCCCTTCAACCTCTTTTTCTTTAAGAATGAGGTCACTCCCTGACTATTTGCCATGAGCAGAGGAAGCACTGTTACTGCCGGTTGCTGGATGTTCTGGTTGACGTATGGGCTTACCATAGCGGACGCATGATGGTTTACGTAGAGCCGCACTCTGGTTTGTTAGAAGAGCAGCATCCACTTGAAGAACGAAAAGGACACATGTGGGCCAAGTATTTTAACTTCACCTTGTTGAAGAGTATGGATGAAGATTTAGCAGAGGCTGCAGATGATGGTGACCACCCAAGAAAGATGTGGCTGTGGCCTCTAACTGGAGAAGTTCACTGGCAAGGAATATATGACAGGGAAAGGGAAGTGAGATACAGATTAAAAATGGATAAAAAGAGGAAAACGAAGGAGAAATTATATGAAAGAATGAAGTATGGATACAAGCAGAAATCAATCGGACGAAGAACCATTTAGATTCTAGTCTATATTGATTTGAAGATTAAATTGACATTGCTACTGGGCCTGATCTTGCAATTGGTAGGGGAAGAGAAGAACACCAATGTGCTTCAGGGAAGTTAGACATTTGGAGTGGTTTTGAAAATCAATCAAGCGAACTGCATGGAACGTGGGTCGGGAGAAGGAAATAGAGGTTGGATCACTAGCTTCTGAGGTATTCCTAATGGTTATCTCAAGAGCCATACAGAATACAGATTTTCTCGATTCAGAGCAGTTGCTAGGAATTCTTTTTACCATACCGGAAGTTGGATACATACATTCTTTCATTATTGTATATTTGCTCAGTAAAATGTCCGCTGCAATTTTGTTCTCAATATGTTTGCTGCTTTCTGAGGATTTGAATTCTCTTCTCATATCATCATCTTTCGTCTGTATGTCGGACTCGATAAATTTATTTTCAGGTTAAGATGCATTTCTCCGTTGATGTTTTGGGGTATTGACTATTGCCCTGCCCCTCGCTCACCAAAACCCACTTCTCCGTATACTTCTGGCCCTGACTAAACTATACAGCGAAAGGCAGGCTAATCCGAGCAGTGGCCAGACAACTTAGATAACCTCAAAAGCAATTTCTTGGCAAGGAAGAGGCATGATCCAGGTTCAAGACTGGAACTATTGTTGTTTCCTACAACACCGCCCAGTCCCCAATGCATGTGATCTCCTCCCACTGTCGTCTCTCTTTGTCCAGTTCCAGGCTGATTGTTTATCAAATACTCCTCCAGTTCTCCCAACTTGACTCGCTTTCGAGTTTCAAGAGCGAAGTGAGAGCGTGCCACGAGATACAGATGACTGCCAATGTCTACGAGATACTTATGTAGGGTGTGCCCGATCCCATGTGGTGCTGCCGCGAACGCAACCGCTCTTGGCTGCTCAGCTCCCTCTAAAACAAAACAAATACAAACCTGCCCCTTCTGCCTCACAGAATTCACACTCCCCTTGAAACAGATAGCGTCTGTTAATGAGCGGGCCGCTTCAGAATCAATCCAACTCCATCCATCATCAGCAGGCTTTGCCAAGCGACCATGTCCATCATCATAAGCAATGAAATCAGGTGAACAAGTAAAGGATCGCACCACAATGTTACTGTGTTCATGGAGAGGTCGCGGGCCTCCATCAGATCGGGCTCTATACCTGAATGGATATGGAGGCATGGCCACATGGGAAGGCGATTGGTAGTCCCGGAGAAGGGATTGAACAGCTGGAAGCCATGGTCGAGGCCGCTCAACGATAATAGCCACCCAAAACGGGAGCCAAAGCACCGTTTTCCTTTCATCTCCGGCTATTCCAATTCCGCGACCTCTTCATCTTCGCACAGCCCACGCAAGCCCCACAGGTCGCTATCTTTCTTCTCGCCCTCGGCAAGCAGTAGACACAGCGGAGGTGCTTCATTATTGTTTTTCTTCTTCCCTCGCCGACCTCCATGATGCAATCCTTGATTGCTGGAATCTTTCGGGCAACCTACCGGACAACATCCGGCGATAGACAGGCCCAGCACCGGTCGCCGCCCGACGCAGACGCTTCTTTTCCCATCCTCTGCTCTCCTACTGGCTCTTCCCGGCAAGTAATTTGGACTTTCTCTAACACCGCGGCCCAAATCAGGGTTTTAGCTTTTTTTGGGGGAAAAACGAGCGCGAGAAACAACAAACTCACCAGTCCAAACCGAGTTTGATAACCAATCAGCCTGGAGCTGGCCGAATCGGTACGCTTTTGACTGGTCGGTTCATCAAGTAGCCGGCCGCGGAAATAAACTTAATAGTCCAAATCCTTCATCCTTCATATTGTTTTTGTCCCCAACCTTGAAAGTGTAACAATTTGGTTTCTGATCCTTTAAAAATACTCCACTCTTCTCATTTTAACAAATTTTATTATCGTTGATGGTAAGAATTCAACATGGTTAGCGATTTTTATTTCATAGAAGTTATCAACATTGGAAACTATGGGATTTTATAATATAAAGGCTAACGATTGCGGTTGCTAGGTACAGACAAACTTAATGTTTTTATTTTTTCTATTATTCTTGAGCTTGAGGTGGCATAAAATTAATAATCATGCACTGTTGATACCACCAATAAACTATAAGCTTAAATTCTAAAAAGCTTCTAGTATTAAAAGTGCTAAAAGCACATAAGACAAGAACTCATGAGCTAAAACAGCTTGAGTTTCGGGTTTCAGTTCGCTGAAACTCAAAATTAATACTTTTTTTAATTTAAAAATATCAACCCAAACTGAACCAAATTTGAGAGAGAACCTGAACTAACCCTAATCCGAAAATATAGGATTAGGGTGGGGTTGGGTTGGATTTACCCAATACCCCACCACCGGCAACCACTTCACTGCAAAGGATGATCACATGAAGCACAATGCGAAAGCCTGAACCAGAGGCGACGGAGGACAACGTGAAGGGCTAAAACAAAGACAGCAAAGGATGATGCAAATGCAATAGGCGCGGGCGGTGGGTCGAGAGGGCGACGAAGGACAGCACAACGGGGAGGGCGATGTGACGGTGAGGCTGTAAGAGTGAAACGGATGGAGAACACAAGACAAAGGGAGGGGCAAGGTGATGGCTAAGGTAGGAAGAACAGCGGCTTGCGGAGGCTGTAGAGGAATGAGGTAGAAAAGGCCTGTGGCAGCTGTAGAGGAACTTGGAGGTTGCAGCTTAGGAGGGATATATACTTAGTATTTTGGGTTGAGCTTAAGTAATTGGGATAAATACTTAGTGGGCTGGTTTGGGATAATACTATAGGTAATAGGTTGGGCTTAAATTTTGAGTTAATTTGGGTTGATTCAGGTTTCACCCGAACCAACTCGATTTCGGCTTCTCTGAATAGGATTGATTTCGTGTTGACCCGATTATCACTTATTTTCTATGCCAACCTGACCCTAACCTGAAAAATAGGGTTGGGCTTCGAGTTATGGTTAATTGCTCTCACCCCTAGTTCATATCTCAAGGATTCTGAGAATGATTCATAAACTAGTAGTGAAGTCCAATTTTGAAACCCACAAATGACCTAATAAACTTAATTGTGTAAAGCTATACAATCATGTGACATATGAAAACACACTAAGAAGTGTTGAATAAAGATATAGATCATGTTTGACTTACTTTTGGATATGTTTTTCTACTTTAGTTGTTAGCTTGGAAATTTAACTTGAACTTTGAAGGGTTCTTCACAAGTCCTCATACTTTAGCTTGAAACTTGAGGGCTACTTAGTGCTCGACGTCAAGGTGCTCACGGAGCTCATAGTGTTCAAACAGTTAAAGACCTTGGAGACCTAGTCACTTCCAGCGCTCAAGCTCAGGACCTCACATAGCTCAAGTCCTATAGTCTTGACTACTACGACCTGATAGCTAGGAATCATCACCCATAAAACACATGTTGACATTAAGGGTGTTCATCCAACCCGTGAAACCGCACAGACCGAACCGAATCAACCCATTTATGTGGGTTATGGTGCGGTTTGGATTGTAAAAACTAAAAAATTGATGTATATACGGTGTGGTTCGGGTTTTAATTTTGAAACCCGGTAAAACCTAACCGAACCCACATCTTTAATAACTTGGTAGAAACTTGAGCCTATTAGCCCATCACCTTTTCTTGTCCAAGCCTAAGTTCAGCCCAGTTATATTAGGTCCAGCCCTTCCTTGTTGAGTGTTGGATGTTGCTGCACGATCTGCCCAGCTACCCTTCCATAGTTCCATTCTCACATTCTCAAAATCTCAGCCTCCAGGCCTTCCACGCCTCTGCCGCATGCCCCACATCTACGTCGCATGCCCTTGCCTTCGTTTACTCTGCCTTAGTCTCGCGTCTACTCTCTCAGCTTTTCACTCTTTCACTCTTAAGTCGCAACTTCTCTCAGCTTGACGTCTCCTCTCTTAGTCTTATGTGGACACGTCGGCACTTAGAGTCACAAGTTGCAGCCTCTCACACCTGCATTGCAGCCTCATATCTTTTGGGTTTCGGCCTTTCATCTATTCCTCTTGTAATGGCGACAAAGTGGAAACTTTTGTCAAGGTTCGTCCTATTAAGTACCCATTTCATGAAAATAATAGATTTTGTTTGGATGTTTTGGGGTATTTGAATTAACTCTTTTGGAAACAACTTGAGGTTGCTCCATTTATTTTGATTGATATTGTTTGATCACTGTTTGCTTAATCTGTGTTTTTAACTGGTGCCACTTGAACATTTCTGAGCTGATCAAATCTGAGTCTAGCACAAGGACTTGGCAATGAGCCATGCCACTTGTCTATGCTCTTCCCATTTTCATGCTCATACCCCTTCTCATGTGTAAAACAGAAACAAATAAGTAGATAAAAGGAGAGCCAATTGATCAAATGAAACAAATTGAATAGATTTGGGTAAAAGTAAACAAATCCATAATACTTATTCTGTCGTACTAAACTAGTTTATAGGTTTTGCTGAGGCAAGCGTAGTGCTTGTGGTATTTTGCAGAGTTCGTGGCTAGAGACTATTGAGAAAGACTACCCATGCTCATGACTCATGGCACATTCCCACTCTCTATTGCAAATAAGTTGTAGACAACAGACAAATTGGTATGTGATAAGATTAGTGGCTTAATTAAGCAAAATTAGGTATGTGATAAGAAATATCCCTAATTGTTTTAATTCAACGTAGAGTTATCATTAAATGTTGCAATCGACCTAAGTGCCGATTGTAAAGGATTCATGGAAAATTTGGATTTGAGTGCAAGCTGGTGTCTCGGGTATTTTGTATTTTGTAACAATCAGGCTATTTTGTGCTTGTGATCTTTTAAAGTATGGAATTGTTGATGTTTTATAAAATTATTTAGTGTTCAGAACAATGTATTAACATTAAAATAAATGTTATGAAGTAGCTTAAATTGTTTTATAGGATAAAAAAGATAAACCGATTAAATTAAATTGCACCGAACCGTATTTATGCGGTTTAATTTTCAATCGAAATTTGTGGTAAATGACGCAATTTAATTTTATATTATATAAACCAGTCACATATATTGTGCGGTTTGACTTAATGTGAAAATTGTTGGGAAACTTTATGACGCTGAGGCTTTGAAGCAGCTGGCTGCTAGGGGGTTGACTAGATTAATGGTGAAGGAGTTGACTTGCATTGGGAAGCAATGCAATAGGCTATCTTTCTCAATTCTTGCAGGCACAAACATATTTGGGGCTCTAGTTCTTTTGGTTTTGGTGCACAGGACTAGGAAATTTTACAGGGGAGATATATATAAGAGATTTAGAGATGAAATGGCAACTCATGAGAAGGAAATGGCTCTGAAACATGGTTCTCGAAAATATAGAGTGAACCTAAATTCCAAGATTTTGGGGTTTATCTTTTTCTTTTGGGTTTCTATTTTCATTTCAATCTTATTATTTTTAGATTCTTTTAATTGATATTAGCGTGCGAAACATGCATGTACAGCAATAATTTTAATCAATTTTTTAGCCTTTTTTTGGTTGAATTGATCAATTTGTAGTAGATAAGGATTACCTATCGTATGTCCTCGGCATTACAATAATATATTTGTCTTTTTCACAGTTAGTCCTTTGTTGAATACTGGAAAAATTTTCAAGATGAGCCGTTTTTGTACAATTTTGTAGCTAGTATTGTGTGTTTCTCGGTTGAATGGTTGATATTCTAGCATCTGTAAACATGAGATCCATATGAACTATTTACTTGATTCGTTGCGTTTTTTCTTTTTCAAGTCAAAGAATCTGTTTTATTTTATTTATTTATTTTGTATCCAGAATTGGCCATACTACAAATATCATGTTTGAAGTATCCAAGAAAATAAATTAGGGTGTCTCGAATTCTAATTGGTGCTATGGCAGGCCAGCAGCACAACTATTATCATCCGGACGGAGGGACAGAGACTAGTTTCAAGTTCCTGTACTTTTCAGAAGTTCAAATAAATCGATTCTCTTAAAAGAAAAAAAAATAAATCAAACGTTCAGGAAATTATCCACGTGGAGCAGTGGAAAATCCAGGCTTTTCCTAGGTGGCAGTGGCATAGTGGCAAATTTACCAGTTTGTTTGTGCTTCTTACTCGCAGCATCCAATCCTACTAATGGGAAGGATTTTTTTTTTAATTGAACGGGTTTGGCTGAATTCAGATTATTTTTATTTTTATATCCACCAGATATAGGGAGAGTACAAGTTTAGGAGTCTATCCTACCCACATGTTATATATAGTATTTGAGTATTTAACATATTACATATATTATATACATACTAAATCCAAGTCTATACAACCCAAATATATAATATAATTCTGACCTGATAAACCCTAAAATTCATAGTCATATGACCCAATACGGCAATACCTCCATCATATTGCACTACTTTATTTACGGTGATATTGTTTTACTGTTTCTCTATTACACTTCATGGAGGAAACCTATATTATTATGTTCAGTTATTAATTGATAGTTTTATTTTATTCTTCATGTTTTTGAATGCCTGAACTTCCCATTATTTTCACTTTTGATTACCTGACTTGCAATTTGGAATTAAAGAAAATGTTTGTTTCATGATCGTAGGTAACATTTCTTACTTTCTTTAATTTCAAATTTTTGTTATATGATCACTTATGCGAGTATTGCGGGTATGATATCTGACTATACCTGCCCCAACACATGAGGGTTTAGGTGAACAAATCTTACCTGTTGTGGGTTACAGTAGGGCTTGGGTAGAGCTTTTAGATTACGGGTAGGGTTTGAAAATCACTTTATCCTTTCCAAATCTGGCTTATTGACATTCCTATGTAAAAGGTACCAACTACCTAGTAGTTTGTTTTCCAAAATTCTTATATGTTTGATTTTGACCTTTTTGAAGGCTTTTTAGAATAGCTTTTTCGTTAAAACACAGAAGAGTAGAAATTGAAAGAAAAATTGTAATATGACAGATGATAGATATAACAATGTGATCTAAATCAGTGAAAGCATAAAATTAAAACTGAGTTAAATAACTCAGATCACACTGTCACATTAGTGATCTATCATATAATTGAAACCCAAATTAATAACTAAACTTTTATGTTTTTCATTTTCAAGTATATAGTTTTTTTTTGCTACTCAGAATATCTACTTACTAGGATTAAGGGATTTAATAAGAATGAAGGGAAAGAGAGTGCCTTCAAACTGTTGTCGGTGGCATGGGAAGGCAGCGCCCTCACTAGCCCGACTACGTAGCAAAAGGCAGAATACAGTTGCTTTTGAAACCATGTAATTTTCTTAAAGGTAAATTATACCCTCAAATTCTGTTATGAAATGATGGACAAAACTCACTCAGACAAAAGGTACATAAAATTTAAAGATTTTAATGAAAAATGGATGGATGAGATTTGTCTGTCACTTTATGAATGAATGACTGGCCATTAGGATAGTATTGCCTTTATAAAACCACTTGTCACAGTTGTTCACTAAACAAGTTGCATACAGACGGAGATGGAAAATCTGAATTTCTTATAAAAATAGTCAACTAGCCAAATTGTATAGTGTTCGAAAAGAATACGCAAAGAATACAAAGAAAGAAAGTCATTCACATTAATATATACTTTATCCCTTTCACAAAAATTGAATATTTTACTATTCATAATAATTAATTTATAATTTTATTTCTTTCAAAATTTATTATAAAAATATGAATATTTTATATGAAAATAAAACTTTAAAGATTATAGTTTCTAAATATCATTTTAAATAATTTTTTAATGCATATTAATATAAATATATTCAAGTCAAACTTCAATAAAAAAAAGGTTAAATTGCCAATTAATGTGAAACGGAATGATTATTTTAAAGGGCACCTTTTTATTCATTGTTTAGATCGTTAATGTTGTACTTACCGACTCTTTCTATCTTTAATCGTTCTTTTGCTATATATGAATTCAAGGTGCCATTGAAAGCCTCTTTATTGTGTACTTGTAACTAAAAGCACATACTAGGACCAGAAGGGGCTTAAAAGCCTTATGTAGTACAAGTACATACATATACTGTACGCCTAACGCATGAAAATGCAGGTTTCTCTTTCTTTTTCTAATCCACACTTTAGTTGCAATGGCACTGACCATTTTCAGTTTCTCTCTTTTGTCTTCTACTAGAGATTACACCTGTTATGTGACTTGCATGCCTTTAAAGGCCTTGGCACCCTATAATAACAGGACCACTTTTTTCTTTTGACTGCATACAGCATATGTTGTCGAAGGAGAAGAGCAAAGTGGTGGCTGTCGCTGGCAAGCTATTGGCAATAACAGTTAGAGGAAGTGAAAGATGACATATGAATCCTTTAGTTGTTTGAAGATGAGGCTGGGTTTGACTATGCTGGGGCATCCGACGGAAGTGAATTGGACGACCACTGTAAATTTCTCCCTTCTCTCTTTGCTTTAATCCAACATTACTTCTGTTCCAAGTTTCTTCAAGCTTGTTAAGACCATTTTTTTTTGTCTTGCATAGTTTTGGTTCTATTTTCATCAATCATTTTTTTTTAAAACCCTTATTCTATGGATGTGTGCAATTAATTTATACAACTATGGATGAAGGACCTAAACTTAAGAAGAATAATGAAATAGGAGAGGCAAGTAACCAACCACTCTTTCCGTATAATGCCACCACTGGCATTCAATGTTTTGCCTCATGTAAAAGTTTGTTGCCTTCCAATCACTTAATTGCCATTTGCAGATACCATCTGCATTTATGGTTGATCATGTAAGAGTTTTCATCTACACTACGGATAACAAGGAATATGACATTCATGAGGTACATTGTGCTTTAGCAACTCACATAGGATAAAAAATTATAGCTTTTCATTTACCAAAGCACTTCCACTCTAGTGGACATTGTTCCTATTGTTGTTACTGTTGAATGACTCAATCAGATACTTGATGACAACGTTTACTCTCAATTTTGTTTGAGGCATGTAAAGGATTGGTTGGTGTCAATTGTTATAAGATGGTAAAAGTTTTGAGAAATGAAATTTCTCGATTGTTTTCGGTACAAGCCACATCCTCAAAACTTTTAAGGGCATGTGGGTTCGTGTGAAGAATGGAAAACACAAGGGTGACCTAGCTTAGGTGCTATTTTTTTCATGTGGACATATGTTTAGTTTTTTATTTTGGTTGCTTACGAGCTTATTATGAATTGTTATGCAGGTAGTTACTGGGAATGATGTTTGAAAAAGGACAATAGTGAAGCTTATTCTTCGCATTGATGTACAGCCATTGGCCAAAAAATTGGTAATGAGGTTTCCAATATTGAATTGCCTATACAGTATTGTGCATTTTGGATAATTCCATAGCTATAACCTTATACTGTTTTCAAATTTATAAACAATCTCATTTCCAATATTGACTTGCCTTGTTTTACTTCCACTTATTGCAGCCGAAGAGATTTCAATCTTATTGTCGGCATAGAAGAAGATGTTCGTTACAAGGTACTAACAAGAGCATAGATTTTAAAAGGGGCAAACTTCGATGATATTCTATTGATGCAACTATTATTCTACAGTTAAAAATGAATGCCTTTTAGAGCTTTAAATGAAGAACATAGATGAACTGAACAGGTGGTTACATCAGGTACACGCACCTTACTGAAATTTGCTATTGATAATTTGATTCTTTTAGTTTATTTTTATAAATTATTTTGGCTTGGCATTTTACAAAAAACATTAGGGATAACAACCAGTTTGATTTCTTTAGAATCAAATGTAGCAATCAGAGCATGTATAAAGAAGGTTTGGCGCCTAGATGAATTCAATCAAACGGGATAAGCAGAAATCAGCTTCTAATTAAGGCAAAAAGAGCAATTAGACATTTAAACCTACTAGGTCTAATAGACGTCTAGGAACTAGTGGTTCGGCTAGTAATATTAGTGATATGGTCAGTGGCGGATTCATTTGTCCAATATGGGGGTCCATGGACCCCCATATTTTTATAAAACTGTTAGTAAAAGGTATATAATTTAGTAATTAATCCATTTAATTTGTTTAATGGACCCTCTTAATTTTTATAACATCTATGGGACACACAAATGAGCATTTCTTATCTTAAAAAAAGTAAAAAAAAATATTTAAAATTCCTTTCACTACTTATATTTTTTTAATTTTTTTCAATATATATTAATATAAATATATTTAAGTCAAACTTTAGTTAGAAAAAACTAAAAAGCTAACTAATGCAAAATGAAAGAAGTATTTAGTATTATATGTAATTGGACCCCTCTTTGAAAAGTTCCTAAATCCGCCACTAGATATGGTGCCTTGCTGGGCAAGAAAACGTAAGCTGGAATACAAACCGAGCAATAACACTAAAAATAAGGACTAATTGCAGTAGAAGTGGGAATTGACATTTTGGAAGTAATGAGAAAAAAAAAGGTTGTGGATAGGCTAAGAAGGGTTGTTGGAACTCAAACTCAAGTCACACTGTTGGAAAACAAAAGCCTGGTTGGATGAAAAATAAAAATTGAATTCTGGACTGGAGAATTCTGCTATGTGTGAAAAAGGTAGAGGGGAATGTAGGTACAAGTAATATCATTCCCATGCATGATTTTCCAAGAAACAATATGAACTCTAGGCTTGGCAATGCCATAGGAAATCAAGACTCAAAATGGGACCACAAAAACTGGGCTGGAAATCAGAATCTTTATGAGAGTGGTATAAGAAACAATGATCCTAAAAATAAGTATTTGGGTAGAACGGGCAATTTGAAATTTAAGCCAACAGATTCTAAACAAAATCAACATTCTAGTAGGGGCAACAAGGCTGAATCAACCTTTGGTTCATTCGGCAACACAAGTCAAGCTGGTTTTAAGAGGAGAGATAGATCAAACAAAGGTGGTACTAGAGGATGTGGAAGAACAAATGGATGCTTTGGTGGAAATGGTGCTGAAATGGGAGGCTTTAAGGAGAAAAAATGGTAACAGGGAAGGCTTTTGTTGGGTTCGTTGGCTAAAAAAAAAAAGGTTAAGGATTTTGATTTTGTTTAGGATTTAGATTTAGTTTTAGTTTTCCTATTTGTTTAAGATTTGATTTTCTTATTTTAATGTGGTTTGGATTTGTGTATGGCCTATAAAAAGGCTTCTTGTGTTAGAGTTTTGAGTATGAAAGAAAAACAAATGTGGTGAAGAGGCAAGATGTGAAGGTTTGAATAGGGAGGAGAGGTCTAAAGGATTTGTTTAATATTTGATTTTAGTTTTTCTATTTTTTTGTTATTTGGTTTTCCTATTGTGATGTGATTTGAATTTGTGTGTGGCCTATAAAAAAGGTTTTTGTGTTAGGGTTTTAAGTATGAGAGAAAAACCAATATGGTGAAGAGGCAAAATGTGAGGGTTTTAGAAGGAATGAGAGGTATGGAGGCTAGAGATGGCTAGGATAAGAAGCTTTTGCGATTCTCATATCTTCTAATTGTGTGAAGGCACAATATTAAGGTTATCAATGGTGTGTAGGGGATTCGTAGGCCAGCGTGAGCACTAAAGACATATCTCTACTGTAATCTCTATATTTTATTTGAGTAGATTTTTTTTATCCATGAATGTAGGCTAGTTAAAAGCCTAACCATGTTAAATTCATTTATGCTTATTTGATCATGTTAAAAATAGAAATACAATAAGGAAAACAGTTAAGGATCAAGCAGAGGTAATTCTTGTAAACTAATAATGTAAACCTCTTGAAGAAAATTTTTGAAGAGTAAAAAAAAAATCAATGCAATAAAAATTTTGAGAACTGAGTAAATAATATTTGTAAATAAAATATAGTTAACCAAAATTGAGCATAATAATAGAATAGAAGTTCATAGCAGAGTGGGTAAAGTGATTTGGACTACATTTAAATCGCTGTAGAACATGCAGAACCAAGTAGAAATCATCATCAATCGAGCGCTGATAAGGACTAGTTCTAAAAATAGTGAACTGCTAAATAGAACATAACAGAATACCATACGTAAAGGATTCAGAACTATACTTTTTTAGTAGTAAGATCACAGAACCAGCTGGAATAGAAATCATAATATTACAATTGTCATAAAAGTTCAGTGCAAAATATCACAATCAAAACATATTAGATCACTGCTTAATTAATCAAACACAATATGCTAGATAAATAAGGTAGAATTAAAATAACTAGATGAATAAGTAAATAAATAAAACAATTGCAAAACAATTTAAGAATAAAACGTGTATTTGAAAGCTCTTATCTACTTGAAAATCAAATTATTCAAAAATAATTTTAAATCAAAATATTTAAAGATTACTAAGTGGTAGGCACTTACCTGAAAATGCAATTTTCAAACTCCTAAAATAAATTTTTAGTCACAAAAAATAATTATGTAAAAGTTTATGTCAAAATATAACCAATTTAAGGAAATAACCCAAATTTGCTCACTGAAAGTGGCCCAAATGAACATTTCTAGAACCTAAGAACTCGCTGAACTAATTTTTAAAGCCCCAGAGACTGATGTTGTTATTAATCCAATTGTATGCCTCAATGTCAAGCTTTGCAGTGACCAAATTGTGAAAATTTAACAAATAGGACGTCAGTGAACCTGTATTTAAACCTTAGAAACCTATTTTGTAATTTATCCAATTTTGCTCAAAAGCATGACATCCTCGCCTCCTTCGCAGTTCTCCTGCATGTCTGCAACTCGCGATTTCCACTGTTACCCAGCCAAAACCTTTACCAAACTGGTCGCTGATTTATTCTCGAACAACTTCAATAATTAATTATCTCTCCCAATCATAAAAAATAAATTATATTTAATCAAATTATCAATTCAGATCTCTTTTTAAATTCTCAAAATAACTATCATGTACATTAACATTAACTAACAATTACTAACTAATGATCTTTTCTTGAAGGAAAAATTCACAAGTGCTTTCCCTTTAATTCTCAATTGATGGCTTATTCTTTTACTTTTTTAACACAACAGGAGGCACATGAGAAAGTAAGAGAAATACCAAAAATCTTATTTTTCTTATATTCTCCCCTCTTTTAATAACTCTCTTCATCCTTAATTTCATGACATTGTTAAATTTTTATAAAATTTTCTATCTTACACTTTAAAAAAGTAAAATTTATATAGAAAGTCAATAACATTATAAAAATTATATTTTTTATAAACTATTATGCATACATAATATTAACTTTTACATAAAACTAGTTCAGACAAAAAAAATATAAAAATAAAATAACTCATTTTAGATTAAGTTTCAAACAAAAGTTTTTTATTTTAAGTTAAAATAAATTGACTCTTAATTAAAAATAACTTATTTTTATTTTTATATTTTTTTGTGTGAAACTAATTTTATATGAAATTCAATATTATATAGTTTTAATAATTCATCCAAAAATAAAAATTTATAATTTTATAAAGTTTTTAATTTTTTGGACATTAAAATAAATTTCATAGAAATTTTACTTTCTGTGGATCTTAAGAATGTTATGCTTGTGTGAAAGTCTCCGTCTTGGTCTTGGGATTTCCTTCTCTTCTTAGCGTGGCATCCTTCCTATCGCTTCCTATGGGCCCTGTAATTCTGAGAATCCAAGTTCACTGTTTTTAAAAAGTTTACGGTTTACCTCGTGAGAACTCAGAGGGCCATGTGACAAATGATATGTGTGAAGTGTGAACTGATGGGTACAATGGCTGAGCTCTTAAATAACCAGTAATTTTGAGCATGACTTCAAATATTCACGGGCCAGTTAAAAACGGAGGAGAAAAAGGACATTGAATTTAGGTAAAAATAATGAAACAATCATTAATGTCACCTGGTTGGCCTGAATCGGCTACTGATATTTTTTTTAGGCCAAATAAACTACTTACCTTTTGAAAATAGGCCAAATAACCCACTAATCATTAATTGAATGAATATTCCATTTCAAAAATGGCATATTCTGTCAGTAGAAGACTAATATAGCTTTAATGTTGTCATCCCGACCATGCTCTCCTCTAGTGCCCTTGATCTACAACACCATGGCCGCTGCCGTCCCCGCCATGCTTTCCTCTAGTGCTCTCGATCTAGAACGCCATGGCCGTCGTCCCTTTGCTAGTGTCGCCTTTGCGCTCATCTGACACTCCTAGTCCAAGATGCCATGCCACTAGCCTTCGCTCCCCTTCAGCCTTCGCTCTCCTTTGGCACTCTCCTCTCACCTTCACTGGTGCTGGCCCTTCGTTCTCTTTCGGCACTCCTGTCGCTATTTGTTCCTTACTCTGATCGACCACTGATTGCCGCTATATATCCCTTGCTCCGACTAACCACCGATTACCGCTGCCTTCCCTTGCTTCAATCAATCGTTGACTACCCTTGTTTGTCCCTTGCTTCGATCGGCAGTTGTCCACTCGATTGCCGCCTCATCTTCGCCGAGCTTAGCGGCCAATCAATTTGTGAATACACGTCTGGTCGGCCGACTAGGGAAAGAGAGAGATGTGCAGAAGAAGATGCCACATCAGCCTTGTTTTAATGACAGTGGGCAACTCGGTTTGACCTAGAAACATTAATGGTTTATTTGGCCCAAAAAAAACATCAGTGGCCAATTCTGGTCAACCAGGTGACATTAATGGTTTTTTCATTATTTTTGCCTTGCAACTCTCTTTGCCGTGTGGACCCATTGACTTGGAAAATGAGGCTACCTCTAAGTCTATATCACAGTAGAAGAAGCACTCACTCTTGCAATTTGATCATAATATTCCTTTGTTCTTCACCTTCAAGAGCAGCTATGGCGGACGCACTTGTTTCTGCCCTTGTGAGCACCATACTGGGGAGCATAACCTCGTTCTCCGCTGCAGAGATGGGGATCGTAGGAGACCTGAACAATGAGCTCCAGAAACTGGAGAGCAGCCTGAGCACCATCCAAGCTGTGCTTCAAGATGCGGAGCAGAAGCAACGGAAGAGCACAGCCATAAAAAATTGGCTAAGGAAGTTCAAAGCAGTTGGTTTTGATATCGAGAACACGCTTGACGAGTTCGCAACCGAGGCTCTTGGCAGGAGACTGCATCCAGGTTTGACGAACCAAGTAAGTAGATTCTTCTCCCTTCGCAACCCACTTTTCCATCGACTGAAAACCGCGCACAGGCTGAGAACATTGAGGGAAAAACTGGATTTTATTGCTGAGGAGAAACAGCAGTTTCACCTGACGGAATTAGGAGATCCAGAAGCCGGGGAGCTAGAGTGGCGACAAACTAGCTCGCTGGTGACTGAATTGGAGACTTTTGGAAGAGATGAAGAAGTGGAGAGTATAGTTGGTTTGCTAATAAACCAAGTAAGGGATAATGATGACACTTCTGTTGTTAGTATCTGTGGGATGGGAGGCTTGGGGAAGACGACACTTGCTCAGTTGGTTTATAACGATAAGAGGGTGGTAGGAGTTTTTGATTTGAGAATATGGGTTTGTGTCTCTGATGATTTTGACATAAGAAGGTTAACAAGGGCTATAATAGAGTCCATTGAAAAGATCCCATGTAGCATCCAGGAGCTGGATCCTCTTCAGCGGCTCCTCCAGGAGAAGTTGATGGGGAAGCGATTTTTCCTTGTGCTTGATGATGTTTGGAATGAGTATGAAGACAAGTGGGACAGGCTAAAGGAGGTGTTTCGATATGGTGCTAAAGGAAGTACGGTTGTTGTGACCACTCGGATTAAGAATATTGCCCGCATGATGTCAACAGAACCTGTTCACTATTTGGGATGCTTGTCAGACGATGATTCTTGGAACTTATTCAAAAGACGTGCATTTGGAAGGAGTGATTGTGAGGATTACTCGCACTTGGAAGTTATTGGGAAGGAGATAGTAAAGAAATGTGGGGGTGTGCCCTTGGCGATTAAAGCTATGGGCGGCTTGATGAGATTTAAAAGAAGTGCAGCTGAATGGTTATCTGTAAAAGAGAGTGAGCTATGGGACTTGGAAGATGAGGGCAGCAACGTACTACCAGTATTGAGATTGAGCTATGATAATCTATTTCCTTACCTCAGACAGTGCTTCACGTTTTGCTCAGTCTTCCCCAAGGATTACGTTATGAGCAAAGAGCGGTTGATACAACTTTGGATGGCAAATGGCTTCATTCCTTCAAGAGCAAATATGGACCTTCATGATGTAGGTTGTGAGATATTTAATGAACTGACTATGAGGTCGTTCTTCATGGATGTAAACGAGGGGGTAGGCGCAGAGACTTCATGTAAGATGCACGATCTTATCCATGATCTAGCTTCGTCAATTACAGGAGATGAATGTTATATGATTGACGTTACTAGGGAGTTTGAAGTGCCAAAGCATGTTCACCACTTGTCTATTTGGAAGAGGTCTTCAAGAGAAGCTCCCCGGGAATTAGACCTGAGCAAGATTCGATCATTACGGTCTTTGTTATTTTTTGACGTCTACTATGATAGCGTCAGAATTTCTCTCAACTCTTCCATGAATAGGTTTCTCAGGACCTTGGATTTGCGCGATCATCATTTAAGGGAATCTGTTGTGGTTCATGCCTACAAACAATTGAGATACCTGGACCTTTCTAGGTCTCCAATCAAAGTTCTATCAAACTCAATATGCTGTCTCCATAACCTACAAACCATCAATCTTAGCTACTGTAATCAACTTGAAATGTTGCCTGAAGATATGAATCATATGAAAGAGCTAATTTACCTTGACATTATAGGATGTAATCGTCTTATTTGTTTGCCTGTTAGCATGGGAAAGTTGGTTCACCTCCGAAAACTGAGCTTTTTTATCGTAGGCAAGGAAAATGGATATGGTATAGATGAATTACAAGGGTTGGATCTTCTTGGTGGGGAACTGTGTATCAAACAACTTGAAAATGTGAAGAATGTAGTAGAAGCAAGAAGTGCCAATTTGATGATGAAGGAAAATCTAAGGTCATTGGAATTGTGTTGGGGGAGCGAAATTTCAAGGAATATTGTACCTCGTGAGAGTGAAGAAGATGTTCTTGGTTGTCTCCAGCCGCACCCAAACTTGAAGGGATTAACAATAAGGGGTTTTCAAGGTGTGAGATTACCATTTTGGATGATGGAATCCCTTCTACCGAACTTGATTGAAATCTCATTAGATTGTGGAAGATGTCAGAACCTCCCACCCCTGGGCAAGTTAAGGTTCCTCAAGGTTCTGGGCATATATATGAATTCCCTGCAATTTATTGGGAGTGACTTGTATGGGGACTGTGAAAATTCGTTCCCTTCACTGGAAGAACTGACAATCATTGGTGGTGCATTGAAGGAATGGAAGACGATTGAGGGAAGAGAAACCTTTCCTCGCCTGCGTACACTAACCATCTTGCGTTCTCGTCAGTTGAGTGAAGTTCCTATTCTCCCATCTTTGAAGAAGCTGCGAGTTGAAGGCTGTTCAATATCCTTGCTCAAGGCAGTTGAAAATTTCACTTCCCTCACCTCTCTCGGCATTTATGATGTGGATGAGCTTCCAAACAAGTGGTTGCAAGGTCATAGGTTCCTTGAGAGCTTAGTAATAGAGTATGCAACTCTAAAGTCGGTATGTATTCAGTTTGATGATTTGTGTGCTCTAAGATCTTTAAGCTTTCAGCGTTGCAAGGAGCTCGAAGCGATGCCTGAAGGATTGGGGAACGTGACATCATTGAGGACTTTGAGATTGAGCGAATGCGATAGCTTGTTGTCTCTCTCAGCGAATTCATTTTGCGGCTTGTCCTCGCTTTCCAGGTTGTCTATTCAAAATTGTAAGAAGTTGAGCTCTTTATCAGACGCCATGCAGTATCTTACAGCCCTTGACGACTTGTTTATCAAAGGATGCCCGGAAGTGACGTCATTGCCCGAAAGTATTCGGCATCTCACTGCTCTTAGGAAACTATCAATCTGTCTCTGCAAAGGGTTGACTGCCCTACCAAATGAGGTGGGCCAGCTGGCCTCACTCTCAACATTGGAAATCATGGGATGCCGCAATTTAATGTGCCTGCCGGATGGACTGCAATACCTCACAACGCTTAGTGTCCTAAAGATTGTAGACTGCCCGCATTTGGAGAGACGGTGCAAGAAAGGTAGTGGGGCGGATTGGCCCAAGATTGCCCACATACCTGAGGTTGAATTCCGAAAATATGATTGGTCTTTTTCTTCTCCACCAGGGAATCTCTTGGCAAGGTGTGTGCCTAAGCAGCTCTCGGGAGAATTAACTAATGTTTTTTTCATCTTTACAAATTTGTTCCTGATGAATTTTGTCTGCAGGCTTCGAGATTGCACGTCCAGGTTCGGGAGAGGCTGCTCCAGAGCTCATGATCATTAGCTCCAAGCCAGAGCTTACTTATCTCATGTCATTTGCAACACCGTCCAGGGCAGTTGATTTGCTACCTTCTCTCCAACACGGCTGCTGTTGCGAATATTCCAAATCATAGTGTTGGGAGAAAAATACAACTTGTTGGAGTTGGTATTGGATTTCGAAAACAAATTTTATGCCTTTTTTTGGGTACGAGTTATATGCATAATTAGTTCATATATGTCAAATTTCTATAGTCCTGCTTCGCGTGTAGCAGATCATCAAGAGAGGAGAGAGGACGATAGAAGAGATGAGACAGGTCGGCAGAAGAATAGAGGAGGAGAGAGGACTAGACTAGAGAAGAACAGAGGAGGCGGCTTTGACGAGAAGAGAAAGACGCTCCGGCTTCAAAGAGTGAAACTCGGAGGTCAAAATGACGAAGCGCAGGGGTTTGTTTAAATATGTAGGTCCGTGCATGCGGGTTATTCGGCTGGAGTCCCAGCCACTCTTCAGTGACGACAAAGCTGACGGGGTTTGCTAAGAACATTTTGGCTTCAGAGTGCATGGCTGGTTATGCGAAGCTACTGGAGAATGTACTTGATTTCCCTTCAGATGTCTTTCTGCCAGCCCCTTCTCTCAAATCCAGCAGGGGAACTGGGAGTGGGATTTATTTAGGAATGAAATTGAACATAGAACTGGAGATAGTATTGTAAATTCAAGTATTGTTTACACCACTGAGGATGAATTTTTGAAGCATCCTGATTTGTCTAAATTATCGGAGAATGAAACTGACTTTGAGCAGCAAGATACACTAACCCCTTTGGAGTGGGCCGTTTTAGAGGAAATTGAGAACTCTGGTAATTATGAGAGGCTTGAAAATGATGAGGTACTGTTGCATTCTGTCATGATTTCTCGCGTCCCTTATCCTCTGGCTATCTCCCTTGTCACCAACTGTAAACTTCTTCTTTTTTTTTCCCATTCATGTTGCAGTTCAAAGAAAGAAAGGAGGAAGATCCTGGTGTATGGGATGAGATATATCGAAATGCTCGTAAAGCAGAGAAACTGAAGTTTGAGGCAAATGAAAGGGATGAGGGAGAGCTAGAAAGAACTGGTCAGCCAGTATGCATTTATGAGATGTATGATGGAGCTGGGGCATGGCCGTTTTTGCATCATGGCTCTTTTTATCGTGGTCTAAGGCTTGTGAGTTTCAGCTATTTTCATTCTTGAATTTTCCTTTTGCCTTTACATCTCATCATTGTCGCTCATACTTATAGATGAAGTGTGTGTGTCATGGCAACAAAAGGTGGCGTAGACATGAGCGCATGCTTTATAATTTGATAATGCATTTTTAACAGACTATGCTGGTGGCCTGGTGGTCAATATTTGTTAAAATAGCATATCAGCCTTGTGGCTTCACGTGCTTAATTGCCAGGAAAATTCCATCCCTTAGTATTTGAGAATATGTTCCAGGAAAATTCTATCCCTTAGTATTTGAGAGTATGTTTCGTGTCCCTGAGATCATGAACTTTCATCTGTTTGTCAAGCCTGCCTGTTGCTCCTCCTTTTCATGTGAATAAGCTTTTCGTTTTACTTTGTTTCGGTACATTCATATCTGTTAAAAAGCATTAGCTTCTGTATGTAAGTTGCTTAATTGTGTTTCTTTATATTCAGTCCAGAAGAGAGAGGAGACTAAGATCTGATGATGTAGATGCAGTAGGTCGACTTCCCCTTTTAAACTCTACATACTACCGGAATATACTTTGTGAAATGGGCGGAATGTTTTCTGTAGCAAATAAGATGGATAATGTTCACAAGAGACCTTGGATTGGGTTTCAATCATGGCGTGCTGCGGGTGATAAGGTACTTCTCTGGTTTGGTTCTTTAAGTGTCAATTCTGTGGGCGGTTTATTTTGGATGCGAGTAAAAGTTTGCAAATCGTTCATAAAGGCATACCTATGAATCAAGTATTCTGTCGTTTTTTTCAGTTGTCTGCATATTCACTAGTTCACCTCTTTCTATACAGGCTTCTTTATCCCCAGTAGCTGAAAGAGTTCTGGAAGAAACGCTACTGAAAAGTAAAGGAGATGTCATGTACTTTTGGGCACGCCTGGACATGGGTAATGGAATTTCTGGAAGGAGTAATGCGCTCACCTTTTGGTCTATGTGTGATATGCTAAATGGAGGAAACTGCAGGTATGATTTAATAAATCAGTTGGAAATGTTTGCTGTCAATATTTATGTATATGGCTAGATCAACAAGTAGAGGTTTATTTCCCAACATACAACCAAGTGATAGAAAACAAGCTTCACAACCTAGTTGCACCATTTCCTGGATCTTTTCATGCAAAGGGAAAAAGGAAAGCATGATGGTTTTTCTGAAACTTTGTGTATCATTTCACTATGAGTGTGTGGGGCTGGGCTGGCGCTTGTCATATTAAGGACATTTAACGGAAAAACCATTCACATTTTATTTTGTTATACCTTGGGCTTATTTTCGTCACGTCATTTGACTTCTGTAGCTGCGTGATAGACCCTATGAGTATGATAAAGTTGCCACCATTTTTACCCATAGATTTTTACCTCTTGGGATGCCTATAGAAGTAAGTTGCAGAATCATTGATCAATTTTTATATTCTTGCGGTTTCCTGGAACTGAGATTCATTGAATGTGTAAGGTGAAAATTTTTAGAGACCATATTTATCACGTTAGTGTTGGCAGGGCAGTATTATTTTGGAAGCTGGAAAGAAGAACAGGTGAATATCCTAGGATTTTCTCCTAATCATTGTTATATTGGGCCCTGAGCAGGGGATATTGGAAACTCAAAGTTTCTTGCACTCGAGCTGGAGCTTTTAGGCGTTAGAAGAGAAATAATAAGCCAAACCCTTTTAGTGCTGACAAACTCTCTGAAAAGAAAAAAAAAATAGATTCCCTTTGGAGATCTGATCTGCAAGTTTGGCTTACACCACAATCAGCAGTATCTCCTCAATGTTTCCTCATAGAATGAAGCGAAGGCACTATGTAGAAATTCTACAGCCTGAATTATGATTGAAGGAAAATTGGCAAACAGGCTATCAGCTAGATTTAACATGTGCTCTTATGTGTGTGAAACTTTGTTATAGCAATATGCTGTTTATGCTTGTGTGTCTGAATTCGACAATTGATACAGTTAAATTTTGTTGCTAAACTTTAATGCTCCTCCCTGTGAATGTCTGTAGAACTATATTTGAGAAGGCTTTTCGTCAGATGTATGCCTTGCCCTTGAATATAGAAGCTCTGCCTCCCATGCCGGAAGATGGTGGTCGCTGGTCTGCCTTGAATAGTTGGGTGATGCCAACCACTTCTTTTCTTGAATTCATAATGTTTTCGAGGTGAGGACTATTATCATTCTCTGTCTACTGGTATTGCTTTGCAGTGTCATATTGTTTGATAATAGATAATTCGAATGATTGGACCACAGGATGTTCGTTGATTCTCTTGATACCCTACATGCAAATTCTAGTGAGCTCGGTACATGTTTGATAGGTTCTTCAGAGATTGAGGTAAGCTGCATGAATCCCTTCAACCTCTTTTTCTTTAAGAATGAGGTCACTCCCTGATTATTTGCCATGAGCAGAGGAAGCACTGTTACTGCCGGTTGCTGGATGTTCTGGTTGACGTATGGGCTTACCATAGCGGACGCATGATGGTTTACATAGAGCCACACTCTGGTTTGTTAGAAGAGCAGCATCCACTTGAAGAACGAAAAGGACACATGTGGGCCAAGTATTTTAACTTCACCTTGTTGAAGAGTATGGATGAAGATTTAGCAGAGGCTGCAGATGATGGTGACCACCCAAGAAAGATGTGGCTGTGGCCTTTTAACTGGAGAAGTGCACTGGCAAGGAATATATGACAGGGAAAGGGAAGTGAGATACAGATTAAAAATGGATAAAAAGAGGAAAACGAAAGAGAAATTATATGAAAGAATGAAGTATGGATACAAGCAGAAATCAATCGGACAAAGAACCATTCAGATTCTAGTCTATATTGATTTGAAGATTAAATTGACATTGCTACTGGGCCTGATCTTGCAATTGGTAGCGGAAGAGAAGAACACCAATGTGCTTCAGGGAAGTTAGACATTTGGAGTGGTTTTGAAAATCAATCAAGCGAACTGCATGGAACGTGGGTCGGGAGAAGGAAATAGAGGTTGGATCACTAGCTTCTGAGGTATTCCTAATGGTTATCTCAAGAGCCATACAGAATACAGATTTTCTCGATTCAGAGCAGTTGCTAGGAATTCTTTTTACCATACCGGAAGTTGGATACATACATTCTTTCATTATTGTATATTTGCTCAGTAAAATGTCCGCTGCAATTTTGTTCTCAATATGTTTGCTGCTTTCTGAGGATTTGAATTCTCTTCTCATATCATCATCTTTCGTCTGTATGTCGGACTCGATAAATTTATTTTCAGGTTAAGATGCATTTCTCCGTTGATGTTTTGGGGTATTGACTATTGCCCTGCCCCTCGCTCACCAAAACCTACTTCTCCGTAGACTTCCTGGCCCTGACTAAACTATACAGCGAAAGGCAGGCTAATCCGAGCAGTGGCCAGACAAGTTAGATAACCTCAAAAGCAATTTCTTGGCAAGGAAGAGGCATGATCCAGGTTCAAGACTGGAACTATTGTTGTTTCCTACAACACCGCCCAGTCCCCAATGCATGTGATCTCCTCCCACTGTCGTCTCTCTTTGTCCAGTTCCAGGCTGATTGTTTATCAAATACTCCTCCAGTTCTCCCAACTTGACTCGCTTTCCAGTTTCAAGAGCGAAGTGAGAGCGTGCCACGAGATACAGATGACTGCCAATGTCTACGAGATACTTATGTAGGGTGTGCCCGATCCCATGTGGTGCTGCCGCGAACGCAACCGCTCTTGGCTGCTCAGCTCCCTCTAAAACAAAACAAATACAAACCTGCCCCTTCTGCCTCACAGAATTCACACTCCCCTTGAAACAGATAGCGTCTGTTAATGGGCGGGCCGCTTCAGAATCAATCCAACTCCATCCATCATCAGCAGGCTTTGCCAAGCGACCATGTCCATCATCATAAGCAATGAAATCAGGTGAACAAGTAAAGGATCGCACCACAATGTTACTGTGTTCATGGAGAGGTCGCGGGCCTCCATCAGATCGGGCTCTATACCTGAATGGATATGGAGGCATGGCCACATGGGAAGGCGATTGGTAGTCCCGGAGAAGGGATTGAACAGCTGGAAGCCATGGTCGAGGCCGCTCAACGATAATAGCCACCCAAAACGGGAGCCAAAGCACCGTTTTCCTTTCATCTCCGGCTATTCCAATTCCGCGACCTCTTCATCTTCGCACAGCCCACGCAAGCCCCACAGGTCGCTATCTTTCTTCTCGCCCTCGGCAAGCAGTAGACACAGCGGAGGTGCTTCATTATTGTTTTTCTTCTTCCCTCGCCGACCTCCATGATGCAATCCTTGATTGCTGGAATCTTTCGGGCAACCTACCGGACAACATCCGGCGATAGACAGGCCCAGCACCGGTCGCCGCCCGACGCAGACGCTTCTTTTCCCATCCTCTGCTCTCCTACTGGCTCTTCCCGGCTAGTAATTTGGACTTTCTCTCACATCGCGGCCCAAATCAGGGTTTTAGCTTTTCTAGGGGGAAAAGCGAGCGCAAGAAACGACAAACTCACCGGTCCAAACCGAGTTTCATAACCAATCAGCCTGGAGCTGGCCGAATCGGTACGCTTTTGACTGGTCGGTTCATCAAGTAGCCGGCCGCGGAAATAAACTTAATAGTCCAAATCCTTCATCTTTCATATTGTTTTTGTCCCCAACCTTGAAAGTGTAACAATTTGGTTTCTGATCCTTTAAAAATAGGCCAAAATGTGCATATGGTCCTTCAACTTGGCAAACTCGAGCGAGTTAGTCCTTTTTGTTTGACTCAGTGTGAGTTAGTCATCTAACTTTCCAGATTAAACGTGTTAGTCCCTAAAGTCTACTAAACTAAACGATTTAGTCCACGTCAACAGAAAGCGTCCAGCTTGAAACCTTATGACTTAATGCCATTTATTCGAGTAGCTTAAAAACAGAGGTTTGGGGCCAGCGGTCAGGCGCTCTTCGACGGAGATGCGAATCGACTCCAACTTTCAGTGAATCAACGAAATCGACCTCAACACTCCCACTCTCGGCTAGCGAATCGATCGATTCGGCGGAGATGCGACCCACGATTTCACCTCAAACGGATCTGGTTTTTTCTCGCTCTTCCTCCGATGAGTCTTGAAGCTTCAACCCACATTTTCTCCTCTGTTTGGGAAATCAAGCCCGATGCTCCCACTTTCAGCGCTCCAATCGGCTCCCACTTCTAGCGTTCACATCGGCTTCCACTCCAGCGAGATAATCAGCGGATCGGCTTCAACTCCTGGCGAAATGGCTGTTCAAGTGGCGAGGAACCAATAGGAGTAGATGCGAGACCGATGAGAGATGGGAGACCAGACCGACGCGATAGGAAGAAAGGCGAGATTGATGGCGAGGGGAAGGAGACTAGTCGGAGAAAGAAGTCAACGCCGGAAGGGAAGAGATTGGGCGGCGCTGGAGCAATGAGCTGACTGTGAGAAGACAAAAGAAACGCCGTTTGTCATTCTGTACACCGAGGGACTAACTTGCTCAATTTTTTATAGTTGAGGGACTAAGCCGCACTGAGTTAAAATTAAAGGACTAACTCGCTTGAGTTAGCAAAGTTGGAGGACCATATGTGCATTTTGGCCTTAAAAATACTCACTCTTCTCATTTTAACAAATTTTATTATTGCTGATGGTAAGAATTCAACATGGTTAGCGATTTTTATTTCACAGAAGTTATCAACATTGGAAATTATGGGATTTTATAATATAGAGGCTAACGATTGCGGTTGCTAGATACAGACAAAATTAATGTTTTTTATTTTTTCTATTATTCTTGAGCTTGTGGTGGCATAAAATTAATAATCATGCACCGTTGATACCACTAACAAATTATAAGCTTAAATTCTAAAAAGCTTCTAGTATTAAAAGTGCTAAAAGCACATAAGACAAGAGCTCTAAGCTCATATTCTAAAGGACTTATGAGCTAAAACAGCTTGAGTTTCGGGTTTCAGTTCAGGTTCGGCCCAAAACTCAAAATTAATACTCTTTTTTAATTCAAAAGTATCAACTCAAACCGAACCGAATTTGAGAGAGAACCCAAACTAACCCTAATCCAAAAATATAGGATTAGGGTCAGTTTGGGTTGGATTTACCTAATACCCCACCACCGGCAACCACTTCACTATAGAGGATGACAACATGAAGCACAATGTGAAGGCCTGAACCAGAGGTGACGGAGGACAACGTGAAGGGCTAAAACAAAGACAGTAAAGGACGATGCAAATGTAATAGGCGAGGGCGGTGGGTCGAGAGGACGGTGAAGGACAACACAACGGGGAGGGCAATGCGACGATGAGGCGGTAAGAGTGAAACGGATGGAGAACACAAGACAAAGGGAGGGGCAAGGTGACGGCTAAGGTATGAAGAACGGCGGCTTGCGGAGGCTGTAGGGGAACGAGGTAGAGAAGGCCTGTGGGAGTTGTAGAGGAACTTGGAGGTCGCAGCTTAGGAGGGATATATACTTAGTGTTTTGGGTTGAGCTTAAGTAATTGGAATAAATACTTAGCGGGCTGGGCTAGGATAATACTATAGGTAATAGGTTGGGCTTAAATTTCCTCTAGTGCTCTTGATCTAGAACGCCATGGCCGTTGTCCCTTTGCTAGCGTCGCCTTTGCTCTCATCTGACACTCTTAGTCCAAAATGCCATGCCGCCGGCCTTCACTTTGATGGGTTTCGGGAGCCAAACAGACGGAATTTAACCGAAACCCTCCAGGATCCAAGTGAAACGGGGTAAACCGGGTGTCCGAAAATTTTCATACCTAATTTTCA
Organism: Aquilaria sinensis; assembly: GCA_005392925.1. Taxonomy (NCBI): domain Eukaryota; kingdom Viridiplantae; phylum Streptophyta; class Magnoliopsida; order Malvales; family Thymelaeaceae; genus Aquilaria; species Aquilaria sinensis. The sequence goes on along the minus strand of SMDT01000144.1, from coordinate 54,434 downwards.
GTTGAGATCTCTCACTCAACTGTAGAGTTAAATCACAAAATCTGAACAGTTGACGTGTTCAGGCTCTCTATGGTATCCACACGAGCCTCTCGGGATCACCACGATTCCACCACGTCCCGGTAGATGCGTTTCTCTTGCGCTCGTAGTGCTAGCTTGCGTCCTACAATGAATTGCAAAAGAAGAGTGTGGCTGTCCCTTTTGGAGGCTAGGGCAAGGAGACCTGCGAATTTCTCACTTAAAAGTTGTATTTATAGTGAGACTCAACTTCCAGGCCTAATGGGTTTCATAGGCCTAATCCAATTAGGATTTAATTTCGGGCTTACTAATGGCTCAACTCTTGGGCCCATTATTAATACGAAATTAAAGTGAATCCATAACCCAAATAATTAGCCCATGCACTCTAATGATCCAAATAGCTCTATTTGTGCGACCTAATAGGTTCTTGCCATGTTGGCAATTATCATAAATCACATTTATGATTATAAGTAATGAGCGGTGCCTAGCAACACATCATTGCTACCCAAGTGACAAAATTGTCGGTGAATCGACTAAACCTTTATGATCATCACCGATATATGCCATTGTTCCTTTGTCCAAGATATCAAGACTAAGCACGAGATATGGAATGTGTCACTTTCGTATAGCCCAATCTTTGGTTTCTTGATTACCGAGTAGACCAACTTAAACTGATGACATTGATATCGTATATCAACTCATCGGAGCATGGCCATGCATTTTCTAAGTCTCACTCTATCAAAGGGCCCGAAGATATCACTCCCGTTACATAGGATGGACAAATCCCATCTTGATCATACAAATCCCTCCGCATGATATGTGACATACCCAATGACCTCCTTCAAGTTCACTCAGTTACGAGCAACAAAGGAAAGTATCAAAGTATGTGACTCACATGTAGGGAACCTTAATAATCTTAGGTCGAATGACTATATATACCATGATCATTATGAGAATCACTTATGACACTCATATAACGATCCATGTAGTGTTCTCATGGTGGGTCGGTCCAGTACATAAATTCTCCAACTTGTACCCATATGTAGACTACATATCTCATATTAGTCTCCACATATGCTAGTCATTATATATTATTGCAACCCGCTCTACAATAATACTATACCAGGGACGTTTAAGAATATCATTATTCTAGGGTTACAATTATGTTTGTTAAGTTATGCAGAAACAAAACAACAAACATAATTGCTGAATTAATGCCTTAATAAAATATCATGACTCCATGTGCAAAAATACAATCATCTCATGATTGGCCTTTTGGGCACAACACTAACACACTCCCCTTTAGCCTTCGCTCTCCTTTGGCACTCTTCTCTCACCTTCACTGGTGCTGGCCTTTCGCTCTTTTTCGACACTCCGGTTGCTATTTGTTCCTTACTCCGATCAACCACTAATTGCCGCTATATGTCCCTTGCTCCGACCGACCACCGATTATCGCTGTCTTCCCTTGCTTCGATCAACCGTCGACTACCCTTCTTTGTCCTTTGCTCCGATCGCCCGTTGTCCACTTGATTACCACCTAATCTTCGCTGAGCTTAGCGGCCAATCAACCTGTGAATGCACATTTGGTCGGCCGACTAGGGAAAGAGAGAGATGTGCAGAAAAAGATGCCACATCAGCCTCGTTTTAATGATAGTGGGCAACTCGGTTTTACCCAAAAACATTAATGGTTTATTTGGTCCAAAAAAAACATTAGTGGCCGATTCGTGCCAACCAAGTGTCATTAATGGTTTTTTCATTAGTTTTTCCTTGCAGCTCTCTTTGCCGTGTGGACCCATTGACTTGGAAAATGAGGCTACCTCTAAGTCTATATCACTGTAGAAGAAGCACTCAATCTTGCAATTTGATCATAATATTTCCTTGGTCCTTCACCTTTAAGAGCAGCTATGGCGGACGCACTTGTTTCTGCCCTTGTGAGGACCATACTGGGGAGCATAACCTCATTCTCCGCTGCAGAGATGGGGATCTTAGGAGACCTGAACAATGAGCTCCAGAAACTGGAGAGCAGCCTGAGCACCATCCAAGCTGTGCTTTAAGATGCGGAGCAGAAGCAACGGAAGAGCACAACCATCAAAAATTGGCTAAGGAAGCTCAAAGCAGTTGCTTATGATATCGAAAACACGCTTGATGAGTTCGCAACCGATGCTCTTGGCAGGAGACTGCATCCAGGTTTGATGAACCAAGTAAGTAGATTCTTCTCCCTTTACAACCCACTCTTCCATCGACTGAAAACTGCGCACAGGCTGAGAACATTGAGGGAAAAACTGGATTTTATTGCTGAGGGGAAACAACAGTTTCACCTGACGGAATTAGGAGATCTAGAAGCCGCGGAGCTAGAGTGGCAACAAACTAGCTCGTAGGTGCCTGAATTGGAGACTTTTGGAAGAGATGAAGAAGTAGAGAACATGGTTCGTATGCTAATAAACCAAGTAAAGGATAATGATGACACTTCTGTTGTTAGTATTTGTGGAATGGGAGGCTTGGGGAAGACAACACTTGCTCAGTTGGTTTATAACGATGAGAAGGTGATAGGAGTTTTGACATAAGAAGGTTAACTAGGGCCGTAATAGAGTCCATTGAAAAGATCCCATGTAGCATCCAGGAGCTGGATCCTCTTCAACGGCTCCTCCAGGAGAAGTTGATGGGGAAGCGATTTTTGCTTGTGCTTGATGATGTTTGGAATGAGTATGAAGACAAGTGGGACAGGCTAAAGGAGGTGTTTCGATACGGTGCTAAAGGAAGTACGGTTGTAGTGACCACTCGGATTAAGAATATTGCCCGCATGATGTCAACAGAACCTGTTCACTATTTGGGATGCTTGTCAGATAATGATTCTTGGAACTTATTCAAAAGGCGTGCATTTGGAAGGAGTGATTGTGAGGATTGCTCACACTTGGAAGTTATGGGAAGGAGATAGTAAAGAAATGTGAGGGTGTGCCCTTGGCGATTAAAGCTATGGGCGGCTTGATGAGATTTAAAAGAAGTGCAGCTGAATGGTTATTTGTAAAAGAGAATGAGTTATGGGACTTGGAAGATGAGGGCAGCAAGGTACTACTAGTATTGAGATTGAGCTATGATAATCTATTTCCTTACCTCAAACAGTGCTTTGCGTTTTGCTCAATCTTCCCCAAGGATTACGTTATGAGCAAAGAGCAATTGATACAACTTTGGATGGCAAATGGCTTCATTCCTTCAAGAGCAAATATGGACCTTCATGATGTAGGTTGTGAGATATTTAATGAATTGACCATGAGGTCTTTCTTCATGGATGTAAAGGAGGAAGTCAATAGAGAGATTTCGTGCAAGATGCACGATCTTATCCATGATCTTGCTTTGTCAATTACAAGAGATAAATGTTTTATGATTGACGTTAGTGGGGAGTTTGAGGTGCCAAAGCATGTTCACCACTTGTCTATTTGGAAGAGGCCTTCAAGAGGAGCATTAGACCTGAGCAAGATTCGGTCATTGCGGTCTTTGTTATTTTTTGACGTATTGTTATAAGCTTCTACTTACTTCGCTTCGGGTTGAGCAGGAGGGAGTGACCCGAGACCTAGATATGACAATGGAAGACTGGAACTCGAAGAGAGAGAGATGATGAGCAATCGAACCTGATCTATGAGTCCGACACACTGGGAAGGCGGCAGCGCTGTAGTGGAGACGGAGGAGCAGAGAGGTTTGGGGAAGACGAATGGCGGCCGAGAGGTCCGCAACTCTGCTGGAAGACGATAAGGAAAGTTACGTTTTGTTGAGTGGCAACGTTGTAAATACCACACAACTTCAGCCCCAGATTCATAACCGACACATTTGCCCCGACCCGGCCCCCTTACCCAACTTCCTGGATAGCCCGCCTCTTTTTTTGAATTAACTCATTTTTTCCACCCCAAATACACGTACTATATCTCTCCTGTTGACATATCCCTACGGTCGTTTCAAGTCTAAAAGTGTCTTTTTATTTCCTGAGTTGTTGATTAAGTTTTGTATTTCAGTCATTTTTTATAATTATTGTTGATTAAGTTTTATAATATCAATGGTTTACTTCAAGCTTTATAGTTTAATAAAGTAATTTGGTCCATTATTATTAAAATTGAAAGTGAAGTTTTTTAGATAAATTTTTCATCGACACTAAAAATTAGAGTTTTGGTTAATAAGAGATAAAATTTTTTAATGAATTATTTTTAAATTAAAAAAATTATGAATTGTTTTAAAGCACATACTGTACTTTGTTTCATAGTGTTATGTGTCGATCATAACTTATCATTTTAATGATATAAATATAATATGAAGAGAGCCCAACTCAAATTTAAAACAAATAGAAATTTTAATTGATTATCAGAAATTTATTGATGATAAATTTTTATTTATTTATTATTAAAATTTATTACAAAACATATCTATTATGATGTGCAGATTACCAAATCTCTCCATTTGTTTTTTTTTTGTCTCTAATTTTTTTCTTATTTTTTTATTTTATTGTCTTCTAAAGCAAAATTTTAGTCTATCATGGTTGATTTCTTTTGTTTTTTTTTTGAATCAATCATAGTGACTTCGTGTAATGGCCTAACCTAATTTAGTCTATTTTATTATTTTAGATGTTTATATTAAGGCCCAAGAGAAAAAAAAAAATAAGAGGCACAGAAATAAAAAAGAAAAAAAACAAGGGAATTTAAAAAAAAAAAAGAGAAGTACGACACAAACCAAAATAAAGAGGAAGAGAGGAAGGCGTGAAAGAAGTTAAAAAAGGGGGCAAATAACAAAAAATTAAGGTTAAGTATTTCTCTCACTTTCTCATGTAGATATTACTTTGTGTTGAAGAAGTTAAAAAAGAAATTATCAATTGAAGATCAAGTAAAAGTAACATATAAATTTTTTCAACAAAAGAAGATTCTTTGTTAAGTGTTTATTATTTATTTTTAGTGCATAGATTAGTTGTAATTAAGATTTGGAAAGAGATTCCAATTGATGATTTGATTGAATATGATTTACTTTTGATGATTAAATAGGATAATTTATTATTATGGTTATTTGTGATGAATTAGAAATAAGTTTGGGGAGGTTTTGGCTTGGTATGGTGGAAATCGGAGAGTAGCAGAAGTTCCTAATAGAGAAGACGAAGAGTTGAGCTCTGGGAATAAATTGGAATAATGACTCTTTAGGTCCCTAAGGCTTATATGATGGTTTATCAACATCCCATAGTTTAAATGGTTACAGGTTGATCACTGCAAAGCTTGTGGCTAGGAAAGTTAATCGGGTTAATGACAATATTAGTCCCTATGCTTTTAACAACATTTCAGTGAATTCTTAAGTTTCAGAAGTGTTCACTTGGGTCACTATCAGCCAGAAGTGGGCTTCGGGTCGACCTGGCTGGTCCGGGTCTGGGTTTTAGGGAACCGGGCATGGAACGGTTTGAGGCGGTCTGGATCTGGGCCTGTCCCAGAGTGGGTTTGAGGGTTTTCATTTAAAAAAAAATGATTAACTATATATATAATAAATAATTTTAGGGGAAAACACCACCTCCGTTGTAAATTTTATTAAGTAAAAACGTCAAATGATACTAACAAATAATCGGAACAGGTCTTACATTTTCAAATGGCAAACACGTTCCAAAAATGATAAAAAATAAAAACTTATGATCTGTACTGAACAGCATAGTCAGATCAAATATAAACTGTACGTAGGAAGGAAAAAAAATTCAATTTTCTAAGTTGGATATTACCTCGTCATCCGAACTTTTTGGTCTTGCTTCTGAAAAGCTGCACGGCCTCAATCTCTGTTGCAGACGCATACTTCAACTGCCTCGAGCATCAATCTTGAGCGTTTCTTCAATATAACCCGTTTTCCTGCACTAAACGCCGTTTTAGATGCTACGGTGGAGACTGAAACAGCTAGAATCTTTTGTGCGATTATTGACAAGATCAGAAACCTCGGCCTCTTTTGTTTCCACCACTTCAATATGTCGACGTCACTTGGCTCGATTGATGTATTGAGATAGTCATTGATCTCAGCTAAACCCGATGTCATTGGTCAGGGACGCTTCAGCATTTCGAGGGCCGGGTTGAATCTTGATGAGATTAATCTTCTTGGAGGTTCGGTTTGAGGAGCTTTGGATCTTGCCATATTTGAATGTTGCTCACAATATAATTAATCAAAATAGAGCATAATAACAAAACAAAAGTTCATAGCAAAGTCAGTAATGTGATCATTGTGATTACACTTAAATTACTGTAATTCATACAAAGCCAAGTAAGATTGTCATCAATTGAGCACCCATAAGAACTAGTCCTAAAATTATTGCACTGCTAAATAGAATAGAATAGAATACTGTATACGACAGGCCTAGAACTACACTTTTTCAGTAATACGAGCACAAAACTAGCACGTTACCAAATTAGAGTTGGAATAGAAATTCAGAGTATTACAATTGTCACAAAAATTCAATGCAAAATATCACAATCAAAATATGCCAGATCCATACTTAATTAATCAAACACATTATGCTGCATAAATAAGGTAAAATTTGAATAACTAGATAAATAAGTATATAAATACAACACTCACAAAACAATTTTAGGATAAAACATATATTTGAAAGCTCTTATTCTACTTGAAAATCAAATTAATGAAAAATAAATTTAAATTGAAATATTGAAAGATTACTAAGTGGTAGCCACTTACCTGAAAATGTAATTTTCAAACTCCTAAAATAACTTTTTAGTCACCTAAAATAATTATGCAAAAGTTTATGTCAAAATATAACCAATTTAAGAAAATAGCCCAAATTTGCTTACTGAAAATGGCCCGAATGAACATTTCTGGAACCTAAGAACTTGCTGACCCAATTTTTAAAGCCCCAGGGACTAATGTTATCATTAATCCAATTGTATGCCTCAGTGTCAAGCTTTGCAATGACCTAATTGTAACAATTTAACAAATAGGACGTCAATGAACCTGGAATTAAACCTTAAAGACCTATTTTGTAGTTTATCCAATTTTGCTCAGAAGAATGACATCTTCGCCTGCTTCTTCGCAATTCTCCTGCATGTCTGCAACTCGCGATATCCACCGTTACCTAGCCAAACCAAACTTGCCGCTAATTCATTTTTAAACAACGTCAATGATTAATTATCTCTTCTAATCATCAAAAATAAATTATATTTAATTAAACTATCAACCTAAATCTCTCTTCAAATTTTAAGAACAATTATCATATACATTAAAATTAACTAACAATCACTCACAAATAATTTCTCCTCAAAGACAAAATTGACAAGTGTTTCCCCTTTAATCCTCAATTGATGTCTTATTCTTCCACTTTTTGATCACAAAACGGTGGCCATATGAGAAAGTGAAAGAAATACTCAAAGCCTTATTTTTCTTATATTATCTCCTTTTAATAACTCTCTTCATCCTTAATTTCATCACATTGTTAAATTTTTATGAATTTTTTTATTTTTATGCATTAAAAAATAAAAATTCATATAGAAAGTTAATAACCTTATAAAAATTGTATTTTTTATGAATTATTACACTTACATACTATTAATTTTTAAATAAAACTAGTTCAAAAAAATATGAAAAAAATAAAAAATAAGTCATTTTAGATTAAGATTCAAACAAAAATTTTTTATTTTAAGTTCAAACGAACTGGTTCTTAGTCCCAAATAACTTGTTTTTATTTTTATATTTTTTTTAATGAAACTAATTTTATTTAAAATTTAGTATTATATAGATTTAATAATTCATCAAAAACAAAAATTTCTAATTTTATAAGATTTTTATAAATTTTTTAATTTTTTAGATATTAAAATAAATTTCATAAATATTTTAGAGCTAATTCATTTTAACTTAAGTCAACTGACTTATTTTTACTTTTGTAGCTTTTTTGAATGAAACTAATTTTATTTGAAAGCTAATATTATGTAGATACAATAATTTATTTAAAAATAAATTTTCATGATATTGTTAAATTTTTATAATTTTTTTCTAAAAAAAAAATTCAAAAGATCATAAAAATTGTATTTTTAATAAATTATTATAGCCATATAATATTAACTTTTAATTGAAATTATTTTTAAATAAAAAAATATAAGAATAAAAATAAATTATTTTGGTCTTAAGAATGTTGTGCGTGAGTAAAAGTCTCCGTCTTGGTCTTTGCATTGCCTTCTCTTCTTACCGTGGTATCTTTCCTTTTGCTTCCCACGGGCCCTTTCTCACTTCACTTTTTGAAAGGAGTGAGAAGTTAGAGGGCCACGTAACAATGAATGGTACTGAACTGATCCGTACAATGGCTGAGCTCGTAAATAAGTAAATAACCAGTAATTTTGAGCATGAATTCAAGTATTCATGGGGCCGCTTAAGAAGGAGGATAAGAAAGACATTGAATGTAGCCGCAAAAAACAGCTCTCTTTGCCATGTGGACCCATTGACTTGGAAAATGAGGCTACCTCTAAGTCTATATCAATGTAGAGGAAGCACTGCATCTTGCACTTTGATCACAATCCTTTGTTCTTCACCTTCAAGAGCAGCTATGGCGGACGCAGTTGTGAACACCATACTGAGGAACATAGCCTCGTTCTCAGTCGCAGAGATGAAAATCGTGGGAGACCTGAAGAATGAGCTCCAGAAAATGGAGAGCAGCCTGAGCTCCATCCAAGCTGTGCTTCAAGATGCGGAGCGGAAGCAACGGAAGAGCGAAGGCATCAAAATTTGGCTAAGGGACCTCAAGGCAGTCGCTTATGATATCGAAAACACGCTTGACGAGTTCGCAACCGAGGCTCTTGGCAGGAGACTGCATCCAGGTGTTAGGAACCAAGTAAGTAGATTCTTCTCCCCTCGCAACCCACTTTTCCATCGACTGAAAACCGCGCACAGGCTGAGAACATTGAGGGAAAAACTGGATTCTATTGCTAAGGAGAAAGACCAGTTTCAACTGAATGAATTAGGAGATCCAGAAGGCGGGGAGCTAAAGTGGCGACAAACTAGCTCGCTGGTGACTAAATCGGAGACTTTTGGAAGAGATGAAGAAGTGGAGAGCGTAGTTCGTTTGCTAATAAACCAAGTAAGGGATAATGATGACACTTCTGTTGTTAGTATCTGTGGAATGGGAGGCTTGGGGAAGACGACACTTGCTCAGTTGGTTTATAACGATGAGAGGGTGGTAGGAGTTTTTTATCCGAGAATATGGGTTTGTGTCTCTGATGATTTTGACATAAAACGGTTAACTAAGGCTATGATAGAGCACACTGGAGAGAATACAAGTAAAATCCAGGAGCTGGATCCTCTTCAGCGGCGCCTCCAAGAGAAGTTGATGGGGAAGCGATTTTTGCTTGTGCTTGATGATGTTTGGAATGAGAATAAAGACGAGTGGGACAGGCTAAAGGAGGTGTTTCGATATGGTGCTAAAGGAAGTACGGTTGTAGTGACCACTCGGATTGAGAAAATTGCCCTCATGATGTCAACAGAACCTGTTCACTATTTGGGACGCTTGTCGGACGATGATTCTTGGAACTTATTCAGAAGGCGTGCATTTGGAAGGAGTGATTGTGGGGATTACTCGCATTTGGAAATGATCGGGAAGGAGATACTAAAGAAGTGCGGGGGTGTGCCATTGGCGATTAAAGCTATGGGCGACTTGTTGAGCTCTTAAAGAAATGAAACTGAATGGTTATCTGTAAAAGACAGTGAACTATGGGATGTAGAAGATGAGGGCAGTAGGGTACTATCTGCATTGAGATTGAGCCATTACAATCTATCTCCATCCCTGAGACAGTGCTTCGCGTTTTGCTCAATCTTCCCCAAGGATTACGATATGAACAAAGACCAATTGATACAGCTTTGGATGGCAAATGGCTTTATTCCTTCAGGACCACATATGGACCTTCATGATGTAGGTTGTGAGATATTTAATGAATTGACTACGACGTCGTTTTTCATGGATGTAAAGGAGGAAGTCAACGGAAAGATTTCATGTAGGATGCACGATCTTATCCATGATCTAGCTTCCTCAATTACGGGAGATGAATGTTTTATGATTGACGGTAGTGGGGAGTTTAAAGTGCAAAAGCATGTTCACCACTTGTCTATTTGGCAGAGTTCTGATAGAGAAGCTCCCCTAAAATTAGACCTCGGCAAGTTTGGGTCATTGCAATCTGTTAGTTTTTGACCTCTACTCCGATGATGTCAGAATTTCTCTCAATTCTTACATGAATAGGTTTCTCAGGACCTTGGATTTGCGCGATCATCATGTAAGGGAATCTGTTGTGGTTCATGCCTACAAACAATTGAGATACCTGGACCTTTCTTCATCTGCAATCAAACTTCTATCAAACTCAATATGCTGTCTCCATAACCTACAAACCATCAATCTTAGCGAGTGTGGTGGACTTGAAATGTTGCCTGAAGATATGAATCATATGAAAGAGCTAGTTTACCTTGACATTACAGGATGTCGTCGTCTTATCTGTTTGCCTATTAGCATGGGAAAGTTGGTTCACCTCCGGAAACTGAGCATTTTTATCGTAGGCAAGGGAAATGGACATGGTATAGATGAATTACATGGGTTGGATCTTGGTGGGGAACTGCATATCAAACAACTTGAAAATGTGGAGAATGTAACGGAAGCAAGAAGTGCTAATTTGGTGAGGAAGCAAAATCTGAGGTCGTTGGTGTTGAGTTGGGGGAGCGAAATTTCAAGGAATACTGTAACTGAGAGTGAAGAAGATGTTCTTGGTGGTCTCCAGCCACACCCAAACTTGAAGAAATTAACAATAAGGGGTTTTCAAGGTGTGAGATTACCGTTTTGGATGATGGAATCACTTCTACCAAACTTGATTGAAATCTCATTAGATTGTGGAAGATGTCAGAACCTTCCACCCCTGGGCAAATTAAGGTTCCTCAAGGTTCTGAGCATAGAAATGGATTCTCTGCAATTTATTGGGAGTGACTTGTATGGGGACTGTGAAAATTCGTTCCCTTCACTGGAAGAACTGAGAATCATTGGTCGTGCATTGAAGGAATGGAAGACGATTGAGGGAAGAGAAACCTTTCCTCGCCTGCGTAAACTAACCATCCGGTATTCTCGTCAGTTGAGTGAAGTTCCTGTTGTCCCATCTTTGAAGGAACTGGTAGTATCTGGCTGTTCAATGTCCTTGCTCAAGGCAGTTGAAAATTTCACTTTCCTCACCTCTCTTTGCATTCATGGGGTGGATGAGCTTCCAAACAAGTGGTTGCAAGGTCATAGGTTCCTTGAGAGTTTAGAAATAGGGTCTCGAACTCTAAAATCGGTATCTATTCAGTTTGATGATTTGTGTGCTCTAAGATTTTTAACCTTTGAGGACTGCTGGGAGCTCGAAGCCTTGCCTGAAGGATTGGGGAAATTGACATCACTGAGGACTTTGAGATTGAGCCATTGCGATAGCTTGGTGTCTCTCCCAGCGAATTCATTTTGCGGCTTGTCCTCGCTTTCCAGGTTGTCTATTCAATATTGTGAGAAGTTGAGCTCTTTATCAGACGCCATGCAGTATCTTACAACACTTAAGGAATTGCGTATCGGTGGATGCCCGGAAGTGACGTCGTTGCCGGACAGTATTGGATATCTCACTGCTCTTCGGAATCTAGTAATCTGGGAGTGCAAAGGGTTGACTGCCCTACCAAATGAAGTGGAGCAGCTGACCTCACTCTCAACATTGGAAATCTGGTCTTGCCCCAATTTAATGTGCCTGCCGGATGGACTGCAAAACCTCGCGACGCTTAGTGTTTTAACGATTCATGGGTGCCCTCATCTGGAGAGGCGGTGCGAGAAAGATAGAGGGGCGGATTGGCCCAAGATTGCCCACATACCTGAGCTTGAAATCTCTTCTCCACCAGGGAATCTCTTGGCAAGGTGTGTGCCTAAACAGTTCTCGCCTCTCGGGAGAATTAGCCATGTCACTTGTTGGAATTGCGATTGATCCAAGACAAACTAATGATTTTTTTTTTTTTTTTTTACAAATTTGCTCCTGATGAATTTTGTCGGCAGCCTTCGAGATTGCACGTCCAGGTTCTGGAGAGGCTGCTCATGATCATTAGCTCCAAGCCAGAGCTTACTTATCTCATGTCATTTGCAACACCGTCCAGGGCATTTGATTTGCTACCTTCTCTCCAACACGGCTGCTGTTGCGAATATTCCAAATCATAGTGTTGGGAGAAAAATACAACTTGTTGGAGTTGGTATTGGATTTCGAAAACAAATTTTATGCCTTTTTTTGGGTACGAGTTATATGCATAATTAGTTCATATATGTCAAATTTCTATAGTCCTGCTTCGCGTGTAGCAGATCATCAAGAGAGGAGATAGGACGATAGAAGAGATGAGACAGGTCGGCAGAAGAATAGAGGAGGAGAGAGGACTAGACTACAGAAGAACAGAGGAGGCGGCTTTGACAAGAAGAGAGAGACGCTCCGGCTTCAGAGAGTGAAACTCGGATTTGCATTTTCTAAATCAATTATTATGTTATTTTCTATTTTGAACTTCATCCTTTGGCAAAATTGGGTATTTTCTATTTAAACTTTCTTGCTGAATAACGTGTTATGTAAATTCGTACATTCTAATTTTTTTTTTTTTATGATTATAGTTTTATTAATAATATTTATATAATGCTTTAATGTATATTATTTTTGTGTATAACTTTAAATCTCAAAGCAACACTGGTTATTTATAATTATAAAAATATTATATTTATGTCATTATTTTAAATATATAAATATACATTTATTCACAATATTTTTTTATTTTTCTTACGTAGGACTTATATGTTAATGTATACTTAACATACAAAGTGAACCAGATTTTAAAACTAACGGCAATGTTAGTGTAAGTGATGACCCCTCTCCACACCTAGGGATGTAAATTTGAACCCAATCCTGTGAATACCCGATCCTACCCTACTTGATGGATAGGGTTTTTTTTCCCAATTAAACGGATTCGGGGCGGATCCGGATTTTTTTCGTAATAGAACCCGTTGGGTGCGGGTAGGATGCGGGTTTAGCTAACAACCCGCCCCTAATCCGCCCCACTGATGTCCGTATATATATATAATCTGTGTGTGTGTGTATGTGTGCGTATATATATATATATATATATATACAATCCGCTGTGCCTGTGTGTGCGTGTGTGTGTATATATATATATATATATATTAAAAAATAATAAAAATATTATATCCTTTAAAAGTTCAAAACCATTCCCAGTTTTTGACATGTTGTGATAGCTTGTTTTTTCTCTTTTTGCTCATTTTTTCTCTTATATTAATTGCAGGCCTTGTAAGCAGTGTTCATAGAGATGGTATTTTTATGTTCGCTTAACAGACGCAGTTTGCATTTTTTTTATATTTGGCTAGTTGGTATCAATGAGGATTGTATTACTACAATTAATTGTTGTTTGGACATAGTTATTTATTATTTTTTGTTTTGTTCGAACATATTTATTGTTGTTGTGTGAGAAGTTTATCGTAGTTTACATGTTAAATTTCTCTTAATCTCATATATATTTCTTTTAATCTCATATGTAATAATTTGGCGGGTTTGCGGGTCGAGAACCAACATCCTACCCACCAATACAAGGGTAGGATACGGGTTTAGAAAACCCTACCCGATGCGGGTTGTGGGTAGGATTCAGGTTATATGGATTGTATCACGGGACGGGTTCTAGAATGACACAACCCTACTTGAACCCTACCTGTTGACATCTCTATCCACACCAAAGAAATCGCGCACATAGTTGTCACAAAACTTTCAATGCCTTGAAGCAATATGAGTATTATTAATATAAAATATAAATTAACATAATGAATTATCATTTAAAAAATAAATCATTTTGTTTGTTTTGCTAGTATGAAACTCTTTAATTATCTAATAGCTGCTCTCATGGGTACGTCAGCCACATATGTTTATTGTACTGAACATTCACAAAGGTATATTTTTAAATTTTGACAAATATAATTTTTTTATTGGACCTAAGTTTGGCAGACATTAAAGTTTGATGGCAGGGAGTGGAGATTATAAAAGAAACGGAATTTTGTGTTGGCAATTTTGTATCTAAAGCATCCATTTTTAATAAGGAGCCTTTAGATGGGTGCGGAATGTGGATTGAGTATTCAGGAAAAGAAAATTGATAATTTAAATGATCATAAGAGGGGGCAGAAAAAATTAAGTTTTGGATTAAAAGGTACAGCGTTGAAAAGTGAGCTGAAAAAATTGAAATAAGGGATTAAATCACAGAAAAAGAGCCACAAGAACCCGCCAATGTTTTTCCTTTCCTTCTTTATAGAGCCAATTTTACTGTTTTGGGCTTTAGTTCCGAGTATGAGTTTTTTCCTGGGTTGGGCTTCTATGATTTGGTTTTGGCATATTTGTATGTTTGGGCTTTTCTGTTTCTTGGGATGGCTGAGTTACGAGATCTAGTTTCTCGGCATACTTTGGGTTTATTCTGGACTCTACTTGGTGTTGGGATTTATTAGGTGTTGAATTATTTGGGTTTTGAGGTATTTGGGTCACCATCTTTCTTTTTAAGATGTTACTTGTATTTTTATTTTAATTTCACTTTTAATACATTTTTTATTGTTAATCAAAAAATATTTCAACATTATATTTAATTGTTTTGGGTATTGTTACCAGTGGCAGAAGCACGTCAGGACAGAGGGCGTCGCTGCCCTTGAAAATTTTGAAAGTTTGTAAATATAAGGTACTATGTTGGCCATTTTGTGAGAAATTAAGACCAGGTGTTTATCCCCCCCCCCAAACTGGCTGAATATAAAAAGGGTAAATACCGAATAGTGCTAAATCTTTACTTTTTATTGCAAAATTTATCCTAACCTCTGAAACATTGCATTTCCATCCATAAACATTGAATATAAAAAGGTGAAACTTTGTTATAGCAATATGCTGTTTATGCTTGTGTCTCTGAATTTGGCAATTGATACAGTTAAATTTTGTTGCCAAACTTTAATGCTCCTCCCTGTGAATGTCTGTAGAACTATATTTGAGAAGGTTTTTCGTCAGATGTATGCCTTGCCGTTGAATATAGAAGCTTTGCCTCCCATGCCGGAAGATGGTTGTCGCTGGTCTGCCTTGAATAGTTGGGTGATGCCAACCACTTCTTTTCTTGAATTCATAATGTTTTCGAGGTGAGGACTATTATCATTCTCTGTCTACTGGTATTGCTTTGCAGTGTCATATTGTTTGATAATAGATAATTCGAATGATTGGACCACAGGATGTTCGTTGATTCTCTTGATACCCTACATGCAAATTCTAGTGAGCTCGGTACATGTTTGCTAGGTTCTTCAGAGATTGAGGTAAGCTGCATGAATCCCTTCAACCTCTTTTTCTTTAAGAATGAGGTCACTCCCTGATTATTTGCCATGAGCAGAGGAAGCACTGTTACTGCTGGTTGCTGGATGTTCTGGTTGACGTATGGGCTTACCATAGCGGACGCATGATGGTTTACATAGAGCCACACTCTGGTTTGTTAGAAGAGCAGCATCCACTTGAAGAATGAAAAGGACACATGTGGGCCAAGTATTTTAACTTCACCTTGTTGAAGAGTATGGATGAAGATTTAGCAGAGGCTGCAGATGATGGTGACCACCCAAGAAAGATGTGGCTGTGGCCTCTTAACTGGAGAAGTGCACTGGCAAGGAATATATGACAGGGAAAGGGAAGTGAGATACAGATTAAAAATGGATAAAAAGAGGAAAACGAAAGAGAAATTATATGAAAGAATGAAGTATGGATACAAGCAGAAATCAATCGGACGAAGAACCATTCAGATTCTAGTCTATATTGATTTGAAGATTAAATTGACATTGCTACTGGGCCTGATCTTGCAATTGGTAGGGGAAGAGAAGAACACCAATGTGCTTCAGGGAAGTTAGACATGTGGAGTGGTTTTGAAAATCAATTTTCAAGCGAACTGCATGGAATGTGGGTCGGGAGAAGGAAATAGAGGTTGGATCACAAGCTTCTGAGGTATTCCTAATGTTTATCTCAAGAGCCACACAGAATACAGATTTTCTCCATTCAGAGCAGTTGCTAGGAATTCTTTTTACCATACCGGAAGTTGGATACATACATTCTTTCATTATTGTATATTTGCTCAGTAAAATGTCCACTGCAATTTTGTTCTCAATATGTTTGCTGCTTTCTGAGGGTTTGAATTCTTTTCTCATATCATCATCTTTCGTCTGTATGTCGGACTCGATAATTTATTTTCAGGTTAAGACGCATTACTCCGTTGATGTTTTGGGGTATTGACTATTGACCTGCCCCTCGCTCACCTGCACCCACTTCTCCGTAGACTTCCTGGCCCTAACTAAACTATACAGCGAAAGGCAGGCTAATACGAGCATTGGCCAGACAACTTAGATAACCTCAAAAGCAATTTTTTGGCAAGGAAGAGGCATGATCCAGGTTCAAGGCTGGAACTATTTTTGTTTCCTACAACACCGCCCAGTCCCCAATGCATGTGATCTCCTCTGTGAATGCACGTTTGGTCAGCCGACTAGGGAAAGAGAGAGATGTGCAGAAGAAGATGCCACATCAGCCTCGTTTTAACGACAGTGGGCAGCTCGGTTTGACCTAGAAACATTAATGGTTTATTTGGTAAAAAAAACATCTGTGGCCGATTCGGGCCAACCAGGTGACATTAATGATTTTTCATTATTTTTACCTTGCAGCTTTCTTTCCCGTGTGGACCCATTGATTTGGAAAATGAGGCTACCTCTAAGTCTATATCACTGTAGAAGCAGCACTCCATCTAGCACTTTGATCATAATATTTCCTTTGTTCTTCACCTTCAAGAGCAGTTATGGCGGACACACTTGTTTCTGCCCTTGTGAGCACCATACTGGGGAACATAACCTCGTTCTCAGCTGTAGAGATGGGGATTGTAGGAGATCTGAACAAAGAGCTCCAGAAATTGGAGAGCAGCCTGAGCACCATCCAAGCTGTGCTTTAAGATGCAGAGCAGAAGCAACTGAAGAGCAGAGCCATCAACAATTGGCTAAGGAAGCTCAAAGCAGTTGCTTATGACATCGAGAACACGCTTGACGAGTTTGCAACCGAGGCTCTGTTGGTTTTTTGGAGAAAAATGCAGGAGAGCAACGTTGGTTTTTAGAAGCTAAAACAAATGCTGGAATAGCTTACATTTTCATTTACTTCATCAAACTTAAATACATAAGAAGATAAGATTACTTTCCTAATCTTTTGCAACTAACTAGCTGAAAAACAGCTTACATAACTCAACTAACAACATAATGTACCTAAGCAATCATAACAAATAGATTTAGTGAATCTTCCAGCAACTGTTTGTGCAACAAGGAAGAGTCCTCCTTCTGCACGTTTCTGTCCAGCTTTGCTTTCATGCTCCAAGAACATCTGATTAACACTCCTCCTTGTCCTTGGAGCTCACAATTCCTAGTCTTTCCCTTAGATCTTCAAACCGAGCTTTAGGTAATGCTTTGGCGAAAATGTCTGCCTCTTGATCTTGTGTATTGCAGTGAATGAGCCTTACTTCTCCTTCCTTTTGAACTTCCCTCAAGAAATACAGCTTCAGTTTGAAATGTTTAGTCTTCCCATGAAACACAGGATCTTTGGACATAGATATTGCAGCTTGGTTATCTACAAAAATTGTAGTTCCTTCATTCTGCTCTTCATGGAGGTCCTTCATTAGCTTTCTCAACCAAAGGGCTTGATTAGTCGTGGCACAGGCAGCCACGTATTCTGCTTCAGCTGTGGATTGAGCCACCACATCTTGCTTCCTTGAGCACCAAGAGAATACAGCTGTTCCAAGCTTAAAGCTGTAACCAGTAGTACTCCTTATATCATCAATGCACCCAGCCCAATCACTATCTGAATAACCTTGTAAAGCATAATCCTTAACTTTTCCAAACATTAAACCATAATCTGTTGTGCCTTTGATGTATCTGACTATTCTTTTTGCTGCTTGAAAGTGTATGGAACTCGCACAATGCAAATACCTGGACAAAATACTCACAGCTTGCATAATGTCAAGTCTTGTTGCTATTAGATACATAAGACAGCCAATGAGGCTTCTGTACACAGCCTCGTTTGCCTTCTCAGGGTCATCTTCCTTGCTGAACTTTTCTTTTGGATTCATTGGTGTGGAGACAGGCTTGCATTCACCCATTTTAAACTTCTTCAGTATCTCCAGGGCATACTTGTGCTGGTTCATGAAAATTCCTTGCTGTTTCTGTTTTATTTCCATACCCAAGAAATACTTCATCTCTCCAAGGTCTGTCATTTCAAACACCTCAATCATCCTGTCCTTGAACCACCTTATTATCTCCTTGCTGCTTCCTGTCACTAAGAGGTCATCAACATACAGAGACACAATAAGCATTTGAGTGTCAGCATTCCTTACAGATAAGGTGAATTCACTGAGGCTTTGTTTGAAACCTAAGTTAATTAGATAGGAATCTATCTTGCTGTACCAAGCCCTAGGAGCTTGCTTCAAACCATACAGAGCCTTCTTCAGTAAATATACTTTGTCCTCTTCTCCTTGGACAGAAAAACCTTCTGGTTGTTCAACATAAATCTCTTCCTTCAGATAGCCATTTAGGAAGGCTGACTTGACATCCATTTGATGTATTATCCACCCCTTTTGTGCAGACAAAGCCATCAGCAACCTTACTGTATCAAGCCTTGCCACAGGAGCAAATGTTTATGAGAAATCCACTCCAAATATCTGTGCATAGCCCTTCACCACTAGTCTGGCTTTATTTTTGTTCACAGAACCATCAGGATTTTGTTTGGTTCTGTAAACCCATTTGACTCCTATTGCTTTCTTGTGTAATGGTCTGTCCACTAGCTCCCAGGTTTGATTCTTTTCAATCATCCTTAGCTCCTCCTTCATTGCCTCTACCCATTTAGAATCATGGGCAGCAGCTTCATACCCTTCTGGTTCAAGCACAGCTACATTGCAGCTGTCATAGATCTCAGCTAATGTCTTGGTTCCTCTCATAGGAGGGTCATCAACATCCACAGTCTCCTCAACGAATGAAAGCTCTTTTGCGTCTTCCTTTTCTTTGTTCCAGCTCCACTTTTCATTTTCAAAGAATTCCACATTTCTGCTGACAGTGAGCTTGCTGCATTGTGGGAGGAAGATTCTGTAGGCCTTTGAGGTTTGACTATAGCCCACAAAAATCCCAGCTTCTGCCTTCTTGTCCAGCTTGTCTCTTTTTACCTGAGGTACATAAGAGAAACATAGACAGCCAAAAATTTTCAAGTTTTGAACCCTTGGCCTGAAGCCATACCAAGCTTCAAATGGAGTTTTTCCTTCTACTGCCTTGGTGGGCAGTCTGTTTAGCAGGAACACAGCAGTGTTTGCTGCTTCTGCCTAGAATTTCTTTGGCAAGTCTTTGTTATGAAGTAGGCATCTGGTCATTTCCATGATTGTTCTATTCTTTCTTTCAACTACTCCGTTCTGTTGAGGGGTGTAAGGAGCAGTTTTCTGATGTTCTATGCCAGCTTCATGACAGAATTGGTTGAACCTTGCTGAGGTGTATTCTCCCCCATTGTCTGACCTTATAGTCAGTAATTCTGTGCCACTTTGATTCTCAATCCAGGCCTTAAATTTCCAGAAAATGTCAGCAACATCTGATTTTTGTTTCAGAAAGTAGATCCAACACATCCTTGTATAGTCATCAATGAAAGTCAGATAGTACTTACTTCCATTTAGGGATGGAGTTTTAAGAGGGCCACCTACATCAGTGTGTACCAACTGAAGCTTCCTGGTTGCTCTCCATGTTTTGCTTTGTGGGAAAGGTAGCCTACTTTGTTTCCTGAGATGACATGCTGTACACAAAGGTAGGTTTTCCTCGAGTGCAGGTAGGCCTTCAACCATTTCTCTTTTCTTCAGATGCTGTAGAGCACCATGATGGAAATGTCCTAACCTCCTGTGCCATAGCATGGTGTCACCTCCTGTCACCATTACTGCCGCTTGATCTTCTTTTACCAAGTCCAGTGCAAAGCTCTTGTTCTGCATTCTGACTTTGAAAATATCCTTGTCTGCCCCATCCTTTATTACGCAGCAACCACCTTCGAAATGTACCTTGAAGCCTTTTTCAAGCAGCTGGGCAACACTTAACAGGTTTTGATCTATGTTAGGAACATAAAGTACATCAGAAATTAACTTCAAACCTGTGTGTCCTTTGATGGCTATGGCCTGTGTGTCCTTTGATGGCTATGGTTCCTTTGCCTTCTGCTTCTAAGTAATCACCATTTCCAATCCTTATTCTGGATGACACTGATCTGTCCAGCTCCTTAAACAACTTTATGTCATGCGTCATGTGGTTTGTGCAGCCACTATCTATTAACCAACTTTCTATTGTGCTTGCAAAGGAGCTCACTGTGAATAGTTGCTCTTCCACACCATCAGCCCGCTTTGCCTCTCCTGTTTGTTGTTGCTCTTTGCAGATTCGTTCTATGTGTCCTAATTGACCACACTTATTGCATTTGTGGTCTGGCCTCCACCAACATCTCTCAGGTGGATGATTGAGTTTCTTGCAGTGGGGACATGGATTTTTCTGAACTTGGTTGGTTCCACCTTTGGCAGCTGAACTTGCTTTTGATCCTTCCTTTCTTCTTTTATCTGCCTTGCCTTTTGTGTTTGGTGTCTTGGCCTGTAGAGCACCTTCCACAGAACCTTCTTGTCTCATAAGTCTCCTTTGTTCTTAAGCTTGCAAGGCACTTAAGAGTTCTGTTAGAGTGATGCTGGTCAGATCCTTAGAGTTTTCCAGTGAAGACAGTGTGGCTTCGAATTTTTCTGGAAGGGTGACCAAAACCTTTTGCACAATCCTGGCATCCTCAAGCTTTGAGCCCAATAGCCTTACTTGATTTGCTATGTTTAGAAGCCTGTCAAAGTATTCCTTGACAGGTTCCGTCTCCTTCATCCTTTGCATTTCAAATTCTCACAGCAGGTTCAATGCCTGCATGCCTTTGATCTTCTCACTGCCTTCATATTCTTGTTTCAGGTAGTCCCATATCTCCTTGCCAGATTGAAGTGTCATTATCCTGTTGAAGATTGAAGATGACACAGCTGAGAACAATGTGGCCTTTGCTTTGGACTTCCTTTGCTCTCTCTTTGTGGTTCTTTATTTGAGCCATGGTTGGGTTTTCTGGCAGTGGGAGTACTTCATAATCTTCTTCAATGGCTTCCCACAAGTCATTGGCCTCGAGGAAGGCCTGCATTCTGATGGACCAAGCTTGAAAATTTGAACCATTGAAGACTAGAGGTGCAAGAACGTTGAAGGGTGTTTCAGCATCCATTTGGACTGGTTTGATTGTTGGTGTTTTGTGCTCAGGTCCTCTTGAGAAAATGGGCTCTGATACCAATTTGTTGGTTTTTTTTTAGAAAAATGCAGGAGAGCAACGTTGGTTTTTAAAAGCTAAAACAAATGCTGGAATAGCTTACATTTTCATTTACTTCATCAAACTTAAATACATAAGAAGATAAGATTACTTTCCTAATCTTTTGCAACTAACTAGCTGAAAAACAGCTTACATAACTCAACTAACAACATAATGTACCTAAGCAATCATAACAAATAGATTTAGTGAATCTTCCAGCAACTGTTTGTGCAACAAGGAAGAGTCCTCCTTCTGCACGTTTCTGTCCAGCTTTGCTTTCATGCTCCAAGGACATCTGATTAACAGGCTCTTGGCAGGAGACTACATCCAAGTGTGACAAACCAAGTAAGTAGATTCTTCTCCCCTCGCAACCCACTTTTCCATCGACTGAAAACCGCGCACAGGCTGAGAACATTGAGGCAAAAACTGGATTTTATTGCTGAGGAGAAGCACCAGTTTCACCTGATGGAATTAGGAGATCCAGAAGCTGGGGAGCTAGAGTGGCAACAAACTAGCTCGCTAGTGACTGAATTGGAGACTTTTGGAAGAGATGAAGAAGTGGAGAGCATGGTTCGTATGCTAATAAACCAAGAAAGGGATAATGATGACACTTCTGTTGTTAGTATCTGTGGGATGAGAGGCTTGGGGAAGACGACACTTGCTCAGTTGGTTTATAACGATGAGAGGGTGGTAGGAGTATTTTATTTGAGAATATTGGTTTGTGTCTCTAATGATTTTGACATAAGACGGTTAACTAGGGCTATATTAGAGAAATTGCAATGCTCTGAATTTATGTTATAACTCTGTTTTTGTGAGTATTGGTTTTATACCTGTAATATTAGGAAAATGCAGTTGTAGATCCCCTAATTAGGGTATTCTTTACTGTTCTATTTCATAGTGCATTACTTTTAGGACTAGTCTTTATGGGCGCTCGACAAATGACGATTCTTAGTCGGTTCTAGACATACTATAGTAGTTTAAGTGTAGTTACAGTGATTATTTAACCTACCATGCTTTGAATTTCTGTTCCATCAATGCGTTCTGAAATGATTTGTTTGGTTAATGATTTTTATTCAAAATATTATTTGGGGTTAATTACAATTTGCCCCTCCAGGTTTAGGTGATATTACACTTTGCCCTTCCTATTTTAGCGATATACACTTTACCTCCCAACTTACATTTTACCATCTGAAAAAAAAAACTATTTTATATTTACAGGAACAAGAAATTGATAATTTAAAGCCACAGGAACTGATGTTGTTATTAATCCAATTGTAGTGTCAAGCTTTGCAGTGGCCAAATTGTAACAATTTATAAGTAGGACGTCATTGAATCTGTCTTTAAACCATAAAGTTCTATCTTGTCTTTTATCAATTTTGCTCAACAGCATGACATCTTCCTCCTTCTTCTCAGTTCTCCTGCATGTCTGCAACTCGCGATTCCCACTGTTACCCAGCCAAAACCTTTGCCAAACTTGTCGCTTATTCAATTTTAAACAACTTCAATAATTAATTATCTCTTCCAATCATAAAAAATAAATTATATTTAATTAAATTATCAACCCAAATCTCTCTTTAAATTCTAAGAATAACTAGCATATACATTAAAATTAATTAATAATCACTTCCCAAAGATCTCTAATTGAAAAAGAAAATTAACAAGTGCTTTCCCTTTAATTCTCAATTGATGGCCTATTCTTCCACTTTTTTAACATAAAACAGAGTAAACCTTATTTTTCTTATATTCTCCCCCTTTTAATAACTCTCTTCATCCTCAATTTCATGACATTGTTAAATTTTTATAGAATTTTTTATTTTTACGCATTAAAAAGAAATCCATATAAAAAGTTAATAACATTATAAAATTTAAATTTTGTATAGATTATTATACCTACATAATATTAACTTTTAAGTAAAACTAGTTTAGACAAAAAAGATGTAAAAATAAAAATATGTCATTTTAGATTAAGTTTCAAATAAAATTTTTTTATTTTAAGTTAAAATGAATTAACTTTTAATTCAAAATAATTTATTTTTATTTTTATATTTTTTTGTGTGAAACTAATTTTATTTAAAATTCAGTATTATATAAATTAACAATTCATCCAAAATAAAAATTTATAATTTTATAAAATTTTTATAAACTTTTTAATTTTCTAAACATCAAAATAAATTTCATAAAAATTTTGAGTAAATTGCACAAATGGTCCCTAACCTTTTGTCATTGTTTTTAGTCCCAACCTATCAAATGTTCTGTTTTGGTCCTAAACATATTAAAATTGTTTCATTTTGGTCCCTTGAAATTCATTAACTCAGAATAATTGCCTGATCGAAACTTTTAAAGTATTAATTTAAATATTCGGTAACTGTCTTCCAGTAAATTTAAACAGTTTAATATTTTTTAATAGTAAATAGAAAATTTAAATTAATAGTTTTTTCTTCCTGAATGAAATAAGTTTAATTTACAGAGAGGAAAAAGAAGTGACTTAAATTTTTTATTAACTATAAAAAAATTATTTTACAGATTAAATTTATTATAAGATAGTTACCAGATAGTTTAAATTATGATCTAAAATATTGTTATCAAACAAATACTTTGAGTTAACAAATTTTATTAAATTAGGACCAAAATGGAACGTTCTCATTAGATTTAGGACTAAAATAAAATGTTCTAATAGGTTTAGGGCTAAAATTTTTTTTTTAATAGGTTAGGGACCGAAAGAAAATAATGACTAAAGGTTAGAGACCATTAATAAAATTTACTCTAAAAATTTTACTTCAAGAATGTTGTGCGTGAGTAAAAGTCTCCATCTTGGTCTTGGCATTTGCTTCTTTTCCTAGCGTGGTATCCTTCCTTTCGCTTCCTACGGCCCCGTAATCCAACTTCACTTTTTTGAAAAATTTACCTCCTGTCACAAAGGCAGTGAGAACTTACAGGGCCATGTGACAATAACCATGTGTGAACTGATGGGTACAATGGATATGGATGAGCTCGTGAATAACCAATAATTTTGGGCATGAATTCAAATATTCATAGGGCCGGTTAAAAAGGAGGAGACAAAAGACATTAAATTTAGGGCCTAAAGGGCCTTTTGGCCCCTGAATTATATTGACTCAGACCATTTACCCCCTGAAACATGACTCGGGCCGAATCGCCCCTTAAATTTTGTAATTTGGGACCTTTTACCCCCTAAGCCCATTAACGTTAGTCAAACGCCGTCATGTGAGGGGAGTTTCTGATAGATATGAGTGTTTGCGTTTGGTCAGGACCGAATTGAAAAAGAAGGGAAAGAAAAGGAAGTAATTATGCATTGGCCCATTTAAACGATGAATTAAAAACGGGAGGCAGGGCAAAATCGGCGAAGCGAGAACAGAGCGCTGCGAACAGAGCGACGCAACAACGATGAGCAGCACTGCCTCCACCGGATCTTCAAGGTCTATTGTAAGGATGAGGCATCGTGACGAAGATCACCCTCGCTGCAGGTGTAACTTGTTGGCTGAAAGTTGGACAACGAAGAAAGGTCAGAACATGGGCCGAAGATTTTACAGTTGCCGGAATTATAGTGATGAGGTAAGTGGTTGATTTTTGTTTGGTTTTTATGGGTGTGGAAATTGGGGGTAGAAGAGTTATGAAGGAGGGAAAATTTTTGCTGGAGGCCAAAAAATTGTTTGATTTGGTTTGGTTTGTTTTGATGTGTCGCATTTCTTAAGGATTAGATAAAACCTAGATATTTGTTTTTGATTTTGTTAAAACATAAGTTGAAAATTCATCTTAAAATGCTTCTATGATTCTCTTGAAACGACTACCCATTGTTAGCATGAGCCAGTTTCGCTTGTGACTGTGAGCATTAACGTTGAAGCAGGGCAGCACTTAGCGGCCAGAATTTACTTGTGTCTGCCTGTGTCTCAGACTATGAGCATTAACATGAGATATTCTATTCTATTCAAATTTACTTGTTTTACTTGCGCCCCTGACGCACTAGTCATAACAGTAATAGTAGGAGTCAAATAAATAGTTCAGCTGAGAGTACTTACACATGCTTCACAAAAAATCTAAGTCCATAGTGGTAATCAAAGAGCACCATGTTGTTAATTCTAGTTCAGGCATGGATGGTATGCTTCCGCTGACTTCATCAACCATGTGGACTTACCATTTGCAACTTGAATTTGATTGTGAAAGTAGTATTGTCAAGAATCTGCTGACCGTGACTGTAACCCTGCACTTGAATGGCTAAGTTTTGAGAGTAGGGTGTTACACAATTTGGAAGAAAAAGAATGTTGAGCAACTATGAAATAAAATTAAGCTAGTTGCTTATTAAACATGTGAAGAGTTCTGATGCTAGATTTGGGGAAAGATGGAAACAACTTTCTTTACTTGCCTTTGTTTGGGTAGTGAGGGGAGAGAACAAGGGACGGGGGATGGTTATGACTCTCTTTTGTATGAATGGTGGAAAAAATGGTGGGTTGTCCAATTTATTTTGCATATGGGTGCCTTTTGCCGAGCATCTATTATGTTTTGCTTCAGTTGTTGGTTCATTTCCTCTGATTTACACTGGAAAAGGTGTTGGAGATTAGGGTGTTCTGTTTACTGGGTTATTCAGTATGGGTGTAGGGTGTTAAAGTATTAAGTTATAGGCAAAGGCTTATGAAGCATATGCCCTCTTATTTGAGAGAGATTTTATTCAATTTTGGTAAGGACCATGTGTATTGGCTATTAGTTGTATACCATACATCTGTGATACTGTTGCTGATGATGGAAGCATAGCATCCATGCATAAAATCAAACTCAAAGAGCACCATGATGAAGTCAGCGGAAGCATACCATCCATGCATAAAATAGTTCACCTGAGAGTACTTACCTGATCCTGTTGTTAATTCTGTAGTTGGCTGGTTTTGGTTGGAGCAGGGTAGCAAACACAAATCTTGGAAGCACATGTATTTTACATTTCAGGTTACGCTTTGCTTTGTGTATTACCAATTCGAAACTAGGACAAGTTAGCTCTATATGCATTTAAATAATTAGTAGTCTAGTTATAGTGATCTGGTAAGGCAATGTTTTGAAGTGTTAGCTTTCTTGCACAAAGACAGTTGTTAGCAGCCTGGTAGCAATTTGTTGTCAATGTTAGTAATGCATTTTTTGTTCACAGGGAAGGAAGTGTGACTTCTGGGAATGGATTGATGACCCATTCCCCACTCAAGCGAAGGCAACAATTTTTGAACAATATATTAGGGCACAAGAAATGGAACAGAAAGCAGCCAAGTTGGAGTTGCAGTTGAAAGAGGCACTGGGAGCAGTAGATAGAAGAAGTGAAAGTGAAAATTCAGCAATACCTCAAATGGTTGCTGATATTTCTGCGTTGCACATTGGTGTGGGTAGCATTAAGGGATATGTGTTATGTACTTGGGCAATTGTGTTGGTTATATTTGTTGTGTTGGTTGTTTCAATGTTATGGAAAGGTTGTATTTAGGAGGGAATTTGAGTTTGGTGCAGGACTAAGTGTCTGAACAATGGTAGTTGGTACTTCGCCAACTATGAATCATGTAACTTGTTTCTTTATTGGTTAATGAAATGAACTTGAATTTCAGCTATTGTTGTTACTCATTTACAGAGCAAGATGATTTATACGTTTGCATAGCACATACATGAAGGAAAACATGCACATAGTTGAAAGGAACTTTTCATAAATACTACTCAAATTCACTATCAGTTACAGGGCTGTTAATAAGGTTTAGAAACACAAGTGTATCACAGACCTTGATCCACAAAAGAGATACTATAGTTCTTCAAAAAAATGGACAATGTAACAACTTAAAGTGCATAAAAACATAGATACACAAAATAGATACTATTATTAGTTCTTCAAGAAATGGACTATCTAGCAACCATCATCAGTTGCACCCATGTATATATTAGTCCTTGCTGATCAGGAAAGATGGATGTCAAGCTGCACATAAGGAAAACCCAGTTATAAGAAATTAGCTTTGTCAGTAAATAAAGACATCACTGTTTTATAAACATTGTCAATATTAATATTAATAATAACAACCATATAACACCTAACATGTTCCCCAATAAAAACTCAAAAAATTCACAACTGATTACTGAAGACTCACATTAATATTAATAATAACAACCATATAACACCTAACATGTTCCTCAGTAACATAGATGAAAAATTCACAACCATGTTGCTAAGAAATTCACAACATGTTTCAGTTGGATTAGATAAATGGTGAGCTATATATAGAGCCCTGAGTTGGGTTTTATTGCCAAATTGAAAAAAATGGACAGTGAGACACTAGCCTCTGCCATTTTAAAGTACCAAACAACAGCCATTTTAAAGTACCAAGCAGCAGCTTTGGTAGGAACAAATAGCACCGAGCAGGGTACCCAGTTTGTGCAATCGTTTTCCTGGAAAGACCATAATTCAGAATTCTGATGCCCAAGGAATGGAAAAGCCAAGATGGAACAAGCCGAAAATGAACCTAGCCATGAAGTTGCAGCTAAAGTAATATTTCCCTGATCATTCACCCTCACTTCTATTAAATTTGAAGCCTAATTTCAAAACAATTATGTATAAGCCAAGATGGAACAAGTGCATTGTATCCAAAAAGTAAAATGGCACTATTATTTAGACATATAGACTATAGTTAGTACAGTAATCCATAACCCAAAAATGGGAAAAACTTGGTTCAAATGAGACAGAAAAAAAGCATTTGCCGAGGGATTCTAGAAAACAAGAATATAGGTAAATTGTCATACATGGAAATGGATTTGTGCATATCAAAGACAGAGGTGCTGAAACCAAGATGAACCTACATACTCACATTTGGTTGACTACAAACACGATCAACTTTCTCTGTCATTTTTCTCTTTCTTCCTCTCAAACTAACGGGTTCGGTACTTGGTTTGTCCAAATGAGTCGTTGAAGATGACTGCAAAAGCAGAACAGTCAAACCCAAAAACATGAAAGGATTAATTTCAAAGACAATAAAATTGAGCTAACAAACAGATAACACCCTAAAGTCTAAAATTTCAAATGCATATACTTGTACAGTTTGTTGACTTCCAGAATGAGAGACATCATATCCTCTTCCACAAGACCTCTTGTTATGGCCTACATTGTCACATGTTTTGCAGTGTATTTCCCTTCCATGCCTTGAAAGCTTGCACTTGCCCTCTTAGGTTCATTTCTAGCTTGTATTCTCTGTTTACCAGGATGCCCAGGCTTTGACTTGGACCATATTGGAGGTAGGAGAATGCCCTGTCCACTTTGTTCCCAAAAGTCTTCACCTGGAACTGGTTCAAGAGAGTATTGGTAGGATTCAAAGAACATCTCTTTTTTGTACCAATCATTTATCCACTTCTTGGGATCCTCCTTCCCATCTCGAATTGCAGCAATAGCATGTATACAAGGTATACCACTAATGTCCCAACCTCTATAGTTGCAAGTCTTCAGTCGCAAGTTAACTGCATATTGAGATCTCCCAAGACTCACTTGATATCTCTCATCACCATTACACATAACCTTCCATGGGTAACTTTCTCTAATTTTTTCATGCACCTATTTCATTATTAAGTGACCATACTCTTCCTTCCACCTGCTTGAAGATAGCCTCCTTTTCATGTTTCTCTTAAACACATAGTCCCTCATTTCTTCTAACATAGAAATAATATGCTTGCTCCGGGTGGATATCAAAATAAAATTAAATGTCTCACACGTGTTATTATCAACAGCATCACATTGAGCCATATATGAAAAATATGCCCTACACCACAGTTTTGGATCCACACGCAATATGGCATCCTTGGCACCATTTTTCATTTTTTCTATCTCATCAAGCCTTTTTCCCAAAGTTAGCTCATTCGGAGATTTTGCAACACCATAAAAAGCAAGCTTAAGTTTCTCACCTCGAAAATTTGAATACCAGTTAGCATAGATGTGTCTAGCACATAACCTATGCTCAGCTCTTGGAAAAATCTCTTTAACCGCATTTAAAAGTCCCTACAAACATAAAAAAGCATCACATTAATACTGACATATGAAAAATACCTGATATTAATAAAAATCATTATTACCTTTTGTTGATCAGACATAAATGTCCAATAGCATCCATCTGTGGTTCTGATATCAACTCATAGGTGCTCTAAAAACCAAGTCCATGACGAAGTATTTTCTCCCTCGACAACTGACCATGCTAATGGAAACATTTGATTGTTTGCGTTCTTTCCAACTGCTGTCAATATTTGGCCCTTAACAACTCCTTTAAGAAAACATCCATCAAGCCTTAAAAAATTTCTACATCCTTCTAAGAATCCTTTCTTTAATGCAGCAAAGCAAACATAAAATTTCTTGAAATAAGGTGGAATTCCAAGACCCCTATGATCAACTTCAATGTTAACACTATTTTCCGAATTTGAAGCAACCAAAGCTTTTGCATAATCATGCAATAATGCATATTCGTGAAACACATCCTTCTCCAACTTCACCCTAACTCTTCCTTGGCCTTATTGCAAATGTTTAGTGAAACTTTTAGCCCCAAAACCTGCCAGATAGTTTCTTATAGGAAACTTTGCTTCATTTCAGGATGTTTGGCCATAAATACTTCAAAAAAATTTGCGATCCATGGTGCTGTAATTTTTGAAATTTGATGCACTTTGTTGCACCTATGCTTCTCCTTATACGTTTTAACCATGAAGTATATCTTCCCTTGGAATTTCTCTCTTGATGCGTACAGTAGCCATAGACAACCCTCTGACTTACACTTCACCCTAATCCGAGAAGGCTCATTCTTAACATACTCATAATCTTTCTTCTCAATGACATAATATTTCAATAATGCTTCTTTAAACTCTTGGTGATTAGTGAAGCTCAAGCCAATGGAGAAATTAACAATGGGCTCACTTGGATCATACCTCTGAAAATGATTCTTCCTCCTTCCCACAACAAGCTCGCCATCTTCTTCAGTTTCTGACATGAAGGATCCAAGGTCAGAATTATCCAACTCATTTGATTCTCTGGATGTCTCACTGTCACAATCAATATTCTCCACAGCGGCTGTTTCTTGATGAGCATAAAAAAAATTTGGAAACAATTCTGCTACAGTAGGATCATCCAAACAAATGCCACTATAGTGCTTCTTTACCTTCCTTATTCTATCTAATACCTCTTCATCAGCCACTACTGTTTCATCAAACTCATTCAATTCCTTTCTTAATGCCGCATTTTGATCCTCTCCCTTATCATCACAGTCACTGCCTTCACTATTTTCTGTTTTTTCCTCACTATAGTCAATATCGGGCACACTTTCTCCCTCACTCTCCCAATGTTCATCTAACCATTGGTTGACTCTCTCATTATACCGGCAACCTACCTTCTCAATAAAACAATTATTTTTAGTATCAAATGGATAACTACCTTCACTTTGTTAAGTGAATGCTTCTCTTTATTTACTCCATGCATAGTGTGCTCCACATAAATTTCAACTCCCCTACCATTTAATGCATAACCAACCATATCCATTAAAGTGGAATCATTATGTAATGCCCTCAAACCTTCATTAAGAGATGTTTTTGGTACCCGGTAGTGAATGGCTTTAACATCTTTACCGTCATATCCTATTTCTTTTAGTATATCCATGAAGCACCAACAAATAATGTCTTCACTTTCCAATTCTTTTTCACATACCAAATAATCCTCATATCTAACACTTGGGTCCCAAAACAATACTCCTCCATAGTGTAAATTCACTTTGAACTTCACCATCTGTAAAACAAAACGAATATGTCATATATTATACTAAATGTCAATGTACAATGTATGAGAAAAAAAAGTTGCTTCCATTTAATACGGTTGAACTAAGTTTCCCATTCCTGTAAAATTGGTTTGTGATATTACTTTGGTAAATCCTACTGTATAGCCCATATGATTGTTTATCTCTTCTTAATTCACTCACACATAATAAAGGCATGTTTGTTTTTTCGGTTCACTAGCACAATGTCAACACAAAATAAACGTCCATGGATATATATATATACTGCTATGTATAAAATGGCAGAGAAGATTCGACCCATTATTTATGAAAATAGAGCAACAAGATTCAATGCCCGATTAATATGAAAAGCCCGATATTGCTAGTAAGTTACTTTTACCTTTGTCAGCAGATGATGACAAGGAAGACCAATAAAGTTTAAGAATCTTCAAATCCCATGGAATCTCGAAGCATTTGTCCCCCACCAGATGCTTTTGCCGCTTGAATAGTCCTACATTATCTTTCTTTCTTTTTTTCCCTGCAGAAACATACTTCCTGCCGCGAAACGTTCGCCTGAATCAACCCCACCAAGTTTCGGTTTTAATTGGCCAAACTGTTAATTAGTTCCTTTCTATTATTTTTTTTTTCATTCTAGTCCTCACAAAATGCTAACACTCATTCCCGTCAAAAGTGCCCCCCCATGTGATTGGCATGTGACTTACTTAAATGACTCAAGGGGTAAAAGGTCCCAAATTTCAAAGTTTAAGGGGCGAGTTAGCCCGAGTCACATTTCAGGGGCCAAAAGGTCCGAGTTATCATATTTCAGGGGGCAAAGTGTCCATTAGGCTGTATATTTTTCACGTTCAGAGTCTCTTAAGTGTTATGTCAATACTTGGTTATGATGGCATTTTCTTTCATTGACCTTGAGAGTGTCATGTTTGTTTCATTGATGAATGTATCACTGTGAATTACAGAAGCAGTAGGTGCAGTGATACAATGACCTAAGGTTGTAGAGACACAAAAATAAGGACAATAGACAATGGCGGAGCCAAATAGGAGTACGGGGCCATGGCCTCCCTAAAGTTTTGTGAGATTTAGTAACTTTGATTTATCTCTTTGAGCGGGGAAAATTTTAAAAGATGCATTAAAGTTTTTGAAAACATAAATTTAAGTTCTTAAATTTTTTAACTGTATTTTCAAGTCCTAAAAAAGTAAAGATTTTAAAAATATTAAATGTTTTTCTCAAAATTGCCACCAGTCTAGTGATAATGAAAATAAAAGGTCCAAATAAAATGTGAAACATTTATTTACCCTTTAAGATGAGTTATGGCTGAACTTATTATATTTTGCAAGTATTTTGTAATATTATTTTCTATTTTAACTTTTCTATATCCTTCATTGTCGATACTTTCTACTTCTAAGTATTTCTTTGTATTCCTTTTAAGACAATCATTTTTTTTCTTTGATATTAGTTCTCCAATTTTCTTTTTATCCAACAAGTTTTTTTTAGTCACTTCCACTTCTCAACCCTTTGTGTTCTTTTCTGAAGCCAATTTTTTATTTTCTACAAAAAATATTCTATATGTTGCATTCTTTTACAATAAGTTTTCATTATTTTGTATGATTTGTTTTTTTACCCTTTAAGATGAGTTATGATTGAACCTATTTTATTTTACAAGTCTTTTGTAATATTATTTTCTATTTTAACTTTTCTATATCCTTCATTGCTGATACTCTCTACTTCTAAGTATTTCGTTGTATTCCTTTTAAAAAAATCATTTTCCCTTTGATATTATTTCTCCCATTTTCTCTTCATCCTACAAGTTTTTTTTTTTGTCACTTCCACTTCTCAACTCTTTGTGTTCTCTTCTGAAGCCAATTTTTTATTTTCTATGAAAAATAATTTTGTATGATGCATCCTTTTACGGTAGGTTTTCATTGTCCTGACCACGCCACTAACAAAAGAGCATAAGGAAATATTAACCATAAACAAGAAAACAAAGGTTAGGATGCACATTAGATTCATCCATAATTATTTGCTCATGCATAAATTCCAACGGCTTGAATCTTTTAGGGCAAATTACAAAAAAGGAGATAATTACAATTTACCTCCTGAGGTATAAGTGAAATTACACTTTACCCAATTCTGTTTCAGAAATATACACTTTACCCATGTTTTTATAATACAGTTCAACAGTAACTTTTGAAATCTTAATTTAAACATTATGGTAATCATATTTTAGTAATTTCAATCTAGAAGGTATTTTTTTACAGTTAATTAATTATTAAAAAAATACTATATAAATTAAAATTACTTGAAGATGACAATCGTATAATCTAAATTAAAATTTTAGAAGTTGCTATTGGACTGTATTAAAAAGGTAGGGGAAAAAATGCACATTTTTAAAACAGAAATGGGCAAAATATAATTTCACTTATACCTCGAGGGCAAATTGTAATCAACCCTTACAAAAAAAACTACAAAATCAATTAATTAAACTAAAATTTGTGATAATAGCGGACTGAACAATTTCTCGATTGGCCTTGTCGAGGACTCGAGCATGCTCAGCATATGATTTTGTCAGTACGACATCATAGTAGACGTTTCACCACCGTCTTAGAATGTGTTTATGTTTTAGATCTAAC
Source organism: Aquilaria sinensis (assembly GCA_005392925.1). Classification (NCBI taxonomy): domain Eukaryota; kingdom Viridiplantae; phylum Streptophyta; class Magnoliopsida; order Malvales; family Thymelaeaceae; genus Aquilaria; species Aquilaria sinensis. The sequence continues at coordinate 20,599 of SMDT01000144.1, read as the reverse complement.
GGTCAATAACGCATCATGTATCGTGACCGACAGTCAACTATAAATTTACCTATGTGCCTATGAGGCGTCTTGCTGCAGGGGAAAATTACATTTGTATATTCGATCAATGTCTGCGACGGCCGCTGGTTCCCAAACACTCGACGCTAACATATGGAGTATTTTTCAACTTCAAAGCCAAACGATTGAAAAACCACTTATTGGGGTAAACAATAATCCGTTACAACGGAATAAAAGAATATGAAGCATCTATCCTACCAAGATGAAGAAACTCCATTGATCTCGCCTATTCCTAAGCACTACTAGTTTACAACTAATCAAACATTTTCAGACCACCTACCCAGATTTGTTCCTTCTACTCCTGCTGAAGACTGGAGATAGTGACATGACTCTATCAGCCTACATCACTGGGTTGTTACACTCTTGGCAAGATTCCGAGGTTGGTCTACATTGTATCCATGCAAAACCGTCAGATGATATGCCAACAACTGCACCACAAAGATCAAATTACATCAGTATCAACAACGGTCCCCCTTCACTCACAAGGGCTCAACAGCCCTGGAAGTGTCACATGTACGCAATCTACATCTTAATTGTTGATGCTGGAGACAATTGGAATGGAAACCAAATGTGAGCTCGGGAACTTTTAGCCTCAGTAACAATACCTGCAATGGAATTATGTTAATCACGGGTTGAAGACAGTCCTCCACCTGAGGAACTTCAATCACTCGGCAAGAACCCCCAGGACAAACAGACATTGAATCCCCCTTTGAGCACATCACTATTAGACGTCCCTTACGTGCATGCAGTTGCTGAATAACTGACTGCTGCTTGCTGTTGCAAATTAAAATGGTGCAATGTGAATAGGAAACAGTAAATGGAACAAAAGTTCATGAGAATAAACTTCAATAAAAAGGAGGAAAGCAAATTACCTGAAGCAGGGATCACGAGTAGCGATTACAATTATGGAGAGATTTTCATCTACTAGTGCAAGAGGACCATGTTTCATCTCACCAGCAAGCATCCCCTCACTGTGCATAAGAGCGACCTCTTTTACTTTCAAAGCACCCTCTAATGCAGTTGCATAGTTATATCCTCTTCCGAATACAAGAAGAGACTGTTCAGCAATCAACAGTCTTGCTAGATCTTTCATTTCCTGGTCAAGCTTGAGTACATCTCTAACCTTATCTGCAAAAAGTTAGAGAATCCAAACACTGTTGATGATACCATTTTTCAAAGTTTACAAGCTGAAATCACAGGGATATCCAGAATACTCCATCCATCCCACAAATTTTCTCACCTTTCACTTTTTTAGAAAAATTATGGATATTGTACTACTAAAGCAAACTATATATATATATAAAGGATTACCCTCCACTAAATAACATAATGGTTTCGGGATACTTAATGCTTGCACTAATGGGCTCATCATAATGGAAAGGATAAATTTGAAGCAATATTGATAAATATGCAAAAGTGCCGCCTACTTTTTGAAACACAAATTTTGAGGAGTAACAATTATGGGACAAAGAGAGTATCAAGACATTTCCCAAAAAAGTATCCAGCTGAAGCGTACCTGGCAACTCAAAAAGTCCATCTATTATAGCCTCTCGTCTTGTTTGACTGGAAATCGTATCATCACCAATAGCAAGTGCTAGCATTGCCATCACAACTATCTGACTTGTGTATGCCTGACAAAGATAAAGATGGCATGAACGTGTAATTCCAGTAAATGAAAAGAAAGTCCAAACAGAGGTTAGATTTACCTTAGTGCTTGCCACCCCAATCTCACAGCCAGCATTTATGTGAATCCCACAGTGTGTTTTCCTTGCTATTGCACTTCCAACAGTGTTTGTGATGCCAACACATAATGCACCATTATCTAGTGCATACTCCAGAGCAAGCAAAGTATCTGCAGTTTCACCAGATTGACTGACAAAAACGGCTGTATCTTCTCTGTAAATTGGACCCTGCCGATCGACAAGATCACTAGCAATCTCCATTGTAACAGGTACACCTAAAGTTATCACCCGAAACAAACAAGATTTAGTAACCTAGAAAAAAAAAATTCCATTGCTTTAGCAGAATTCTGAGTCCTACAAAAATTACCAGAAAGTTCTTCCAGGATAGGCCGTGCAGCTAAAGCAGCATTGTAGCTTGTACCACAACCAATGAAAACAATACGCCTACTTCGTCTGATTGTTTTTAAATGATCCTTCAACCCGCCTAAGAGAACAGTCTTGGCTTTGCAAGAACCTCCACGTATAAGCCTCCCTCGCATGGTGGTTTTAAGGGACTCTGGTTGTTCATGAATTTCTTTCTGCATGTAATGTTCATAATTACCTTTGTTTATCTGCTCAACTTCCATTTCAAGAATAGATAATGCACGCTGAACGGACAATGGCCTAGAAGGTGTACTGCCATGTCTCCCTTTGTCATGAACAAACTTGAGCACTGAAACACCACCATCCTGTGAAAAAAACCACAATTACTAGCAAGTATAAATATATGCTCAAAACAACAGAACATTTTCAGTAAGCCGAGAATCTATTATCCACTTCATCAAGTAAATGAAGCAGTTCAACAGAGAACTGAAAAATGTTCATGAAACTGCTAAGGACTCCACCTTCTGAGTTTTAACAAATAACAGTGAAGAGATTATCCATGCCATAAAAACTAAAATCGGTGTAGATAAAAATACCTTTAGATGAACTACTTCACCATCTTCAATCACCAAAACCTTTCTCGTGTGTTCAACAAGGGCACTAGCATCACTGGATAGGAAAAATTCTTTGGGACAACCATTCTCAGAAAAAGATTGAAGATCAAGAAATGGGGTTCCACTGATGTCTTCATTCAAACCCTACAAAGATTTTTTTATTTAAATTTAGAGGAAACCAGAAAAAGAATTTGTTAGTGCATGCGTTCATGCCTGCGTATGTACAAGCATATATTGATCAACAGAACACAATCTATTGAAAATATACAAGATTAGGATATTATAATATCATAGATGCAAGGCAATATTATCATCTATCATCATCACTGCATACTTGTGTAAGGAACATAAAATGAAATCCTCAGTGGCAAGAGATGAACTGAAATTGTAGTTTAAGGGGCATTAGAAGTGATAGCAGGTCAATAGACTCAATACATCAAATACAAGTGCATATGTACCCTATGATTCTCTATGAAGTGCATGGTTTTCAAATATATTTAGACTGAATTATTCAAATCTATTAACCCTCTTCTTAGAGAAAACATAACAGTTGTTTGGTTGTTTGGCAATTCCATATAGTCAGCAAAAATAAGGCACTAAAATTTAGGACACATGGATACTCCTTTAGCGAACTTACTTTGACACCCAGGACCAAAGGACTACCACGTTTGCAAGCAATCAATTCATTTGGATAATGATGGCTTTTAAATATAAGGGCATAGGCTCCTTCCAGGTGCCTCATAACTTCAAGTACAACTTGACTGAAAGTAACTGTCACATCACCTGCAAGAAACTAGTTAGACACTTCCTTAAATATCGGTTGCTTATACGACACCCATTCCTCTAAAGAATGGAAAGCCAATAACCATGTTTTGGTCCATAAGCCTAAAAATGGCCATTGTTCATTTCCTATTTAAGCAAGCTTTTAACAAACCAGAACCAGTAGAAAAACCAAAAAGGGTAATGAAAAGCAAGAAACTGTGTTTTTGAATGTAGGAAGATGATTATGAAAAAGAAAATCCAGTCAAGAGGGATAATGCAAGTATTAAAATGCTGTGATCTTTTCCAAAAATAAGTTCTCCAAGATGTGAGGTTATTGTTGAATCCTTTCCAGGCAGAATAGTAAATTTAAGACGTCAATAGAATTAAAGCATGCAGACCAGGCAGTCCTTCCTCTAGCATCTAACAAGTAGAACTGTAAGTTATAGAAAAAGAAAGTTTCAGGACATCACATGGCACGTGGTCTTCTATCAGAGAAACTTAAGTGCATCAAACAGTATCAGATACATTCGAGCGCTATCGCAACACTGTTACCTTCTTCAGTGGCTTTGTCATATACATACTTGGCAAGCTTTGGAATCACTTCCGTATCAGTTTCAGACTCAAAATTGAACCCATGGCGCGTTAAAGTTTCCTTTAGCACCTGGAGCGCAGAAAAGAGATATGAGTCCACTATACCGAAACGGGAATGAGGACCCAGGAAGCTTGGAGGAAGGGAAAACTAGAGCAACTAGCAAACATGAATTGTACATAGCATTGCAGGTTAATAGCAACAAGAACAAGGGAATATATGAACAGCTTGAATCGGAGGAATAGGAACATAAGTAAACCAAACCTGATGGTTAGTAATGACGCCATTGTGAACGACCAAGAAATCGTTTTCAGCTCCGGACGTCTGGGGATGACTATTTCTAGGGGACGGTTCCCCATGAGTAGCCCAGCGCGTGTGTGCTATTCCAGCATGGACAGAAAAGCATTCCTCCAAATCTAGCTGTGTTGAGGCAATATCTGTGACACGCATATATGTTTGTCATTTATCGCCATATTGAAAGAAGTAATGCGTGGCATATGCATTTTTTTTTAACAAAAAGACAAAGAAAAACAAAAGCAGCATCAGCCCTTTCTCCAAATTAATTTAAGATCAATGAGAAACAAATGAAAGAAACAAAATTAGAAGCATATTTTCTAATTGTTAGAAGCAGGTTTAATTACTGATCCGACTCGAGTTCGAATCAAACAGCAAAGACATCGGTATCAGCCAGAGAAGAAGAGCTACAGATATATAAATTGTGCTGTTTGATTTATTGCAGTTATCAGAGTAAAGAGAAGAAGAAGAGAGAAAGGTTTGGAGCCTGGAGAATGGAGAGAAATGGGTTACCCCTGTAGACGGAGTTAACGAGCGAGTCGATGTTGCCTTCTTGGCGGAAGACGAGAGAATCGCAAAGAGGATGGGTCGAAGAGTCAATGGAGATCCCGGCGGAATCGTAGCCCCTGTATTCCAAGCGCCGCAAGCCATTGAAGAGGATCTCCAGAATGTAGCGGCGGTCGCGGCTGGCGTTGAAGTTGAGATAGGCGAAGATCCCGCACATTGTTGTCCTCTAAGAGCGCCTAGCCCACGGCGGCGGAGTTTTAGTAGAGGAGGGACCAGGCTTTCGAGTCTGACTTTAAAGACTTTGAGGAGGATCGGAAACAGGAACAGGGACAGGTCAGTCGCGGTTCGGTTGGGTTGACAGTTTTGACGCGCCACCGAAGGTGAGGGTGTTTTGGCCAATTCCCTTTCGGTAAGCTTGATGACGTGGTAGGAAACCATTGGTCGAACGGCAAGTTTTTCCAATTGGATACGGCTCCAGTTTGACTCGTCAACAGCTGCCATCTTTCGAAGTTTTCTTTATTGGCCCATTCGTTTCTTCAATTTGTTGAACGGGAAACGACCAAAATGAAGTAGTTATTTTGACCGACTCGGCACGGCTCGGTTAAGAGCCGCTGGGAAATGGGCCGAATTTGGGCTTCGAGGAAGAGAATTATCCAAACAAACCCAACTCGGCCCAATACCTGACAGTCCGGTCTGAGCCTAACGGTCTGACTCCCAATGCTAAAAAACGGCCAGTTTCAGCTTTTTTTAGAAAAAATTGTTAATAACAACTTTGGTCCTCTAATGGTTTTGTACTTCATTTTTACCCCCAAATTTCCACTTTCACCCCCAACAGCTATATTTTAAAGAGTTTTTTATCCAAACAAATTTTGGCTCTTCCTTATAAATAGGTAAGAAGACTATTACCACTCTATTCTCACACCAAATTCAATCTATCTTCTTCCTCTACTATATTCTCTCAAGCATTTTTATTACCGTCTTCAACTCTTTTTTGCTAATCTCTTCCTAATTTCTTCCTAATCTCCTCCTAACTTTTTCCTAATCTCCTCATATTTTTTTATTCATCACTACTATTATTTCGTCAATTATGACTTCAAGAAGAAAGAGCAAGTCAGCAAATACTTCATCATCCCATACCACCAGTGTCCGAGGCTTGTTTCGTCGCCGATCCCGGTTAGCTGATAAAGGCATCTCAATTGAGGAATTGCACGATGATAACCAAAACCGATATGACGAATTACAACTTGGGTCTCGGTGATAAATTATCAGACGATGATGTTAAAGATGTGGATGTGACATCGGCCGGGAATTCGTCAACACCACCAATGCCTATAAGCCGTCAACCCGATGCAGAGAATACCCAAAGATAAGGACAAGGTAAATCCTTGAGGCTAATGGCTTAGGCTTGGGAGCATTATGAGCTCATATTTGAAGGGGAGTCAAAGTACAACAAACACAAACATTGCGAAAAAAGTTTGTGCATAAAAGAATTCTAGCATCGAAACATTGCGGCGCTACATTGAAAATCAGCATCCCAATGTCTTTCCCAGTGCCGCCACTAGTTTCGAAGGATAAACACAACTTGGGAACACAACCAGTAAGTCAGGTATATTTCGATTTAACCAACAATCTTATAAATAAAGTATAATAAATTGGATGATGCTCACTAAAAAATATTTTTCACAGGCTGAATATGTGTACCTAGAATCTTGAATTAGATCATAATTAAACCTTACATTTAAAAAAGTTTTTAGGAAAATAGATAGGAATAAGAGCTTTAAACTATTTGAAGCTAGAAAATCAAATTTACAAGTCTATTTCTCTGTTTTTTATTATTGTGTGGCATTCACTTATGACATGTGGACATTACTTGTAAGTCAATCATATTATTACATTACTGTCATTGGATTGATTCTAACTAGGTCATGAAAAAATGCATTTTGTCATTTAGGGTCATTAAAAATGATCATACTAGTTATCGTATATACAATTGCATCTTAGAAACTTTACATGATTATTGTTGTCCCAATAAAGTCCTGTATATTTCATTTGATAATACTTTAAACAATAATATTGTTGCTTACCTTTTGAGCCAAGCATTAAAACTACCTCTTGAAAATGCATTCTTTCATGTTAAATGCATGTTCAACATTTTTTAATCTTTATGTGCAAAAGGGTTTAAAAGTCTCCAAAATGAAATTGTGCATATTCGAAATTCATTGTTGTTTTTCAAATGAAGACCCGATGTATTTCATGAATTTAAAAAGTTTTGTTTTGAAAAATCAAAAATCATTTTTTTGAAAACAATTTAAATTAAATTGTCCAACCCGCTAAAACTCACTTATTTGATGTTGCAAGATATATATCTGTTTGCAAATTTGTTAACGTATTTCATGAACATGAAGATGTGCCGTGAATTCCTTATGACTGAAGTCTAGGAAATATGTTCTAAAATTGGTAAATTGCTTAAGTTTTTTTACGAGGCAACTGAATTTTTCTCCAGTGTTTACTACCCAACCCTTCATCAAGTTTTGTTTCTTTTAGTGAGAATTACATATGTTTTACATTAGTTTAATGATGATGAGTTTTTTAAACCAACTATAAAAGTCATGCCAACTAAGTGGCTTCAGTGTTTTGAAAACATTCCCCATATCTTTTTAATTGCTTCTTTACTTGATCCATATCTTAAAATGACAGGCACAACCACATTACTTGAAGGTATTTATCATATTTATTTAGAAATGTCTCATATAAACATTTTGTCTATGTCTGTTACTGCTTCCAAATATTTACATTTTTTGTACAAGTTATATTGTGAGCTGCATTCGGATAAAGTAAGATCCAAAGCTTCTTAAACCGAGCCTCTAAGGAGATCAATTTCATGAAAATTCAACCCGGCCTTCCAAACGCTAAAGCACCTGGAATTGACGACTTCAGGTTTAGCTTAGGTCGATAACTGCCTCAACACATTGTTCGAGTCAAACGAGATCAACATATTAGAATAGTGGAAATAAAAGAGATCAAGGTTCTCAATCTTGTCGATAATTGCATAGGAAATTCTCACTATTTCGATCTCCACCGTAGCATCCAAGGCAGCGTTTAGTGTTGAAAAATGTGTAATATCAAATAAACGATCAAGATTGAAACCTTAGAAGGTGGAAGTATGCGTATGCAACCAAGATTGGGGCCTTACAACACTCTGAAAGTAAGACCAAAAGAGTTTCGATAACG